>JANAVB010027200.1:435000-702877 GCA_029216955.1 Iris pallida
ACTATCGGCGGTAGCGCGTTGTCAAGTACCCGATACTAACAACAACATCTAAAAGATCCATAACTATAAAGGTACTCATATCACATCACAAATGCTAAGGAAGTGTCAACCCCTTGACCAAAATTTTTCTCGAATTTCTTTTTATTAAAACTTTTTATTTGACTCATATAAATTGTTATGTGTACATTTTTATTTACATAAATATCAGTATAGAGTCAAATGTCAAAAGCAGGTTTGGGAAGGGGGCTATATGCAAATAGCCTCATTCAAATCTTTCCTTCTAAAACTCATAATCCATATTTGAATTCGATTTGAATTCAGGAGCAATCCCCATCTGAAATCGTAGATAGGAACAAATCCATTACTCCTTATCTCCTTCAAACTTTCGAACCCTAGTATATATATATATATATGAGAGGATTGGTCGACCCTCTACAAAAACCCTAGAAAACCAAATCTCCTGTTACAAAAGTAGTTGAGGAGGAGGAGCAGTCCAGCCCCAAAATCGACAGGTAACCTATCGAACCTTCCTATTTCCTGTTATTTGCAAAGTTTAGGATGGGATGGGTAGTATTTGATTAAATGCCTAGAAGAAGTAGAAGGATTCATATTGATCCTTCCCATCAAGAACTGAGTTGTATAAAAAGAGGAAAAAGCCATGTACCTGTTTCATGAGTCAGTCACCTTGAGTTGTGTGCCACGAGAGAAGGGTTTTCTCTGTGTTCCTTAAATGCTTAGGGATGGGTGATCCTTTGAAGGACAGACCAGTGCTGCTTGGACAACTTTAGACAATGACATGAACCACTTGTTGCTCATTGGATTAAGATATGAGAACTGCTAATTACCTGGTATTGATTTCGAGAATGTCCTTGTAACCATGAATCCTGGTCCATGGATTTCACATTATACCCAGTGGATGCTAACATGGGACACCTTGTACCCATTGTATCCAAATGTTTCAGGAAGGATGTGGTGAAGTTAGGGACTTTAGGTACCTACTTAACAAAAGAGAGGTACAATAATATATATTAAGTAACACACACTGACAGATATTGATATAAGGACTTCTTTACATTCAATGTGATACTGACATGACCCTGTCATATGAAAGTTCCTATGTATATTGTTGTATGAGTTTCCTTGTGTCCAATGAACTTTGACATAAGAACCTATCACAGGGTGCTCACGCCATAGTTAGCTTTTCACCACTTTTATAGCCTGTACCTGCACACATGATACCAGGAATTAGCAAGGAGTAGGATCATCTCACCTACTGCTAACCGGGGGGGGGAGTTTGCTGCTATGAGCAGTAGGCATTGCCATAGGAATAGATATCTGCAATTGGGGTTTAAGCACCTTGATACCCTCTGATCAGTTCTTGTTTTAGGAATGTGCCACCCTAATGAAATTTCGTGTCCTTTACCAGTTGCATACTAAAATGGGTTCAGATATGGAGAGTGAAGGATTACTGTTAATTCCAGTTCTTGAATTAAGCTAAGTCCACTTCACATGTTGTTAGCCACATACATTCTGCTCCCCTTAACCCTTGAGCTCTGATCGGTTAGTTGTAATTTCAATTCAGTTGTTTGAATGTGTGGGCAAGGATTATCTGTACTCAGTCTTGACTTTATTTAAGTAATTCCTGTATACATATGATGCCCTGCACTCAGGATTACATTCCTGCAAATTCCAAGTTCAGTCCTGAAGTAAACTTAGATAAATTGTTCCTGCAGGCCATGGTTCATATGTGTGATGTTCTGCATTTAGCCAGAGGTATCAGGTCAGAGTACAATTGAGCCCTACACCATTTATCACTACACCTATTAAATGACCTGCATCCTTGCATATCCTGTATATTAGATTACTCTACCACCTCACCACAAGCATTATAAATTAGACTCTGTTTAAGCTAAACACCACCTATCAATCAAACACTGCCTATTTATATACTGCCACATTAGCATGTCCTGCACACCATATATTATTTCTGTCGAACCCATGGATACATGTGGGCCTGGCTTGTACAAACACCATTGAACTGTGTCTCTAAGGGCAGAGTAATTGATTCATTCTCAACATCAATGGAACAAGGCATAGGTTTTTGCTGCATTGCATATTTGATTCTTCACGTTGAATGTCTGGTATGATGCAGGCTAATCCCCAACTCTGGGACATTGCTATGTATTAGTAATTATGTTAGAACGGGGCTCAAATATTACATTGGTCCAGTCCCTACATCAATTTATGTTTAGTCCATGAATGGGTTTTGGTATCAATCCTTATAAGACTTGATACTTAGCACATTCATGTTGCCTTGTTTCTTTGACTTAAATGACCTATCCACCCTAAGTTTCATGTTCCTGCATTCATGGTTCACTTTGAGTCCTCAAAACCATATTCTTCACTGCATATTAGATCACATACTACACATTAGAATATGCCCTGCATGTTAGGTAATGTATTGCATTCATTTTGTATAGATGTGAACCCTTAGTGCCTGCCTTATAGGTTCATTTCCCTGTCAAGGACTCTCACTGTAATGTCTTGCATTACTCCTACAGAGAATGGCAAGAGAGATAAGGAGGCAATGGTCATGATCCCTAATGTAATCCCTTTCAACACAAACAGTTTACCCTGTTCTGTCCTTCTAGTGACACAAATTGCAACCACCTGTGTGCTTGTAGAAGTACAAGGGGATTAGTCTTAGTCCTATATACGTATAGTGGTACCAAGGTTAGGAGGAACCCAAGGATCAGTAGAGGACTTGGGTTTACCTAAGATTAGTATTAACTAATTAGCCACTTGGCCAAATCTTGAGTCTAGGAAACAGTGTCCTGTTTTATTCATAGAGGGGAAACTCAATACAACCACTTGGATATCCAGTGGTACTTAAACTGGTACATGGGAGTAGCCTGCAATATCAGTATAGATATAGGTCCATTTCAGGTCAAAGATCCTGGTACCCATATGTAATGGTACAGGTTCGAGTAGGAGCATGCTAGACTAAGTATACAAAATACATTTGTAATATGATACAGAGCTTGATGGCCTTGGCAAGCTACAGGGGTGCCTGGCTTGTATTTGGCATGGCCAAGTCTGAAAAATGGGAATGGTTTCCTGATTTGAGCTTCTATAGATAACTGAAGGGGTCACAGTGGTATGTAGATGTAGAAACATAACTTTAGGGTCTTTGACACTTGATTTTAGAGTGGAGTTTGAGTAGCAGATGTGACACTTGAGACTCTTGCACCAATATTGAGATACAGGTGAGTATCAGATATAAGAAGAGCAGAGGTAGACACACATAAGAACTAAGTAATTTAGCTAACCAGGGAAAACAAGTCCTAGTAATTGACTTAGAAACCTAACCAATAAACAGATAGGCTATTTATCACTAGTAGTTGTGTATTTGACCTCATGTACATGGTATAAACAGGTTACTTGGACCGTGATACGGGTTGTAAACCGTGACAGCAGCTCAGGACCTAAGGCAAGTATACCTTGCCTTTCTACACAGCTTTATTTACATGCACTGTCTTTATTTATTATCCAGTTTTTCTCATACTATTGATATGTATCTTTCATATCATGTTCGTATATTTTTATCATTGCTTTAGACAGTGTTCACAGTTAGCCTTGTTTCTTATTGATCGTGCCTTGATTGAGTCGTGCCTCCGTGTCTTGAACCTTGAAGCTAGCCTGCGAGTCCACGATAGGGACGAAGGTTAGTAGTTATTGGTCCACACCTGCGAGTCCACACTAGGAACGAGGTTGATGCTAGCCTGCGAGTCCACGATAGGGACGAGGGTTAGTAGTAGATGCTAGCCTGCGAGTCCACACTAGGGACGGGGGTTAGTGGTATAGGGTTACGCCTGCGAGTCCACACTAGGGACGAGGGTGATGCTAGCCTGCGAGTCCACACTAGGGAAGAGGATTAGTAGTAGAGGCTAGCCTGCGAGTCCACACTAAGGACGAGGGTTAGTAGTTCAAACCTGCGAGTCCACATTAGGGACGAGGGTTTGAGTATTCGTTTCGGTTATCCGTTGACATCTTGACATGAGTCCTCTAGTTCTTGTTCAGCAGTTCATCTATGTGTAGACAGTGTATAGTTTCGTGCTTATTTCATTGCTCAGTTTTACTTGCTTATTCTGTACTTTTCTCCATGTATAATAAACTGTTAGAAAGGCTCGTTTTTATGTATCTTGCTAGTCCTCTGAGGACCTGATGATCTCTTCAGGTTAGCCGAGTTTGAGTTAGGAGCAGACCAGAGGGTTGAGCCAGCATCAGATCGCATCGCTTGCACTCGAGGTGGTCTAGATTAGCAGTTTTATTCAGTTAGTTACTCCATGTATTCTTTTATTTTCTTTCGTCTATTGGTAGTGGATTTGTGTCCACCGGACGTGACAGTGATTCTTGATATTCAGTTTATTCAGTTCATGTCTTTCCATTGATCTCGACTGTGACATGAGTATTGCTGTGGATGAGATATAGTTTTTTCGTGATTCTAGATTGTCGTGACTTGAGTATAGACAGCGTACTACCGCCGACACTGCGGCGTAGGCTGGGCTTGGACACGTTTCGTATCCGAAAAGCGGATGCGGGTCGTGACAGAAAGATACGACAAGAAGATAATAATATCACTAGAACAACTAGAATCTACAAAGGATCATATGAGACAAGAAATTAAATGGAGAAAAATAATAACAAAACTAAAATAACTACCCGACCTAGAACTCCTGTGAGACAACTCACGGTGAAAGAATATCGAGATCCGCCTCAGCTAGCATCATCTTGTAGTCCAATAATGAGGGCATAACAAATCCTAAAAATATTGTCAACGCATCCAGTCAGGATGAGAATGAGTACATAAACTAACAGCAGTTCTATGTGAATTGACAAATTCTATAAGAGATAATTATAATGAAATACAAGATAAAATATCAAGACTGGAATATAAACAGGATATATAAAACTGGATATCATGTCAGGGTATGAAATACTGGAATATAGAACAATACAGTAATATTTAATGTATAATGTAAATATAAACAGTACCTTGAGATATTAGAGCTTTATGTGATCGGCTCGGGTCGAGATTAGACTCTTCCATTTGACCGACTATGAGTCAGAAAATACAAGAAAAACAAGATCAGGCCAGCCACAATGAAAAGCTATGAGGCAAGTAGTAACACAGGTCAGGCTTTACCCTACGTGAGGCGAGGGTAAAGCTATGATGCAAGTAGTAACATGAATACATGAGGGGTATTGATCACATAACCTCTAATAACTTCCCATCCCCGAGTAGTATAATGGATCCGGACACAAGACATCATGACACGGTATTCTCCAAGAGGGTAGCTAATCCTCCTCAGGAATCAGTATCAATACAAGTACATGAAATAAGATCAAATAATGTACCAGTATACCACGGTAACCCATGAATGACATCTCATGACAGGATCCAACGTATACTAGTCCGTATACCATCGTGTCGGGAATCAAGTAAAATACTACAACTGAATTGGATATAGTAGATATCAAGACAATAAAAATTATCAGAGAATGTACCTGCATGCTGTCCTGAGCAATAAGTGAGGGTCTATGCCTGAACCAACGTCACAGAGACTTAATGTGAATTTACAGAGTTACTTAGTGTTCTAGAGTAAAAAATAATTATATATATATATATATATAAAATATATATATACATTAATTCTATGCTTCTAGGCCTATTCTAGGTCAAACTAAGTCAAACTGGATCAAATGTTAACTTACAGTTGACTTTGGTCAACTGGTCAACTCCTAGTCCACTCTAGGTTAAACTAGGTCAAAGCTAGTCTCTATAATCATTCACATGGTCAACTTATCAATTTCAGTGATGTAAACTAACTGGAATCGACGGATCTCAATTTCGATGCACGGATCTAAAAATACGAACCAAAAGAGAAGGATTATAACAAATGGTGATAGATAAGGGAAAAAGTCTACAGATGTTGTCGGATGATAAAACAACCATCACCAACGTGTCCATAATGGTCAAAATAGCTAGAATAGCCTACCCATAAGTCCAATTTGGATACAGGAACAAAAAGATAATTTTGGATCAAAACGATGTCCGTATTGGACCCACTTTGCACCGAAAAATGTGTCAGAATAAAAGTCCTCAAAACCTAGCAAAATATATGTCTACGAATCCAGAATGACGATACTAACTCAACGGTATATCCGGAATAGGATTCCGATGGCCCGATCTCAATTTGGTCCGTTGACCCGGATATTGGAATCCGATTTGCACGAAAATACATGCCGGAGCCAATGTCCACTAAATCTAACAAAGTATATGTCAACGAGTCCAGAATGACGATACGAACTCAATGGTATATCCGAAATTGAATTCCGATGAGCCGATCTCAAAATGGTCCGTTGACCAGGACTTTAAAATTTCGGTTTGCACGGAAATGCGTGCCGGAACCAAAGTTCACTAAATCTAGTAAAGTATATGTCAACGAGTCCAGAATGACGATACGAACTCAACGGTATATCCGAAATTGAATTTCGATGAGCCGATCTCAAAATGGCATGTTGACTCGGACTGTGAGGCCGCCTTGCACCGAAATATGTGTCGGAGCCAACGCCCTCCAAATCAAGCAAACTTAATATGTATTCCTGCTAGAACGACGCCACGAGTCTACTGATGGTGTCAGAATTTGAATCCGGAGTCCCGAGTTCAAAATTAGGATTTTACAAGTTGGAAATTATAAATTCGGACAGCCAACTTTGGCGTCAAATTCAACCAATCAAACAAGCTCACAATGAAATAAAACTTAAGGGGCATGAAGTGGGTTATACAAGATGTGCACAGGAATTGGCGGAACGCCAAACGGAGCTGCGACGACGGAGATACGAGTCCACGAAATTGGCTCCACAAACTTGTCCAAAATATACACAATTTAAAGGGTCAACTTGGTGGCCGATTTTGACATATCAAACGACGGAATTAACGGTTGAAACTTGACACGGGTGAAGGGGTATATATCGAGATTGAGAGAAAGAATCGGATCGACGATCCAACGTTCAGATTTTTCGGAGAATGCGCACGAAGTCGTTGTCCCGAGGACGAATTATGGACTCAAATCCGCGCGCGTCACGACGGGATTTCGTCCAAAATGCACGAATCGTCTAGGCGGCACGTCGGGATAGGGGACGCGCGCTAGGGAGGTGTTCACCAGAGCTCGCCCGCCCGAGGGGGAGGCCGCAGTAGGTCGCCCGACCATGGGGGAGGCCGGTGGCACTGTCACACGCGGCTGCTGTTGCCGTCGTTCGCAGCTGTTGCTGCTGCGCGAGGTGGCGGCGGCTGCCCGGCGGTGGTGGGCGACGGCTGCTGCTCGAGCTGCTGGCTGGGGAAAAAGAGGAAATGAGGAGGGGAAAGAGAAGAATGGAGGTGTTGTGGTGATGGTGTGTGTTGATGGATGGTGAGGGTGATGGTGATGATGATGTGATGGAGAGAAAAGAAGGATAAGGAGAGTAGAGTGAAAATGAAGAAGAAGAAGAGGGGAGGGGAGTAGGTCGGCTGTGATGGGAGAGGGGGTGCTGGTATGGTGAGGGGTAAGGTGTGTGTGTAATAAAAAGAGAGAGATATATATATGTATAGAAAAGAGAGAGAGTGTGCGATTATTAGAAAGAGAAAAACAGAGAGAGTGCTCGGCTAGGGGGGTTGTATGATGATGGTGATGGGGGGGTTGAGTTTGTGTGTGTGAGTGGATATATATATATATATATATATATATATATATATATATATATATATATATATATATATATATATTAGAAAGAGAGAGAAAGAGATTTTTATTAAAGAGGGAGAGAGATAATGAAATATCTTCACAAGTAGAGAGAAATTTGTGTGGGGTTTTTGGGTAGTCATGAGAGGGGCCTACATAGAATTGGGTTGGGTGTTGGGTCAGGTTTGGTCAAGTTTGGGCTAGGTTTAGTCATAATTACAAATTTAAGTCATTTATAATCATGGGTGAAATAGGAGCATGTGGGAGACCAATTGGGTGGTACGCAAGTGGCACGTGCATAGTAGACTTAAAATAGATCAGAACCATATATTGGATCGATTAGATTGGACCGATGTCGGGCCCTGAAATTAGATTGGAAGTTGGATCAGGTTTTACGGTAGATGATCAATTGGCCTAAATTGACCCGAAAGTTGCGCAATACAAAAAAAGAACAAGGGAACAAGTTTGAGTGGGACATAATATATCAAAATGAAGATAATCTTGTATACTACAAACTCGTGAAGGAAGTTTCCCGAAATTAACATCTCTGACGCTCCATAAATCAAAGTCACGAAAAAGAGCGTTTAATGATAATTAAATCAAAATGAATTATCGAAAATAATTCATTTAGCAAATTTGAAAAAAATCCCTAAAATTCACGGGGCTCACATCGTCCTCCTTGGATCGAGGCGAGGGGCTCGCCGAGTACGGCGACATTGAGCCTGGGGATGCCGCCGGCACCGGAGGGAAGCTGGACCATGAAAAACGGAGGGAGCGGGAGAAGCATCGACAGGAGCAGAGAGAGAAGAGCATGAGAGAATAGAAATGGAAGGAGTAGCAGTGGAAGGGCTAGGGATTAAGGAATTGCTAGAAAGAAATAACATGGGGGCAATGATGGGATTTATGAGAAACAAAACAATAGATATCTATTCCAGTCCTCATTTTTTTTGTTTCATTTTGGAAGGACTAGGGATTTAGATGAGAAAATTATAGATGGTGATTTTTAGCAGAACGGGGGTATTTTTTTTTCCTTTTTGTCAATGTAATTTCTAGAAGGAAAATAAAGTATTGGATGTTTTATTAACTTGTTAAGTTTTATTATTAATTATATTATTTGCTAATTAAATTTATAATTTTTTGCCTTATTATTTGTACGGTAATTAAAAATTATCATAAATTAGAAAACACAACAACAAATGTGTTGGGGGGGGGGGGGGGGGGGGGGTAAGCTCACCTATACTCTAAAGAGAATAACCATATCACTTCTTAACTACCACTTCATTTTAAAACAAACATAAGAACTACAAAAAGTTACGTACACTTTCCAACTAACCATATCACTTCTCAACTACCACTTCATTATAAAACAAACATAAGAACTTCAAAAAGTTACGTACACTTTTCAACTAACTTCAACAATCATCCAAACATTAGTTTTTTTTTATTATTTCCCACTTCTATCGTCCATTTCTTCAAACCAACCAAATGAAGAAAGTAAAAAAATGTACATATGCATGAGGTGCACACACAATGCATATGCAAGATGTCCACTTCCAAAATCTTCACTTCACCGTGAGGGGAAAGTTAAGTGAGGGTTAGGAGGGTTAAGTGGGGGGAAATAAAATCATGCTTGGTTAGAGGGTGGAGGTTTAGGAGGGAGGGTTATAGAGGGTTAAGTGAGGGTTTATTTCACCCTCCTTTTCCATTTTTTAACCCCCAAAATCGGAGGGTTAACGAGGGTGATTGATGAATTTTGTTTAAAAAGTCATAAATGTCTCTTATTTGTTTATAAAATATCATAATTTTTTCTCCATTTTTTTTTGTTCTCAACATGTTAATCCGTAGCTTCTTAATTTGTGAAGATATTTTGACAAGTTCTAATTAAAATTTTAATCAAATTAAATTTTATGACATATGTAATAAGATTATTTTGGTAACTATCATAATTTTATTAATCACCCTCTCACTTAAAACCTCTAATCCAAGCAAGAGTTATTAAACACCCCCCACTTAACTCTTCCTCAAATCCAAGTAAGGTTCTATGTATTGACTCTACTCCCCCTCGCTTAACTCTCCCTCATTTAACCCTGCTTATTTTTTTCCCTCTCAATCCAAGCAGGTTTTGTTTGGATTGAGGAAAAAAAAAGCAGGGTTAACTGGGGTTAAATGAGGGAGAGTTAAGCGAGGGGGAGTAGAGTCAATACATAGAACCTTGCTTGGATTGGAGGGAGAGTTAAGTGGGGGGTGTTTAATAACTCTTGCTTGGATTGAAGTTTTGAGTGAGAGGGTGATTAATAAAAATATGATAGTTACCAAAATAACCTTATTAAATATGTCATAAAATTAAATTTGATTGAAATTTTAATTAGAACTTGTCAAAATATCTTCACAAATTAGGAAACTATGGATTAACATGTTGAAAACAAAAAAAATAGAGGTTTTTTATGATATTTTATAAAACAAATAAGGAATATTTATGACTTTTTAAACAAAATTCCTCAATCACCCTAGTTAACCCTCCGATTTGGGAGGTTCAAAAAATGGACAAAAGAGGGTAAAATAAACCCTCACTTAACCTTCTATAACCCTCTCTCCTAAATCTACATCCTCAAACCAAGCATAATTTTATTTTTTTCTTAACTTTCCCTCACTTAACCTTCTTAACCATCAATCCAAGCAGACCCTAACTCTTCTTACCTTAACTCTTCTTGGTGAACTGTGTTGTCCCTTGTTTAATGGATCCGGGTCTGGGACCACTGACCCACCCGATAACAGCCTCACTATATAACGAACCCTAGAAAAGTACAAATCCCCCCCAAAATTGAAATTAGAAAATGAAATGAGCCCCCCCTCGGCAGCACTTACAAGGAGCAAGCGCATCTCCCTCTACCACCCCTCCCTCCTCCCCCTCCTCCGCTGCCGGAGCCACCGCCACGTCCTCCAGGTCCACTCCCGCCTCCTCAAGTCCTCCCTCCTCTCCGACCCCTTCGCCGCCTCCCGCCTCCTCAAGGCCTCCCTCCCCCTCTCCCCGCTCCCCTACTCCCTCCTCCTCTTCCGCGCCCTCCCGAGCCCCGACGCCTTCTCCCTCAACGTCCTCCTCTCCTCCCTCCCCCCTCGCGAGGCCCTCCCCTTCTTCTTCGCCGGCATCGCCCGGGTGCCCCCCAACTCCTACTCCTTCCCCCCGCTCGCCGCCGCCGCCGCCCGCTCCCGCGACGTCGCGGCGGGGGAGGCCGTCCACTGCCAGGCGGTCAAGCGGGGGGTGTCCTCCGTCACCCACGTCGCGAACTCCCTCGTCCATGCCTACTCCGCCTGCGGCCTCCTCGCGTCCGCGCGTTCCCTGTTCGACGAAATGCCTGAGAGAGATCTCGTCTCGTGGAACACCATCCTCAACGGGCTCGCCAGCTCGGGGGACTTGGATGCGGCGAGGGAGGTGTTCGATCGGATGCCGGAACGGAACGTGGTCTCCTGGAACGTTATGATTGGCGGGTATTTGAGGCGGAGAGGGGAGGTTGAGAGGGGGCTGGAGCTGGTGAGGGAGATGGGGCGGGGAGGGGTGAAGGCGAGTGTGGTGACGGTGGCGAGCGTGGCGGCAGGGTGCGGGAGGGGGAGGAGGGTCATGGAGGGCCGGGCGGTGCACGGGTATTTTGTGAGGTTTTTCTCGGGAGAGGAGGAGAATCTGGTGGTCGGGACGGCCCTGGTGGTCGGGACGGCCCTGGTGGATATGTACGGGAAGTGCGGCAGGTTGGAGGTCGCAAGGAGGGTGTTTGATGGGATGAGGGAGAGGAATTTGGTGGCCTGGAACGCCATGTTGTTGGGGTATTGTATTCGTGGTGAGCCGGAAGATGGGATTGCCCTCTTCAGAGAGATGGTCGAGGAAGGTAGATGCTTTTGCGCTTGTACAATAATTAAGCTTTTTTTGTCATACTCAGAGACTTGAAATTGCAAGAATGCATCAACTTTGGTGTTAATACTACTTGGCATTGTCTGCATAAATAATTTTCTTGGTCTAATTCTTGTTGGGTTACCACCTTGGAAGCACGGACACCCTGAAAATCAATGCTGTGTCCATGTCACATCGTGTCAGACACATACCGGGCAACACTTCAAAATACACTAGCCACACCAAAATCGATGCCATGTTCGTGTTCCCGTGTATGTATTTTGCTGAGTCGTCTTCGTGTCCATGGCACATAAGTTAGCACCAATGTATCTTGTCAGTCATGCAAGAAGCATAGTCGTTTTACTTTTTGTTTACTCCTTTTTCTAGTAGCTACACCTCCATCACCAATTATCTCTCTCTTACTAAGTTACTATCACCAGTCTGTCTTAATGTTCTCATTAGGGACTTATTGCTAGAGTTTTTTTGGGCCACAAAGTTAGCTCCATTGCGGAGTTCAGGCCTAACTGTTAATGGATGCCAGCTGTATGTTCGTTTGTTCGATCTATTAATCATATACTCTCTGGTTCTTTGTCTTTAAATTTTCAGGTGAAGCAGTGAGTGATAGCGTGCAAACGAAACCGAAGGTCTTGCCCGACGAACTTACTTTTGTCGGGATCTTGTGTGCTTGTGCCCGCGGGGAACTTTTGGGGATGGGAAAGAAGTACTTTGAAGAAATGAGGAGCTTGTATCACCTCAAACCCACATTTGCTCACTATTGGTGTATGGCTAACCTCTACAGCAGTCTTGGTCTTGTTCAGGAAGCAGAAGAAGTGCTAAAAGGAATTCCGGAAGAGACGGAATCGTTAGTCTGGAGCAGCCTGCTTGGGTATTGTCGGTTTCGAGGAGACACAGAATTAGGTGAGCAAATAGCAAAGCGGTTGATTGAGTTGGAACCCTACAATAGTTCCAGATATAGTTTGCTGTGGAATATTTATATGGCAGCCAATCGAATGGAAGATGCTAAGAAGGTGGAGGAGACAATGAAGAAGAGAGGCTTGAGAGTAATGCCTGACGGTAAACTTGTAGATTTGAATGAAATTGTACACAACTTTAAAGTGGGGGATCGGTCTCAACCTGAGATAGAAGAGATCTATATGATGATGGATGAATTAGCTGCAAGGCTAAAATTAGCTGGTGTTGCACAGACTCGAGTGAAGGAAGCAAGCTCTAGGATACCATCTGATTTAACGATTTGAAGGTGACACCCGAAATGCAATATCTCTGCCAACTGTGAGTGCAAGTAGCTGCATTTTTCATTTATTTTAGCCATGTGATTGTGGTAAATTTTATGTCTATGCAAGTTTCCTATTATATGGTATTATTTATCTATTTTTTGGTTAATGAAGATTTTAATTGTTCGAAGCTGGCTCAGTGGGGAACTGAGTTACCGCTGTCCTCAATAGGAATTATTATTGTAATGCTGTGAGTTGATCTTCTAGGAGTTTGTATGTTTTTTTTGTTTGGTTGTGTGCCATTTCTTCTCAAAGAGATTCAATGAATTGTTCAGAAGAGCTAACCGGTTAGGTGGTTCCTTGGTATCTTCCCTGCTAGAACAGAAGGTAAATATTTGAACTTGCAATTGCTCAACCTGCTCTTGACATGCCAGAATCGTTGTGGGAGGTAAATACGTTTGTCAACCGCATTTGCTGGTTCATGCACCTAAAGTTGCCATAACTCAATTTGAAGTTCTTTTCGGGAATAGGCAATGGTTTATACCTATTCAACTGTTACGGCTGATATCTGAAAATACTCCAATTAAATTTGCAACTGAATGCGTGGACAATTGTATGTGAACATTTTGTCTGTCAACAGTGGAATCATCTGGACCCGCTTCAACTTTAAGTTTAGTGTGAACCGTATATGATACAACAAGAGTATGGGCAAGATCAACGATGAAGCCTTTATCCCAAATATTTGGGTTACTACATGAATACTTTTTTCCCATTTCTCTCTATCAAGGGCCATCTCCTTCATAACATTTACACTTACATATCCTCCTCCATTATCTGAATCCATGTTGGATATGCATTTTTTTCTCCTAATTAGTGCATCTCCTGGTTTCCTTTAGGGACGTCCTGCATCTTATCCTCAGTTATACTTCTCATGGATGCATCAATCTTTTATTGTGTTAACGCTCGTGCACCTCAGCAAATTCATTTATGCTAAAGTCAATTTGGGATGACTTTTCTTGTTAGCTTATTATTCTCAGAACAGTGAATAGATGGTCAATTTGGGACCCACTCATGCATGATGCATCTCAACAATTTCACTTCAACTATAGAATGCTTTCAGTCTCTAGGGTATTCTAACTTCAGAACTTCTCTACTTCAACTAGCCTTATGACCATCCTCCTCCTTGATCCCACTATCCTGATGAATAATTGATCCTAGATAACAAAATTGATCGCTCTTGGCTATATGTTACCCAGTAAAATGTGAACATCCCTTATTTCTTGTATTTTTTGTAAACCTGCATGTCTTACAATCCATTGTTATCCTACTAAAGTTATTTACTAAAGGGATATACAAGAGGGAATAAAACACTCTTCTCCTCTAGAACTCTATTATACTAGGTGGGAGTACTGCAGGTGGGAGATCATTCACTCCTGCATTGAAGCGTCCATCTGGCAATCATGTCTGTCAAGCCTGGTTTCTTTTAAGTATTGGATTGGTTCGTACTAAAACTGATCTCCTGGTGATAAACATATTGATGTTAGTGGAAAATGACTAGCTTTACTTGAATCTATCTGGACCTCAGCTAAAGAAAGAAAGTTGAATAGAAGAAAGGAAACTGCTCACTTTGATGCTGGATTTCAGTTTTGGAGCTGTCCCAAGATATTGCACTCTTCAATATTTGTTGTACTTGCAAGGTTTAACTGGTAGGTACCATATATCTTATACCAGTGGTGTGACTAGTATTTTTCTCATCGTTCTTGTGACTAGTATTGCTCTTCCCAAATGTTTCTTCTTAAGCTTTGGTACGATTCCTGATAAGTGTGCGATCTCTCTTGTTACTGATTACATTGACTGTAGTATGAATTCCATATGGTCCTTTAGTGAAGGTGATTGGATGGAGATATTTACGCTCATCTTATAGTGTTCATAATTGGCATGTTTGTTATGATTAACTATTGTTACAAAATATTTTAAAACCTTTATCAGCTTTGAATAAGATACTGAAGCTATTTCATGCATTTACGTCTTTGCTTCATCAAAGGTTTCTTGCCTTCCAGGCTTATATCGATTTTGAAATATCGGAGTGTGAGTTTGAGAGAACAAGGCAAATCTTTGATAGACTGCTTGACAGGACAAAACACTTGAAAGTTTGGATAAGTTATGCCAAATTTGAGGCTTCTGCTGGTATCGAAGAGGAAGACAAGGATGTAGAGACAAGGCCAGAGAGTGATGGTCTTCTTGACGAGCAAGAGTAGGAATGCATACAACGTTGCCGAGGTACGTTAGAACTCAAAGCAAGGTTTTCTAACCTATGTTGTATTGATAATGTTAGATACTAATATGTATTTCCTTTCTGCCAGTTGTGTTTGAGAGGGCATTTGACTACTTCAGAACATCTGCACCTGAAGAAAAGAGGAGAGAGCTATGCTTTTGGAAGAGTGGTCGAATATTGACAGTTTATTCGGAAGTCTTGGGGATTTTAGTATAGTTCAGAAGAAGTTACCAAGGAAAGTCAAGAGGAAGAGAGCCATTTCATCCGAAGATGGAAATCATGCTGGGTAAGCTCATCTTCTTATCTGTTAACTCAATTTTGACCTTCCCATGTTTTAAATTTTGCTTTACAATTTTCTTTTCCCGGTATTCCTTGATTTTCTTTTTAGAACTTGGCTAATATAAGGTTAATTTCTGTAGATATGAGGAATAAATTGACTACATAAAAAAATATGAGGAATAAATTGACTACATCTTCCCTGATGAAGTGGCTATGGCTCCCAATTTGAAGATACTAGAAGCTGCTTACCAATGGAAGAAACACAAAGCCGGCTCGGATGAGGACTGACCACGAGTTTTTTGTTTGCTACTCTACTGCAGACATAGTTCTTCCTTATGAATGCTTGTGAACTAGTGTTGTAAAACATTACCAATTCATATTTATCACCTTTTCAGAAACCAATCAAAGAAATGGTTTTTCTAATTGGCTCTATTCTCCAGGTTCTGCTGCATCATCTTAGTAGGCAGTTAAGACTTTAAGTTAAAGAGCAAAGCCAGTTTTGGTTTTGATCAAGTAAATGGAGTTTCTACATAGTTTCAGAAAGACCTTCTTTCAGCCATTTGGATATCTGTCATTTCCGTGTTGTTTTTCGTTCTACCAAGAAATCAAGCAAGTTTGCAGTTTGATTTCTGTAATGTGCTTTGAGGGTTTTAACCTGTAATACTAGGGAAGCCATGGTGACCTTGACAGAGGACTTGTATCAAGTAAAAACAGTCTTGTCACGATTGTTGTATTGTGATTAAAGTTTAAGTTGCTGTCTCTGCATTTTGTTCTTTGTTATTTCCCTGAACATATCAAGTGTTAGTATTGTGGCATGAACGAAGTGTTCCAACCATTACTTTACTTGTTCTCTTTTTTGATTTTGAGAATACTTGCCATGTCAGGGAGCACAAAGCTCTTTATAATGCAGTCTCACTGTTGGTTCACGGAAGAAGAATGTCCCCTTTTGAAGGCAATGGAAAATTTTCCTCTATTTCTTGGTTGTGGTGTATGTTAAAAATTCTTGGCACTTCTTTGCATGATCATTTATAATTTGAACTGTACCTCATGAAATTATGAGTTCATAGATAGCATTTTTACTATTTTTTAACTTTCAAGCGACGAGACTGGAGATGACACCTGAAGCATTCTGAAACCTCTGATCTTGATCAGCAAAATGCTTTCCTGTTGAAATCAATATAACGGCGAACTGATTGTGTCTGTGTTCTTGAATTATTTGAGCTTAGTATTCTTGAATTATTTGAGGCGTCTATTCTTGGTGGATGTGATATTATCTGCAGCCTTTTGCAAGCAGGATTCTGCTGAACTAATATTTTGTTTGCTCATTGCTTCTGAATTTTAAGGTGGGACATACACCATTGAATGTTGTTTGTGCTCATCAGTGATGCTAAGTAGCCATGACCACGTTTGTAAGTCTCAATTCTATCAAATGTTTTATATGTCACGACCTATCATACCTTGTTTATTGATATGTATCGTCGCTTCATAGCAGGAAAATTTATATAAAACTGGGAATATAGTGGAATAAGCTACTGGCAACCTTGGACGAATGCTGCATATTTGTGGCTAGGTATGTTTGATATGAAAGACATTCCTGAGAGCTAAAACATACAACCTGCTTTTGTACAACAATCACTGCCTCATTTACACGAAAAGAACTTATTTTCCAGTCTCAAAACTGTCCATTTACATATAAAAGAGCTTGATTTTTCAGGCAAAATTTGTAGGCTGCGTTAGAGAACGTGGAACAACAGAAACACTCAAATCAATACTGGTTATGACATTTATGGCAACTCGGAGTCCGACACGTGTCCGGATGCCCTCCGCCTCCCCGGGCTCATCGTAGAATTTTGCAGCTGCATCTCGGCTTTCGTCTTCAAACTGCGTCCTCCTATTGCTAGCAGGTGAGGAGGCCTTGACGCTCTTCCTGTAGGGGTCTTCGCTGCAGAGCGATTCCAGGCAGACACATATCAGCAGAATGCTTATGTATTAGTAGGTATGAGACATTCATAGATAGGCTAGATTAACCTAATGGCATCCCATCTATAGTGTTCGGACGTTTTTTTACCTCGATCCTCCCATCCCAACTTCATATATTTCTCTTGTGAAGTATTTTTCGTCAAATTTGAAGCACATCGAGACCACTTCAGAAGCATATCTTGCAGTACAAAAGTGCAATTTAAATACTTGTATTGCCATATATTCTTTTGAAGTGGTCCGATGTGCTTCAAAATTGACGAAAAGTACTTCAAAAGAACAATTTATAAAATTGGGTACCAAAATCGAAGAGTGAAAACTTAGGGTACCAAAAACGTCCGAGCGCTGTAGTTGCGGTGTCATTAGAATAGTTGCGGTGTCATTAGAATAATTTAGCCTCTCTCTATACACACACACACACACACACACACAGCCTCTCTCTATACACACACACACACACACACACACACACACACACACACACACACACAAAAACAACATTTACTATCAACATATCAATGTCTGAGTTTTTCAAACAAGGGTCTTCAGGAGCCAAAGCAAGCTAAAGGAAGAGGAAAACCAAGGCAAGTTGGTGGATAGAGAGGCCTATTTGTCATCACAAAGTTTAACATTAATTAACACACCAAAATATCAAGAACCAAAAGCAAGATATATGTTATAACATATCAAAATTTATGCTAATATGTGAATACACTACTTTACCCGGTCCAAATTAGTAGAAAATGTGCTTCTTTGCTCATGTTTTTGTACCCATCAGGAACTTAGGTATTCACTATTGAGTTATTTCTTATCGATAACATATATAGTTTCATTAAGTTTTTTTTTTCCTTTTCCAAATAATTTGATATTGTTATTAATACATAGAAATGCAAAGATCATCATATGTAAACATTATATGGAAATTATATTAGATGTTGGAGTACTAACCTGATTGCTTCTTGGATATGTTACTTCTTTGATCATATTTTTGTACCCATCAGGAACTTAGATATTCATTATTGAGTTATTTCTTATCGATAACATATATTATATATAGTTTCATTAAAAAAAAGTTCCAAATAATTTGATATAGTTCCATTAATAGACGAATGCAAAGATCATCATATAATGTAAACATTATATGAAAATTATATTAGATGCTGGAGTACTAACCTGATTGCTTCTTGGACATGTTACTTCTTTGGTCATACCCATTAGGAACTTAGGTATTCACTATTGAGTTATTTCTTATCGATAACATATGTAGTTTCATTAAGTTTTTTTTTTTCTTTCTTTTTTCAAATAATTTGATATTGTTCCATTAATGGACATAAACGCAAAGATCATCATATGTAAAAATTGGGCACTGCTATTTTGCCGACGGTTTGTGACCGCGGGCATGACCGCAGGCCACGTAGTGGCCTCCCATTGCCCCCATGGCTCGGGTATTAAGGGGATGGGATCCGGTGATAGCAGAGGGCAATGGTTGGCTGCCACGTGGGCATGTGGTTACGTCCGCGGTCACAAATTGCAGGCAAAATATCATTTTGGGTAAAAATTATATGGAAATTGATATTGGATGCTGGAGTACTAACCTGATTGCTTCTTGGATCTGTCAACCTTCCTTGGCGACGATGCTTTCTTGCCATTCTCCAGACTGAGTTGGGACGTCAACCTTAAAAGAGGCAGAGGAGCAGTGAAGCTCTCCTCCTGTATCATCATGCCGAACCCGTTCTCGTCTCCGCAGACCGACGTCTCTTCGCTCCCGGAATCCGAACTCCTCTCCTTGAGGCTCAGACTGGTCCTCTCCCTCTCTATAACTCTACAAGCAAACATCTGGAACGGGATTTCCGACACCTTCGAAGCCTCTTCCGCCGCCAGCACTCTCGACAGGCCCATCTCAAGGTCGAAGAAGTCGACGGACGGAGTAGGCAGGTGAGGCTGCCCGTGGTCCGGGTTCATGACCAGGAACTTCTTGACGTAGCGGAGCACGCGGCATATGGACTGGAAGCTCGGGCGCTGCGCCGGATCGGTCTGCCAGCACCGCTTCGTCAGCCCGGTCAGGTACTTCGGAGAAGGGAAGGGGAACAGCGGCCTCTCCCCGGCCCTTATGTTCCTGCTCATCTTGTCCCCCTGGAGGTGGTCGTCTTCGAAGGGGATCTTCCCGGTCAGGAGCTCGAAGCATATCATCCCGAAGCTGTACACGTCCGCCTTCTCGGAGTGCTTCGCCCCTCCGCACGGGGACTGCTCCTGCTCCGTCAGCAGCTCCGGCGCGTACCAGATCGTCGAGCCCCTCGGGTTCTTGTTGCCCGAGGCCGGGCCGAGCCCGGCGACCTTTACGTGCAGGTACCCGTCCTGGGAGGAGCTCCTGGCCCTCACGAGGACGTTGGAAGGGTTCAGGTCCCCGTGGTAGATCTTCCGGGAGTGCAGGTACTCCATCCCCCTGGCGATCTGGAGCATGATGTCGACCGCCACGAGGAGGGGGAAGGGGATCCTCCTCCTCGTGCAGCAGATCTCCTTGATCGAGCTCGCGAGGTCCTTGCTCATGAGCTCCATCACCATGAAGCACTCCTTCCTCTCCTCGTCGAAGAAGCTGTACATGTAGTGCATCACGTTGGGGTGGGCGATCGACGAGAGGAGCGAGATCTCCTGCAGCATCGGCTTGATCTCCCCGAAGGAGTGCTTCACCGCGAAGCTCTCCCCCATCCACTGCACCTCCTTGTACTGGCTCCCGCTCCCCAGCCTCTTCCTCACCTGGTAGTCCTTCGACCCCACGAGGAGCGAGCACGGGAAGAGCTTCCCCCTCGGAGCCAGCAGGAGGTCCCCGAGCTGGCTCTCGTGCTTCGTCAGGGCCGCCGCCCTCCTCTCCGATATCGTGTCCGTCAGGATCCATTGGTCCTCCTTGACGACGCTGTCCAGCTTGCCGCACATCTCCTGGGAGACCAGGTAGCTCCTCCCGAACTTCATCTGGAAGAGCTTCGGGTCCATCCACTCCCGCTCGTACTTCTTCGACAGGATGAGCCTCCGCCTGTTGATCTCCTCGTGGTCGCAGCCCGAGATCTCGCCCGCGCTCTCGATGGCCTCGAGCACGACGGGCATGCACCACAGCAGGTTGTGGAGGTGGAAGTCGACGCAGTCGACGTTCTGGCTCAGGCAGACCGCCTTGGCCCACCAGTCCTTCGGCTCGAGGCACTGCCTGATGTACTGCTCCCCCTCCCTGATGACCCGGTGGAGCTCCCTCAGGGGGTTCTCCAGCGCGTTCCACTTCGTGTGCCGCTCCTCCAGCCTCAGGCTGTGCTTGATCTCCTCGGCGATGCTCTCGAAGGCCGAGGTGTACACGTCCTCCAGCAGGCAGCACTGCCGCTGGTTTATCGGTATCTCGTCCCGGAACAGCATGAGCGCCTTGAGGCTCCCCAGAGCTTCTCCGACCCGTCGTAGCTGCTCCATCGTCGTGCCCGCGAGGCGCTCACCGGTGTCTGGTCACAAAGGAAGATACAAATATCATGAATGAACATAACCAAGCATTTAATAACAAGTATTGAATCTAAGAACATTTCGTATCAATAATCGCGACGTAGCCATTGAAGGATCAATCTCTCTCAAGTAAAATTGATGGAGACGCGACGTACCGAAACAGAGAGCCCGTGCCGAAGGAGACGATGGTGAATGAATGAATCTGGAGGATGTTCTGGGAAGCAATGGTGCTCCTGAGAGAGGAGGAGGAGGAGGAGGAGGAAGGAGGAAAGAGAAGGGGAGCTAAATTGGGAAATGGAGGAGAAAATTGTTGGTATGAACTTAAAAGGACACGAGTCAAACACCTGGCGACACTTGCTATATTTAGGCGGGAGGGAGGGAGAGAGGGAGGGGCTTTATTTAACGGCTAACGGCTTCAAATAGTTCGGGTCGGGTTGTACGTAACGAATTCGGGTTTTCGGGTTCCTTTGTTAGCCCGGTCAATCAAGATTCGTCAATAGATTAATGTCTTTTTTTGGTATATAAGTTCTTCAAAGCTTGTTATTCACTTTGAAGTTCCTTAATCCACTGACAAGCAAGGAATTTCTTAAATTAAGTTAACTAATAAAAAATAGGAATATTATTGGCTTTACTCCAGCAGGCAATGGAACAAGGTCCATGTCTTATTCTTCTTTAGGGCAGAAATTCCCTCGCGCATTGCGTTCTCCCACTTTTTTATTACCCTTTGCGTCTTCAAACGAACTCGGTTCCCCGATCTCGGACACACAAGACTGTGAGAGCGATACATCGTTTGCAAAGTAGGCCTGCATATACTTCGGATTAGACTTCTTGATCCGCAAAGACCTTCTGAGACTTGGCTGATTTTCAGTTGTGATGTCTTCCATTGGTAGGTAGTGGTCTCTTCTCTCTCCTTCTTTCGAGCCGTAGTTTGCTTTGAGCTGAGCCTATGTTTCTTTTTTTTTTTTCCTTTTATTCTTTCTCGAGGAGTTGAGGAATTCCACCAAGGGGGGCTTTCTCCGGGGATGGGAGTCTTTCATATGAGAATTCACCTCTGAAACTCGAAAGAGGGTCTTATCCTACGCCCGCAACAACAACAACAAGAATCGCCTGAGCCAATTAGCTGTTGCCGACCGTGCTTCACTCCACCTCGCTTTCGACCGCCACGTGGGCTCCTATGCTTGCTGCCGATCCTTACACCATAAACAGAATACCAGTTTCCGACCGGACATGAGAAGCAACTAGTGTAGTGTCCCGTCCCTACATCGTGCCCCGTCTCCGTCCACGGGGTGCGCGAGAAAGGAACACTGTCGCTATCGATTCGGTCGGGACCGATAGGTCGGAATCGGCCGAGTCGATCGAACGGGAACGGTTGAATTAAGATCCATTCCACGTTATGGAATGGCTTCTTCGGCCAAGTCCCATATTCAGCGGGTTGCGCCTCGAGGATTGGCTCTGCGGCTGAGTCGGGAGAGACCTCCCGTTGCTCTGATTTCATGCCGCACTTGATTTGGTTTTGGCTTTCGTTTTCGTGAATGCGCTTTTCGTGAATGTTTTCGATGGGTTTTCGTGACGCGTTTTCGAGCTCGCATTCATATCGAAATTCCTTGAAATACACAGTGTTCTAATCAGTTGCTTATGCGATTGCAGTGATCGCGTAGGCGACGACAGCGCAGCCAATCGGTCGCTCGCTTGAAGCAAGCCTAAGGCGAGTGGCTGACCTCCTTCGTCTCGTCCCTCTACTTCAAAACTCAATATGTGAAGTAAAATGAATGCTTGTCTTAATAGTGTAGAATCAAAGAAATCATGGCACGATTCTTCACGAAACACTTGTTATCAACTGCTGGTATTGGAAATAGAAAACATGTTCCTTATGCAATTCCACTTAGCCTATTCAAAGCAATGAATGAATCGATTAACGTTTATCGCAACGATACGGCTAAATAAGCAAAATGGTCATTGGACAACTTGTCGACAAGGTGTAGTTTTCTCGAACGGTTACCTAGGCCAAGGGACCGATTCGGCCCGGGAGGAACGAGTGTATAGCAAGCGCCAGCCCTTCATCGGCGCGGGTTATATGGGAACTTTCGCACAGGGCTCGCTACTGTTTGCCATTAAAATTCTTTGATTGTAATTTCAATACAAACAGAACAGTGTTACAATATAGGACTTTAGACGTAGTCCTAGGAGTACACTTTTGTTTATCTGGGTCCCTTGTGCCGATGGAGCGAGTGGTAATGCGTTGACTCCGTTGACGAGCTGACGACGGTTATCGGTTCTCTGAAGGTTTGGATTGCTCTGGGTGCTGGAGCTTGCTGAGAGGAGGAAGACGTTGAGTGTCTGTATCTGCCTCTCTGGTGGTATGTTCGTTCGTATGTGTGTGTGTGGAAGAAGGAAATGATTCCTCTATTTATAGCTGGGCAGGTTGGCTGCTCATGCGCGTATATGTAGGATGCGCTGGTGCGTGGGGACGCCACGTGTTGATTGCTGATGGAGACGCATGGGTGATGCGCCCTGATCGAGGAGTTGACTTCTTCATCTTGCTGTTGTGAGCCGGCATGTAGCAGAGGAGAAGATCTTTCTGTTGCTGAGATCTTGGGTGAATTGAGTCAAAGGACGCGTGTCATCGACCCATGGCTCGGAGATCTCGGATTTGATGGGGGAATGAACTGGTAGGATGCTCCTAAGATTGGGCGCATGAGGAGACTTTGGCCCGTAACCTTTATGAGTCACGAACCATTCTGGGCGCATGGCTTTTGAGGCGCATGCAGGCGACTTTTCTTCTGTCTTTTGGGATCAGAGAGCAGTCTGGGGCGCATGGCTTTTGAGGCGCATGCAGAGCTTCAGATGGAGACTTTCTTTCTGTCTTTAGGGATCAGTGAAGAGTCTGAGGCGCATGGCTTTTGAGGTGCATACAGATTTGGACGCATGGCTGCAGAGGCGCATGTGGGTGGTTGAGTGGCCACGTGGCAGTAGCCGTCAGAGTAAAGTCATGATGATGCTGACGTTGCCGACGCTTCGTCTTCTGAAAAAGCTGCCGACCGTTCAGACTTTAGGAGGCGTACTGCCAACTCTGTCAGTTCAGCATTTAATGTTTGTGACATTCGATGGACAGCTAAGGGGGCGCGTCGATTGGCGTTCCACCGGGTATGGGGGACGCATGGGGGCGCATCCTCTGTGATGCGCTCGGTTCTGAAGGGCGCGTCTGTATGATGCGCTTGATGTTGAAGGACGCGTCTGTGTGATGCGCGGTCTGGCCGGCGCATCCGCTTCGTGAGACGTCTTTGATGGTACAACTGTTACGTTCTTCGAGTGCTTTAAATAGCCGTTTTGACTTGGCTGAATTCGAAGCGTCTGGTTCATCCATTTAATGCAAATTCATTGCCCGAAATTCGGAGAGCCATCCATTTGGCGCATGGGTTTGATTTGCCCGGCCTATAAATAGTGGTATGGAGAGAGGGTTGGCCTCTCGTTCTCTCACGTCTTTCCGACATGAACTTGTGTGCTCGAATGCATCCTGTTGACGAAGTACTCCCGAGGGTGAAGATGAGATGCCATGTCGTTGTTGATGCACTTGAAGGTGACTGTTACATCCAAAAGATGGAGTCGAGGGCTTCCGAGGCAGGCGGAAGGTGTCTGTTGCATCCAAAGATAGGGATGCTCGGACCTCGTCTTCATTGTGCAGGAAGAGCCGTAGATCAGAATGGTGGTGCTAGGCTCTTTCTTCCTTCAAAGTGGGTGCTGCCCACTCTGGCTGTGTTGAAAGCTGCTCCTTTAGCCGTATTTCGATTACGGTCTTCCTTGGTCTTTGGAGGCTCTTTCGAAGCCTCCCCTGGCCATAGATTTGCGGTGCTCTTCACTTCCTCGGTTCCAGCCAGAGGGTTAAATGCTTCATTAGTCGAAGTATTTATCAGGTGAGCCTGGCTGGAAGAGCGGCACATAACTAGGCTGATGAAGGGATGCGCATAACTGAGCTGCTGAAGGGATGCGCCTTGCTGAGGGCGCATGGTGGGATATGCCCGGTTGAAGGCGTATGGTGATGCTGCGCCTGACTGGAGGCGCGTGGTGACTGCTGCACCTGACTGGAGGCGCATGATGGCTGCTGCGCCTGATTGGAGGCGCATGGTGGCTGCTGCCCGTAGACTTAGGATCTTTCCTTTATAGAAGTTTTTCCTTTGTACAGCCTTCTCTAGACATGTAATAGACTTTTATATGAAAATAAAAAGTTCTCTTTCCATGTCTATATTTGTTGCTTTTGTTGTGAAGTATTTTGTCCGAGCTCTGGCGTATGTAGTGTCCGGCGCATGGGCTTTCTGGTTGTGAAATTCCATGCTTCTACAAGACCCCCTTCAAAGTTTTCAAAACTTTTGGATAAGTTTTGGAATACTTTGAATAAGAAGCATGGAGGTCAGGGCGCATGACTGTTGGGGCGTATGCCTGTTCGGGCGCATGCTCCTCTCAGTTAATGTATATGATGATGCCTCGGTAACCGAAAAGATTAATGATAATCTTTTGGTTTTATTTGCTGTTATCTCTTCACATAACCCGAGGCGACGGCTGAGATCATACATCATCGGGTCACGCGTGCGACCAAGCCCTATAAATAGGCAAGAGATGGAGAGAGAGAGTTCTTCTTCTCCTTGCTTTTGCTTTCTTTAGAGTTCTTCTTCAAAAACCCTAACTTTTTTTTTTGAGAGAATGGCTCCCAAGACACCTCGCGGTGGTGCCGGCAAGGAAAAGGAGCCGGTGGAGTATGCCGAGGGGGATGCCCCTATCACCATTGTGACTCCGGCCGACGTTCGCCCTGCTGTGACGGGTGGGTGTCATCTTTTCCACTACTTTCTTTGGTCTTTGGATCATGCAACTGAGTTGACAACTCTCTTCTTCCGACGCGTATGGACCACTGTCCTCGCCGAGGTTTCACCCCGCCAACGTGCATAGGTTTAGGCCTTTATCATGCACCGAGGTTTAACTGCGGACGCGTATGGGTTCACACCCTAAATGCGTCGAAGCCTTTGCTGATGCGCATGGGTTTATACCCTGATGATGCGCCGAAGCCTTTCACTGAAGCGCATGAGTTTACACCCAAATGATGCACCGAAGCCTTTTACTGAGGCGCATGGGTTTACACCCTGATGATGCGCCAGGTTGCTTTGACACACTTTGTCTTTTTGCCTGACCATTGATTTTTGTTGTGCCAGTATCGATGACGATTCCGCTGCTGAATGAGGTCCTTCTGGATGCCTCCCTTTGTCAAATGGGAGTTGATTTTGACGAGGCTGTTGTCAATCCTGCCAAAGGTGTTATCTTACAGGATCAACCTCCTGAAAGGGTGCTGCAGATCCAGAACCAGTTGCCAACTTTCCTCCAGAGTATGATGGAGAGCGAAAAACTGAAATCTGCTGAATCCGGAGATGTGACCTTCTTGAGACCCGCCTTTTTGTTTGGTGACCGCCTGATCTCCACGGAAGCGAAGATACTGAAGGTCAAAGAAGACTGGTTCTTTTCAGCAAAAGGCATGGTGCTGTACATGCGACAACTCGACCGCCAGTTGCCGTTGACAGCCTTCTATCGTCTAGCTTCGAAGAGAAGGATGTCCTGGGAACTTACTCCTTCTCAGGGAGGGGCTCTAGGAGGTGCTCTTTCGATTGATGCTACCTCAAATCAAAGGGATACCCTATCTGCTTCACGAACCAGTCCCTCGTTCAGTTGCCTAACTTTGCGTCCCGGGAGCCTCTACAGTGAGGTCCAAACTGACACTTTTGCCTTCAATGCTCCAACCTTCGCGAGCCGGATGTTGACATCGAAGGTTGTGTACCCGAAAGGTAGTTTTAGGGTCGAAGGTTGGTGTCATCACATCTCGAGGTGGGACGAGTTGACCACTTGGGTGCTTTCGAAGTTCAAGGCTGAGCTTAAGGAGATTGGGCTGACAACCGCCATCCGTGCCACGCAGGCTGGCGTGGATCTCAATAAGCCTATGTTCCTTGCACTTTTGGAGTTGTTCAATACCCAGACTGGCACCTTTTACACTCCCGTGGGGGAGTTGGGGTTAGCTCTCCACGAGATGTACGAAGTGTCCAACCTTCCCTGGGGCTCGGAGCCATACGAGGAATATTTCCCATCAAATGAAGAGACCCAGGTTCTGGAAAATAAGAACTCAGAGATGATGGCCGTCTTCAAGGAAGTGGCGAGCCATCATTATTTGATGCATCGGAAGGACAAAGTCAAGACTCAGCCTCATGTGACTGCTTGGAGGGATTATATTTTCAAGCAGGATTTGATGGATCCTTCGAGGATCCGGTTTATGACCCCGCAAGGGCTGAAACCTGCGGAAGTGACGTCTGAGATAAGCCGACTGGACGAGAGGACTCCTCGTCCCAATGAGGAGGGTGAGAACGCGTATAGCTGCTTCTGGCACTGCGCGCACCGGATGTCGTCTAAAGCGGTGCTGACATCATACTTGATGATATGGCTCCGAGATTGTGTGTTTGCAGGCGGATCTGGTGCCGTAGAGAGGGTACATCGGAACCTCATTTTACCCGCCGTGAAGTTGGCCTTTGGACGACCTTTAGCTCTCCTTCCCGCGATGGTGTGTAACCTGTTGCGGGGTTTGAGGTCTTTTGCTGACGATGTGATCCACGGGAAAGGAAACAACGACAACTTTCCTCGGGCCGAGCTGCCCTTCCATTATCTTATGGGATGGCTGATTTTGCATCATCCGAACGTGATGAGTCCCGGTCCGGAGGAGGATCATGTTGAAGGAGATGCCTTCATCCGCCGCTTCTACAAGAGGAAGTGGTTATACACTGGCGTTCCCGTTTGCAGGAGGGTTTTGTCCTACCTTCAGGGGTGGGAGATTGTCAAGGTTGGCCCCATCTTCAAAGATTTCGAGGCCGATCAAGATTTAGTTGACTCGGGCGAAGATGCGATTACTTTGCCGAAATGGGGTTTCCGTTGGTTGCAAAG
The DNA here is from genome assembly GCA_029216955.1 of Iris pallida. NCBI lineage: Eukaryota > Viridiplantae > Streptophyta > Magnoliopsida > Asparagales > Iridaceae > Iris > Iris pallida. The sequence continues at coordinate 462,862 of JANAVB010027200.1, forward strand.
CATTCGGCCTTCTCACCTGGTCTACCGCAACCAAAATAGATGTTATCTGGAGCCATATCTGCCCAGCCGGTTCGCTCGCCAGTTTGGCTATACTCAGCTGGTGCTAAGGAATCCCAGTAGCAGTCTGGGGTTCATCGGTAGTTTGCTGGACGGAGCCCGGGGCTGGCAATATTACAATGCCGGGTGCACTGGTGTTCAGTTTACGGCGCCCGTTTACAACCCCCGGCCACAGATCCTGTATTCGGCCGCCAAGTTGTATTGCACTATGAATACTGCGTCTCCTGGTTATGACAGGGAGACTAGTTTCATCGTTGGAACTCAGCTGGAGGCCACGGTGAATATGTTGATGGCAGCCCGATCATATCGTCCACCAGAATTGGCGGGATATCGGGCTGCTGCTGCAGCACCAGTGAGAGATCCGTCTGTTGGGAAGAGGCGGGCCGACACAGAAGCTGGTTCTTCTGTACCAAAAAGGCCGAGAAGGACGTCGACTCCAAAGGCCATAGGAGTGCCACTTGAAACGCCAGCGGGATCTGCTGAGGTAAGGCATCCTCTGTAATTCTGGTCCATCTTGTCACTTTGGTGGCTTATGCTTTTCTTCTTATAGGGATCGAAGAAGAAGACCCGTGTTCCGAAACCAGGTGTTAGTAAACCGAAGGAGGTGGCAAGCTCTTCTGATGAGCGCATTCCACCGATGATAATGTCTCCCGTGGAGGGGAGTCCCGAAGATGTTCCTGCGGAGATTTCAGTATCTCCTGACTTTGTTGAAAGAATTGCGGAGGTTGCAACAACTTCCGGGAAGGTACAATCTGCCGTGGAGGCCTTGGATGTTGAGGGTCCTACGGACTCGAGGCATCCTGATGATGAAGTGGATTGGAGTTCGTCGCCTTCCAATGACGTCCCTCCAGCGTTGCAAGAGTCTGTTGCGGGGGCAATAGATATGGTTGGAACGGAGGAGAGGGTTGACTCCCCTCCTTGTCATGATGAGGGGAGATCAGCTGTATCATTGCCGAGTCCTACCCCAGCCTCGCCCATGGAAGTTGAGGTAGCTACCGATCAGGCGGTAGCGACAGATCCTGTCCCTGCAGAGGGACTTGAGAAGGATGAGACTCATCTGCCAGTCCTATCTTCCGGGGCGGGCCAGGAGATGAGTGTTGATCTCCCCGTTCTGCCGGGGGAGGTACTGACCGTTGATAGGACGTTGGGGGCAGAAGAGGTGGCCATTGACGTCGGTGGTTCCTCCGAACTTGAGAAGGGTAAGGGTGTGGAACCCTCTGTTGCTCCTCCTACTTGGGGTACTATCTCGACGCCTGTGCCGGCTTCCTCTGTTCCTTCGGCTCCTCGGGCTAGCAGTCCGGCCCATGTTGATGAAGAGCCTATTGATACCGAGATTTCAGTCTCGCAGGTTGAGGTTGGGGGATCTTCTTCCGGTCCGCTAACTACAGCAGCCCCTCCAACTCCTGCTATGACGCCGCAGGTGCTGGCGGACGCAGATGAATATGTGAAATTCATCGTCGAGGGGGTGTATAAAATGCTGCAGAGGGGTGTATCTGTGGTGATGGATGCCAACGGGAGTTTTGCGACGGCAAGAACTCTGGCAATGCCTTATATCGAGCTGATCCGCGTTCACTAAGGCCACGACCATATGGCCGAGATCCTGGAGGCTTCGGTGATCGAGCTGGACCAGCGGCTCACGGAACTTCAGCGCATCCAGCGAAATGACCTTTCCGTCTTGATAGATGCGGAGAAGGAGAAGTTGATCGCTGAGATTGAGTCTTCCTACCAGGCCACCGTGAGCATCTGGGAGCACGAGGTGGCTGAGACTGAGACTGTGGTGGGGCAGTTGTCTCAGTCCATAAAGGAGACAATAGAAATGCGAGCTGCGTTGGACGCTAATATCGCGGAGATCAACGCCCAGATGCACCGTCTTGAGGACCAACGGGCCCGACTCCAGTTAGATGCCGAACGTGTCCAGGCTGAACACGTAGCATTCAAGAAGGAGGAAGCAACCTTCACTCACCGGGCTCTTGCCCTGGCTCGGCAGCGACAACAGCTTGATGAGAAGCATGAGAATGATACTTCCGCTGAGGCCGTTGAATTGATGCGTCAAGAAGCTGAGCGTCGAGTCCTGGCGACTGTGGAGACTCATGCAGCCGACTTGAGACGTCGAGTTAGAGAGCTCTCAACCAACCCTGGAGATGTTTAGGGACTGTAGCGTCTCCTTTTTATGTTTTTTGCAACTCTTGCTGGGAGATAGTGTAGTTTTGTACTCTCTCTCTTTTTTTAGAAAATAAAGAAGTACGCAACTTTTTTGTGATGTGTTCATTTTTGTTATCATGAACTTGATGATTTGTGTGGACCTATTATCTTTTGCGCACCTTGGCTTTTAGGTACATATAATAAGTTTGAAGGAACCAATATGTTTGCTCAGAGGTAATATGGACGTGGCAATCATTGAGGTTCAAATGATAGAATCTTTCTACTCAGAGGTATTATGGACGTGGTAGGAATGATCCTGGGGGATACGCTGAACAACTCAGAGGTGATGTGACGTGGAAGTTCTGTGATCAATGTACGACAACGCAAGGGTTGTTTGTACGAGATGTTTACTCATAGGTAATGTGGACGTGGTAAACATGAAGGGTAGCGTAGGCTTACGAAGTGTAAGATTCCGCTTTGCAGGGTGTAGAGGGACAACTCAGAGGTGATGTGGACGTGGTTGTCTTTCTACTGGAAGATGCTACGGAACAGCTGGGTTCCGGAAGCTTATGGTTTTGTTGGAAAGGAATTGTCTGTGAATCCTGATGATTGGGTCCATAGATCCCCTTGTGGAAGCACATATCTGAAAGATGTCAAGAGTAGTACTTCTTCAGGAACTTTCCGTTGATGGGCATCATGAACAAGTCCCCATTGGGTTTGGCGAGGCGGTAAGCACCGTTTGAGTATACCGTCTCAATGATGAAAGGTCATTCCCACTTGGGCTCGAACTTTCCTGGTGTCTTGTGAGTTAACACCATCGGCCTTCTGACTGCCAGAACCAGGTCGCCAACTTGAAAAGTTCTCTGTTTGACCTTCTTGTTGAAAGCCTGTGATATACGGGCTTGGTAGAGTACGATACGTTGTTGAGCTAGGAGACACTTTTTGTCAAGTGCCTCCAGCTCCCGCAGACGACGACGTTGATTGTCCTCTTCTGTGAGTTTGTTTGTGATTGCCACGCGGAGTGAGGGTATCTGGATCTCGAGAGGCAGTACTGCTTCACTCCCGTAGACCAGGGAGAATGGTGTGTTGCCTGTTGGGGTTCGTACCGTTGTGCGGTAGGCCCAAAGACATTCGTCAAGCTTTTCGTCCCAGTCGCGTTTGTTGGATGACACAACTTTTTTGAGCAGCCTAACGATAGTTTTGTTGAACGCCTCGGCCAATCCGTTTGCTGCCGGATTGTAGGCGGTTGATGCCACGTTTTGAATGCGATTCTTGTCACAGCTGAAAACATGGCTGATGAACTGAGGACCATTATCGTGGATGATCCTCCGGGGTACTCCGAAACGGTAGATAACGTGGTGTTTGATAAAGCTGACCACCCTGGAGCTTTTTACTTTCGCCAATGGGACTGCTTCTGCCCACTTGGAGAAGTAATCGGTAATGGCCAGGATGAAGCGGTGTCCCCTTGATAAAGGAGGGGTGATCGGTCCTACAATGTCCATGCCCCAGGCTTCGAAGGGCCAGGAGACGACTGTAGGATGTAGTGGTTCTGACGGCGTATGAATGAAGTTTGCGTGAAGTTGGCACGCATGGCACTTCTTAGCATAGTCGATAGCATCAGCGGCCATGGTTGGCCAATAGTAGCCCATATGTCGCAGTCGGTCCTGTAACTTAGGACCAGGTTGATGAGCTCCGCAAGTTCTGTCATGAGCTTCTCGAAGAGCTTCGGTCGCCTCTTCGTTGGACAGGCATCGAAGGAGAAGCCCATCATAGGAGCGTCGGTACAGCATTTTAGTGGCTGTATCATAGTAGAATCGAAGAGAACGTCTCCTGACTGAGACGGCTTCCTTCGGGTCCTCTGGGAGAATTTCGTAGACGGCGAAGTCGATGAACGGGAACCTCCAATCTCGGACATTAACACCAGTACTTGTCGGTATGGCGTGGTCCACTCGTAAGCATAGGTTGTTTCTAGGACAAACCAAGTCTCGGCCAACTACCGTGATGTAGTGTTGAGTCCCAAGGGGTGCTGCTAATGAGGCCGCGAGGCCAGCCAGAGCATCAGCCTCCAGATTTTGTAGGCGAGGTACGTGTTCGATGAAGAACCCGGTGAAGGTTGAAACGATGTTCAATACAACTTCATGGTAAGGGATCAGATCTTCATGGCGAACCTCGTATTGCCCTCGGATCTGGTTTACGACGAGTTTTGAGTCGCCGTAGGCTTCCAGATAATCTACCCCCAGCTGTTGTGCCAGCTGGAGTCCCATAATGAGCGCGTTGTACTCGGCCACGTTGTTGGAGCACGGCTTCGAAAGAGAGTAAGCACGCTGGATGACTAGCTGATCGGGGGAGACTAAGACTACCCCCACTCCTGTGACAATCTGGCCTTTGGGGCCTGTTCTTGAAGCGCCATCGAAAAATATCCGCCAAACGGAGCTTCCTTCGGTGACGTTTGATTCTTGGACCTCATCTGGGATGTCTTCATAGAGTCTTGAGGACTCCGGGATGGGGTATGCAGCTAAAAAGTCAGCCAGGGCCTGACCCTTAACGGCTTTTTGTGGCACAAACACCATGTTGTATGGTGTTAGCAGGATCGCCCATGTAGCTAGTCGGGAGGTTAATGACCCTGGCTTCGTCATGAGGACTCTGAGTGGATTGACTCGGGAGATGACATGAATTGTCTGGCCCGAGACATAATGGCGAGTCTTCTGGATGGCAAACACCAAGGCCAAGCATTCCTTTTCAACGGGGTTGTACCGGTGTTCAGCCCCGATGAGTGTTCGACTGAGGTAGTAGATCGCTTGCTCGTAGCCTGTATCGCTATTTTGAGCCAGCAGAGCGCCCATGGAATGATCCATGACACGAACGTAGAGAAGAAATGGTTTGCCGGCGACAGGTGCTACCAAGACTGGCGGGCTTGTCAAGTAAGCCTTGATGTCGTCGAAAGCCTTTTGGCACTCCTCTGTCAAGACGTAAGAGACTTCCTTCTTCATGAGCTGAGTAAAGGGTTGACATTTACCGAAAAGATTTACTATGAACCTCCGGATGTACGCCAAACGTCCTTGTAGGCCTCGAAGTTCTCGAAGATTCTTCGGAGGGTCCATGTTGAGGATGGCTTTGGTTTTCTCGGGATCAACATGAATGCCTTTCGTCGTGATGACAAAGCCCAAGAATTTTCCGCTAGAAACCCCCAGGAAGGATTTAGCGGGGTTCATCTTAAGTTGATGTGCCCGCATGAGATCGAAGACTGTCTTCAGGTCCTGTAGGTGATCTCCTTTAAGGCGGCTCTTGACTGCGATGTCGTCAACATAGCATTCGACTGTCTTGCGAAGATGTTGACGGAAGATGGTGCTCATAGCTCGTTGGTATGTCGCACCGGCGTTCTTCAAGCCGAAGGGCATCACTGTGTAGCAGAAAATGCCCTTTGGAGTCCTGAATGACGTATGTTTTGCGTCATCGGGGAACATCTTGATTTGATTGTAGCCTGAATACCCGTCCATAAAAGAAATGTGTTCGAAGCCACACGTGTTGTCGATCATCACGTCAGTGATTGGAAGTGGGAATTCGTCCTTCGGGCAAGCAGAGTTGAGATCCCTGAAGTCGATACAGACTCGTATCTTCCCATTCTTTTTGGTGACAGGTACGACGTTGGCTACCCAATCTGGGTGTTGCTCTTCACGGATGAAGCCGCTAGTCAAGAGTTTGTCTACCTCCTGATCGATGGCGTTCATGATGTCCGGACTGAAGCGCCGCTGTTGTTGCTTGATAGGCTTGGCATCAGACAAGATATTCAACCTATGCATCGCAATCTGGGGATCAAGTCCCGACATATCTTCGCAGCTCCAGGCGAAGACGTCGATATACTCCTTAGCCAGTTGGATTAAAGACTCTCGGTCTTCTCCTTCTAGGCTTTTGCTGATGAAGATGGGTTTGGAAGAAGACCCATCTCCAAGGTCGATCTGCTCGACTTCGTCTTCGGTGGGAGGTTCACGTAACTCGAAACGAGACTCCCATTGTTCTCTTAGGCGTTGGGCCCAGGGTTCTTCTTCGAAGGGTTCCGGCGCTTGGTCTTCGCCTTCACCTTTTTGAGGTTGTGCTGATGTCATGTTAGCTGACAGCACTTTCCTGAAGACAGATCCGATACTGGTATCGAAATCCTAAGTCGATGCTTCAGACGAGTGGGAATGTTCTACGTCTTCTGCGTCTGAACTCTCTGGAGTTGATGGCGGCGTGACATAGCCTACCCCCCGTCGAGTTTTGTTGTAGTAGTCCTGCGGTTTTCCTTTAGGTGTTGGAAGCCGGAGTGGGAGACGTCGACCTTTGCCGTAGTTCAGGCCTTTATCGCTTTTTAGGTCTGTCACGACCCGCACCCAGATATACGGGTACGAATACATGGGCCACGCCCAGCCTACGTCGCGGTATCGACGGTAGAACGCTGTCAAGTATACTATACTAACTACAACATCTAAAGATCCATAACTAGAAATGTACTCATGTCACATCACGAAAACTAAGGAAGATAAGACAAGAAATAATAACGATATTACTAGAACAATTATAATCTACAAGGACCATAAGACAGAAAAAATAAAGAATGAACAACAAAACTAACTAAGGATAACTACCAGGCAACTCACATAGAAGAATAGTGAGATCCATCTCAGCTAGCAACATCATGAAGTCCAATACTGAGGGCACAACTACTCCTAAAATTTTGTCAACATATCCAGTCAGGATGGAACGAGCACAAATCTCAAATAACAGTTCTAATTAGACGATATTGAACATGTAGCAGTAAATAGAGAGAATATACAAAAAATCATGAAATGTACATGTGAGTATCATGGCAAGGTAAGCTGTAAATCTAGAGCTAGAACAAGGCAAGTAAAACTGATCATGGCATGTACAAGAATCAAGAATCATCTATCTAAGTGTGTGAGTACTAGTTTCAACATGTGGCCGGCTTGGGTCTTGCACAAGGTCTACTGGCCTGGTTAATCATACGTGGGGTGTATGATTAACACTCACAAGATCTACAAGAATAACAAGGTGGATAATGACCACACATCTACACTAATACTCCCCGTCCCTGACTAGTATAGTGGATCCAACCATGACACATCATGACACGCGATTCTCCGAGAGGGTAGCTAGCCTTCGCAGGAATCGTGTCTATACAATGCACAAGGAACAAGAAAGACTTGCACAAGATATACCAAGGAGAGCGAGGAATAACATCTCATGACGGGATCCAGGGAAATACCAATCCGTGTGAACAATGTGTCAAGAGAACAAGGGTATCTACACTAAATACAAGAAACATAGACGATATCATAAAATAAAAATATTATCAGAGAATGTACTCGCCTGGGGTCCTGCTGTCAATATGAATCAGGGTTCAGAGTAAAGCCACAGACCTAAAGATGAAATAATACAAGAGCTGATCAGGGTCAAAAGACATACTAACATCTAGGTCAAACTAAGTCAAACTAAGACAAACTGGGTCAAGGTTGACGTACAGTTGACTCTGGGTCAACTGGTCAACTCTGGTCCAGTTCTAGTCAATTTTAGGCTACTGTTGACTTCCGGTTGACTTTTGGTCAAAATAGTCAACTGTGTCAACCAAGGTCAAAATTGGTCTAACCTAGGTCAAATGTTGACTCTACTTCGACGTTCAGTCAAGGTAGTCAACCATGGTCAAACTGGATTAAAGCTAGTCTCTATAAACATCTACAAGGTCAACTTATGCATTTAGGTGATTTAGAAATCACAGAAATCGACGGATCTCTAAAACAACCAAAATGAGAAAATATTATAATAATAGGATGACACAAAAAAGGAAAAAATATACAGATATTGTCGGATGATGAAACTAACATCACCAACGTGTCCAGAATGGTCAAATCAGCTAGGATAGCCTGTCCAAATGTCCAATTTGGACACATGGGCAAAACGGTAATTTCGGGCCAAAATAATGTCCGCCGTTGGACACACTTTGCACCGAAAAACGTGTCGAAATAAAAGTGCATAAAACCTAACAAATTATGTCCACGAATCCAGAATGACGATACGAACCCAACGGTATATCCAGAATTGGATTCCGTTGACCCGATCTCAGATTGGTCCGTTGACCCGGACATTGGAAACCGATTTGCACGGAAAAGCGTATCGGAGCCAATGTCCTTAAAACTCAGCAAATTATATGTCAACGAGTCCAGAATGACGATATGAACTCAACGGTATATCCAGAATTGGATTCCGATGAGCCGGCATCAAAAAGTCCCGTTGACTCAGAAAGTGGGATCCACTTTGCACCGAAATGCGTGCCAGGGCCCACGTTCTCCAAATTAAGCAAACTTTATATGAAAATATACCAGAACGACGCCACGAGTCTACTGGTGGTGTCAGAAATTGAATCCGAAGTCCCGGGTTCAAAAATGAAATTTTACAAGTGTAACACTAACAATTCGAACGGCCAACTTTGGCGTCGAATTCGACCGACCTAACAAGCTCAAACTGAAATAAAATCTAAAGGGGGAAGGAAGAGGGTTATACCAGCTGTGCACCGAAACTGACGACTCGTAAAACGAAGCTGCAACTGCGAAGATACGAACTCGCGAAGTTGGCGTCGCGAAACTGTCCAAAAATAGTACAAATTAAATCGTCAACTTGGTGGCCGGTTTTGATGTATCAAACGACGAAATTAACTGGTGAAATTTGAGAGGGATGAAGGGGTATATACCGAGATTGAGACGAAGCAAGGAGTTCGTCGATCCAACGGTCGGATCTCCCAGAAAATGCACGTGAAGTCGCTGCCCCGAGATGCGAATTCTGAAGTTGAAATCGCGCGTCACGGCGGGACTTCGTGCAAAACGCACGAATAGCCTATGCGTCGCGCCGGGGAGGAATCCGATGGCCAGGAGGTGGTCGCCTGGGGGTCGTCGGGGTATAGGGTGCTCGCGGGGGCGGTGTGCGACGGTGGCGGCGATCGCCGGCACGCGTGGCCGTACGCGTGCGCGTGCGCCTACTGCTGTACGCTGCTGCTGCTGTTGTTTGCAGCTGCTGCTGCGGCGATGTGGTGCGGCGGCGTGCGGCGGCGCATCGCCGGGTATGGCCGGGGGGGTGGCTGTGCGATGGTGGTGGCGGTGAGGGAGGTTGATGATGATGAAGGTGGTGGTGCATGGTAATGGTGGTGAGTACTAGTGTTTCAAGAAGAAGAAGAAGAAGGAGAAAGAGAGAAGATGATGGTGAGGATGGTGTTCATGGAGGTGGTTGTTTTTCATAAATAAATTCACTTTATTTATTGTGTTTTTGGGAAAATTACAACTGTAGGAATCCGATCTAGAAGACGATCGCTTTATCCCTTAGACGATGCGAAGAAGAAAAGCTCTCAAAAATGCAACAGCAATTTAGATATCTATGTATCTGTACAATGAATGAGAAAAGAACTCTATTTATAGAGTCAAAAATAACTGAAAAAAATAACTATCTTCACAACCTGTGCATAGTTGAAAATCACGCAGGATTTAACATACACAAGATTATGAGCAGTTACTGGACGTGGCCTGTAACTGTTGGACACATGGCAATCATGCATGAGTCGTGTGCAAGTTACAGGACACGCAGGTGAGAGATCGGTGGCATGGCTGCCACGTACTCCAATTTGATGAAATTTACGCAGACTTGGGTCTGAAAGCTTCAAAATCCACGCAGACTTGGGGCAAAAAGCTTCAAAATCCACGCAGACTTGGGGCAGAAAGCTTCAGAATCCACGCAGACTTGGGACAGAAAGCTTCAAAATCCACGCAGACTTGTGGCAGAAAGCTTCAGAATCCACGCAGACTTGGGACAGAAAGCTTCAGAATCCACGCAGACTTGGGGCAGAACTGCCAGCTGTCTTGATTCGACATGCCTCGACTGACACAAAATCTCTGACACTGATTGCCTTTTGTCAGTTGCATTAAATGACAATAAGCTCTTTTGGTACGCCAACTTGATGAAGGCTGAGTCTTGTTTAAGAAGATTTCGAAAGTCACGCAATAGTCGACTGTGATCTCTCGAGTTCCGTACATACGTGGCATACGAGAAGACATTCTTTAACTGTCGTGCTGTCAGTCATAATGACACTCTGACAAATGATGAGCTGTCTCTGCGTGTATTTGAGAAAACATTGTCTGTCTAGATCAACTCAGCGTGACTTTTAGACTTTGTTCTGATCAACTCAGCGTGACTTTTAGACTTTGTTCTGATCAACTCAGCGTGACTTTCATTTTTTAGGCCTACAAAACCCCCTTCAAAGTTTTCGAAAAATGATAAATTATTTCGAAATATTTGAAATCGAGATGATAAAATGAATTTAGTCACGCTGAGATGACTTTAAAGAGAGATTTACTCCGAAATGATTGGACTGTTGGGATTCTGTGCAGTTAGGATCCCGTGCAAAGCTCCTAAATCGAGGCAAATAATGATGTTGCCGTTTGGAATTCTTCATGAGCCTATAAATAAGCCATAACCCACTTCTTTCATTCTTTACTTGCTTTTAGAGAGAGAGAATCCACAGAAGAGAAACTTCATCTCCTCCGACGAACTTCATCTTCTTCGACTTCTTCTTTCCCTTCTCAACAGCAATGGCTCCTAAGAAAGCCGATGCTCAGGCCAAAGGAAAAGCTCCTGCGACTTTCTCTCGTGCCACCACTGACAGACTCCCTCGACGAGAAGTCACGCATCCTCCTATGCAGCGTAAGTGATGGATGAGGATACGAACTTTTGAAGGCGACTTGATGAAGATGACTTCGATGAAGATGAACTTCACATAGAAATCTTAGGATCTTAAAACAAATAATGAACTTTAGAAATATATTCCCCCTTCTTAGGGCAAAGAATATTAACAAAGTATGCCCCCTCTTTAGGGTCGGCCATACTTCACATCTTCGTATTTACGAAGCTCTGTGTTTCACGCAAATGAGCATGGCTCTCATGACTCTGCGTGATTTTTCATGTATTGGCAGGGATGTCAATGTTTGAATTATTCACGCAGCTTTCATGACTCTGCGTGATTTTTCACATGTTGGCAGAAATGTCCATGTTGAATAATTCACGCAGCTTTCATGACTCTGCGTGATTTTTCATGTGTTGGTAGAAATGTCCATGTTGAATAATTCACGCAGCTTTCATGACTCTGCGTGATTTTTCACATGTTGGCAGAAATGTCCGTGTTGAATAATTCACGCAGCTTCTGAGAGTCATCTTCTGGATAGATTAGTCTTTGATCTGTCAGCGTATTTTTGTCATTCTCACTTTAAATGTGATTCTGGCAATGATGCGTGACTTTTCATTCTAATCTGTCTGGACTTTGCGTGAATTAGTCATCTGCATGATTTTTGATAGTATATCTGTCTGAAGTCTGCGTGACTTATGAAATTTCTTTCGAACACTGCTATACATGCATAAGGCTCGTAAACATAGAAAACATATCTGACCTTGTCTTCTTTTATTTTCTGTAGTGAACATCAGAAGTGAAGAGGCATATTATGAAGGGCACCTGAGTTTTTCATTTAAACATGATTTATCTCATGTGAAATTTCCTCAGTTTGACCTTCCAGAAGCCAGACTGTCGTTGTTGGCAAATCAAGACCATACAACTCTACTCTGTTTGATGAACGGTGAACCCTTTCAGAGCCTTGATTTGGTGTTCCACAAGAAACCAGCATTTCTGTTCGGGGATGCCATAGCACAGAAATCACAGCCAAAGGGTATCAGAGAGAAAGTTTGCTTTTATTTCGAAGGTGATGCAGGACAGCCTATGTACTGGCCAAAGGTTTCTAGGGGCTTATCTATCATGAGATTCATGCATGCTAGTTATCCCCGAAAGATGTCCTGGTACTTAACAGAATATCAGCAGGCAAATGCGAGCCGTATCATTTACAGGAAGGAGGGATTCTTCAGTTCCCCAGAGAATTATGTATCCGTGTTCCGAGGTTTGAAACCGGGATACGTACCACCTGAAGACTCATCAATATTGATGCCATTTCGGACGCCTGTTTTCATAAACGAATTCATGGCCAACGAGAAGGCATTCTACCCCACAGATTCGACGCCGAGGATGAACGGCTTAATGAATCAAGAGAACGTGAGGTGGAAAACTTTGGTGCATTGGGCTTTGGAGAAGTTCGAGAGTGAGCTGAAGAAAATAAACCTTTATGATGCAATCGTCAATTCATCATACGGCTTCAGACCCAACCCCTTTTTGTTCCTGGCCTTAGTTGAGAGGTATAACTACAGGACGAGGACATTTATGACTCCCAAAGGGGAAATGGGCTTTGCCCTTCATGAGATGGAATACATCTCGCATCTTCCTTCAGGCACATTACCGTATGAAGAGTATGTGCCTACGACAGAAGAGCTGAACTTTCTGTCAGAGAAGAATCCAGAGATGGTACACCTGTTTGAAGAGATGATGTGCCATTTCGGCACATGTACTCTATATTACAAGAGTACCAAGGAAGAAGCCGGCAACCACATCCAGAAGTGGATGTCCTATCTTTTCATGAACCGTGAAAAGGATGAGAAAAAGATAAACGAGAAGAGATGGTACCAGATTAGCTCTTTCAAGCGTCTCTCTGAGAGTGAAATCATTTATCTGCTAGAGAAATATGACTACAAGGATTTCACGATCGATGAAGACTGGTATGAGTTCAAAGCTGGAACCACCTTCAGCTCGTATGTGAGGCAGAGTGGAAAGACTCTGTCAAGGAACGGTCATTTGGCCGGATTCTTATCTCTTTGGTTAAGAAGATTCATCGTTCCTGGCTCCAGTTCTCTAGACAGAATACATAGAGGCGTTATCTTTGCAGCAGTGCGCCTTATATATGGTTATAAGATAGACTTGTTATCAGCGATGACCTGTAGAGTGAACGCAGATCTTCGGAATTTTATAACCAACATGCTATCTGATCAGAGGAGGATGACCGATGAGTTCCCCAGAATAGAGATGCCCTTCACATATCTATATGGTTGGCTTCTTCTACATCATGACGGTCTGATACCTCCAGGAGCAGGAGGGAGTGGCAGTCTCTTCTTGGAGAAGTATTCTGGGGAAACCTTCTGGAAGGTTCACACTCTTCCAGAATGCAGAAATGTTCTGAATCGAGCGTCGCATTGGTCCATTCAATGTGTACCTCCACCACTGGGTTATGAAAGCATGCCCTTAAATATGATAGACGGAGATCAAGGGAACAGGCTAGATGATGTAGCCTTTCAGTGGTTGCAGAGAATCCGGCCCTCTCATCTAGTATACCGTCATGAAGAAATGACGTATCTGGAGCCGTATCTACTAAGCCGATTTGCCAGGCAATTCGGATATGACCAACTGCATGTTGGAAATGCCACCACCTGCCTTTCTGCTCGTGGGAGGCTTATTGACGGAGCTCGGGCCTGGAAATATTTTGCGGCTAGAGATACAAAAGTTGTATTCTCTATGCCTAATCCTTTATCCAGCACGGGGACGAAGATGCTTTACACATATGCTCGCTTCTATGTTTCGTCAAGCACCTTCAAGCCGAGTTTCCATCTGAAGACTTTTGTAGCGGAAGACGACCCAGCTCCATCAAAGAGGTCGAAGAAGAAAATTGTTATTCAACGATTTTCTCCAGAACCTGAAGATGAGACAGCAGAGGTTGAGCCCCTCTATGACTTATTTCAAGAGCGAAGTTTTCATGATGAAGTTCTTCCTCCCATATTTGTATCCCTTTCTAAGAGGAAGAGAAGTGATGAATCTGAGACAGTCTCCAAAAAGAGTACTAAGTCTCAGACATCTAAGAAGAAAAAGAAAGGGGTCTCAGTAACTGCCACTTCATCTTTAGGTGGCTTCTCAGTGGATGAAGATGACGCCGCCGATAAAGACGAAGATACCGATAAAGACGATGCTCCTTTGATAACAAGGAGGTCGAGAGGCAGGTATGTCAAGAAGACCGTCGGCAAAATGAAGGGCAATGATCTCCTAGAAACGATTATGAGTGGAGGGGTCTTGCCAGAGATTAATGAAGCGGCTTCCACTGAGAAAACTGAATCTGATGATATTCATCGTCCAGCAGCTTCAGCTGAACGGACTGAGGTAGAGTCCACTCGAGTTCAGGAAACAACTACTCCGACAACAAGTGGATTAGTTATTGAACCCTCAGAGACGAGGATGATCCCTTTTGAGCATGGGACAGAGGGCGTCATCCAGGCATTGGATGATCAGATTGAATATTCTGAAGAAGAACCAGCCCCGGCAGAAGTTATGGAACAATCGGAAGTTCCAGAAACTCAAGTGGAAGAAAATATTTCTTTGGCCAGAGGCGATGAAGACGTGCCAACGTCCGAGCTATCAGCTGCTGATGACTTGTTGAAGAATGTTTGTAAAGACATCGTTCTTCGAACTGATATTCCAGGGGAAACTGAACCGGCAGTCAATACTGAACTTGCTATCATTACTGTTCCTGAGATTCATCCATCTCAAGGAATAGATGAGGATGTGAACATCATGGACTCCGGATCAGAGACTCATCTTGAAGCCGGGGATGAAAAAGAGTCTGAAGAAGAAGAAGAAGCTGAAGATGGAGAGGACTGGCATGCTGGCACTTCTACTCCTTATGATGAAGATAAAGTTAGAGGGAACAGAATGGAACTCAGTCCCGAACCTGCTCAATCTCCGGACAACGCTCCAGCACCCAGTAATTCTGGAGCTGGAAGCAGCCACATGAAGCAGGTGTCGGACACTATCATGGACCGGCTACGAGAAGACGCAAGACTCCCTCACCACATAGAATATGAACCTCAGCCTGGTATAATTTTATTTCAGATTCTGTCTTTACTGTTTCTTTTTCTTTAGATGCTGATTATTATTTTTTTTGACTAACAGGAACTGCTGCAGCAATGAGTTCGACTCATGCTCCATTTATCCAGGCTGATGCTGATGAAGGGAGTTCACACTTGCCAACTTCTCCAGTGGCACATACTTCCGTTCCCAGGATGGAGAACGTTCAAGCTTCTTCTTCCATGATGACAACGACTCCTGGGTTTGAGACTGGACTAGCAAGAACTCTGGAAATGTATTCAGAGATCATTTACTCATATCTAGATACATACTCCAGACGTTTCTTGAAGGACGAAGCTATGCCCTTTTCTGAGCTTCAAACTATGATCAATTTCCCGCTCATGGCGTTGCGACATGCTGGTTGCGAATCTCAGTGCATCTTCTTCGAACATCTCCTGGATGAGTTGGAAATAACTATCCAAAAATACTGGGAGACTAAGAAGGAAGATATTCATTCTTTAACGGTGGCTGAGATTAGTCAACTAGAGCATGAAGCCCAGTCCCAGCAAGCTGCATTAGAAGCATTTCTTGCCTCTTCTTCTGAGAAATTAGTAGAAAAGGGTGAAGAAATATTAGCTACTCGTCAGAGAGTAGAGCTTCTGGAGAAAGATAAAGCATCTAAGGCTGAAGAGCTGCAGAAGTTGAAAGAGGAGTTGGCTCGTCTTCAAGAACGAATTGCTGTCATAGAAACAGAGCAAGCTGAGGTCAATGCTGCCTATATTTCTGAAGCCGAACGCTGTGAAACTCTTCAAAAGGAACGAGAGCAGATGCAGACAGAGCAAATTGAAGAAGTTAACCGTCTCCAATCTGCTATTATCATTTTTGATAAACAAAATGTCACAGTGGAAGCAGCTGAAAGAGTTCGAAAAGCTCATGAAGAGAAAATGAATGCTGTTCTTGATCGTATCAGGGAGCTAATAACTCCTAATAAATGAATCTTTTTCATTTTCACTTGTATTCAATGTTTTGATTCTGAATGAAAACAAATGAGAATTCTTGATCTGATTTATAGTTTTGCTGTTTTCGTAATGATATATTTATAGAAAATATGTTCAGAGGTAAATAATACATGACACATTTCAATAGAATAGAATATACAAACAAACTTTGTAATTCTAGCAGATGATATTAAACCAGAAATGATCTTAGTTTAATACTGATTAGAAAAAATAGAATTCAGACATAAAAATATCTTTGAACTCAATTTTTTATGAATGGCTGAATCGTCAGGCATTTAATGAACGGGCGAACCGTCGGATGAAAATGAACGGATGAACCGTCAGGTATTAATGAACGGGCGAACCGTTGGATGAATGTGATAAATGAACGGATGAACCGTCAGGCATTAATAAACGGACAAACCGTCGGATGAAAATGAACGGATGAACCGTCAGGTATTAATGAACGGGCGAACCGTCGGATGAATGTGATAAATGAACGGATGAACCGTCAGACATTAATGAACGGACGAACCGTCGGATGAATGTGATGCTTCATTATTTGAGGAACTTCTGCCTATAAATATAGCAGAAATCTGATAAGAACGAACACTTCTACTCTTCAACATAAAAATGTCGTCTGAAGAAGCATCCAAGAAGGCTGAAATCGTCCCGAAGGTTCAGAAGAGCACTGAAGAACGCCCTGCCGATCCAGTTCAGCCGAAGGAGTTAGAAGCAGGCAAAGGTTCATTTGCACCCAAGCCACCGCGAGACATTCTGGACTTTCTGCTTGATCCAGGAAGGACTGAAGAATAGGAAGCCATGAGAATGGCTGCTTGCAAATTCCTCGTGGGTTCCAGCAAAGAAGTTCTCAGCTCTTTTGCTGATCGTATTTTCGAGAAGGACGGCAGCGGTCCGCGTCCAAATGTAGAGAAGGATGATAGTGACCTTCTTTAATATAATATACTATCATATGATGAAATAAAATTTGAATTTTATTCATGAACTTGAACTTTGTCTGATGATTTTACAAGTACTTATATTTATACATAATACTTTTTAAGGAATTTGCCATTAATAGGCATCATAACAATTCGACCATCCAGTTCTGAGAGTTGATAGGCTCCATTTGAGAAAACTCTGCTCACAACATAGGGACCTTCCCACTTTGCGTCGAATTTGCCTTTGCTCATATGAGTCATAGTCATAGGACGTCTGACTGTTAGAACAAGTTCTCCTTTCTGATATGCTCGAACTCTGACTTTCTTGTTAAAAGCTCTTGAGATTCTAGCTTGATAGAATTCGATATTCTGTTGAGCAGATAATCGCTTTTCATCCAGAGCTTCTAATTCCTGAAGTCGAAGACGATCATTATTCTCGGTGGTAAGTTCATTAGCGATTGCTATCCTTAAAGAAGGAATTTGACTCTCTAATGGAAGAACAGCTTCGCATCCATACACCAGAGAGAAATGTGTACATTTAGTAGCATTACGAACTGTAGTACGGTAAGCCCACAAACATTCACCGAGTTTCTCACTCCAATTGCGTTTGTTAGTAGAGACAAACTTCTTTAAGAGTTTGATGATGGTTTTGTTGAAAGCTTCCGCTAATCCGTTAGCTGCCGGATTATATGCAGTAGAAGCCACATTGTTGATCCGATGATCGTCACAGAATCAAGTAAATTTCTGGCTGACGAATTGTGGTCCATTATCATGAATAATGCGTCGGGGAACACCAAATCTGTAGATGATATGATGCTTGATAAAGTTGATGACATTGGAAGTTTTAACTTCTGACAAAGGAATAGCTTCGGCCCATTTGGAAAAATAATCAGTTATTGCGAGAATAAACCGATGACCTTTTGACGACGGTGGATTGATCGGACCGATAATGTCCATGCCCCAAGCTTCGAAGGGCCATGATGCTGCCGTTGGATATAGAAATTCTGAGGGTTGATGAATAAAATCCGCATGGATTTGACAGGCTTTACACTTCCTTGCATATTCGATGGCATCTGATACCATAGTGGGCCAATAATAACCCATACGTCGAATACGGTCTTGAAGTTTTGGTCCAGGCTGATGTGCTCCACAAATTCCATCATGTGCTTCGCGGATAATTTGTTGAGCCTCATCACCGGCAATACATCGAAGAAGTAAACCATCATAAGCTCGACGATATAAGGTTTTTGTAGTATGATTGTAATAGAACCTGAGTGATCGTCGTCTGATAGATGCTGCCTCACTCGGATTATCTGGAAGAATATCATACAATACGAAATCTAAGAAAGGAAGTCTCCAATCTTTATCCGTATTCTGAGTCTCAGTTGAATTACTGAAGATGAATTCCATGCTAGAATCAGATGAAGATGATAATGATTTACGACTTAATCCAAACCCTCTTGTTGCATTGACATCATGAGATATTGATTCTTCAATGTCAACTGGAAATCCTAAAGTTAGATTGTTTTTTAGATGAAATAATTATCGATTGCAGACAACAATCATTTGTTGACGTCTAATTGGAATAGCTAACACCGCCGCAAGATTAGCAAGAGCATCAGCTTCTGTGTTACATGCTCGCCTAACATGCTCGATGAAGAATCCTTCGAATGAAGAAGCCATAGATATAGCCGATATATGATAAGGAACTAGATCTTGATGGCGAACTTCATAAGTACCCCTTATCTGATTGACAATGAGTTTAGAATCTCCATACGCTTCCAAATGTTGAATATTTAGATGTTTAGCGAGTTGAAGACCAATAAGCAGTACATTGTACTCAGCTACATTGTTTGAACATGGTTGATCGAGAGAATAAGCTCTTTGGATAGCAAGACCTTCTGGCGACACAAGAACGATTCCAACCCCAGCGACAATGTCACCATTAGGACTTATTCTTGAGGCTCCATCAAAGAATAGACGCCAAGTAGGATCTTCTTCAGCAATTTGGTTTGAATCTAAGACTTCATCTGGGATTTCATCATAGAGTTTTGAATTTTCTGGAATTGAATGAGAAGCCAGAAAATCAGCTAAAGCTTGTCCTTTGACTGATTTTTGAGGAATATAGTGCATATCATACTGAACAAGTAAGATTCCCCAGTTAGCCAATCGAGAATTTAAAACACTCGGTTTCTTCATCATGACTCGTATAGGATTGATCCTGGAAATGACATGAATGGTCTGACCAATGATATAATGTCGTATTTTTTGGACAGCGAACATCAAGGCTAGACATTCTTTTTCGACCGGTGAATATCGAGGTTCAGCTCCGGTCATAGTACGACTGAGATAGTAAATGGCTTGTTCATGACCATTTTTATTCTTTTGAGCGAGCAATGCACCCAATGAATGACTCATTACTCGGGTATATAGGAGGAATGGTATTCCTGAGACAGGAGGTACCAATACTGGAGGGCTCATCAGATATTGTTTTATATCATCGAATGCTTTCTGACATTCATCATTCCAGACAAAAGAAACACCTTTCTTCATAAGTTTATTGAATGGTCTGCAGCGTCCTGAAAGATTAGAGATGAATCTTCTGATATAAGCGATCCTTCCTTGAAATCCTCGTAGCTCTTTTAAGGTGCGTGGAGGACGCATCTCTTGGATGGCTTTGATCTTCTCGGGATCTACGTGTATACCTTTCGAGGTAATGACGAAGCCGGAAAATTTGCCACTAGAGACGCCTAAGAAGGACTTAGTAGGGTTCATCTTTAGTTGATGCTTACGCATTAGATCAAAAATAGTCTTCAAATCTTGGATGTGATCCTCTTTTTGTCGACTTTTGATTGCAATATCATCAACGTAGCATTCGACTATTTTCCGCAAATGTTCACGGAATATAGTGCTCATAGCTCGTTGATAAGTTGCTCCTGCATTCTTGAGACCGAATGGCATCACTGTATAACAGTATGTACCGATCGGTGTTCTGAAGGAAGTGTGTTTCTCATCATCTGGAAACATTTTAATCTGATTGTACCCAGAATACCCGTCCATGAATGACATCCGTTCAAACCCACAGGTATTATCGATCATAACATCAGTAATTGGTAGAGGGAATTCGTCTTTAGGACATGCCGCATTGAGATCGCGGAAGTCTATGCATACTCTGATCTTGCCAGTCTTTTTAAGGACAGAAACTATATTAGCCACCCAATCGGGATGTTGTTCCTCTCGAATAAACCCAGAGGCCATGAGTTTATTGACTTCAGCTTCAATTGCATCCATAATGTCTGGACGAAATCGTCGCTGTTGTTGTTTGACCGGTTTAGCATTCGGCATGATATTGAGTTTATGAGTTGCGATTTTTGGATCAAGTCCTGGCATATCTTCATAACTCCAAGCGAAGACATCGATGTATTCACGAATAAGTTTGATCATGTCTTGCTTATCAGTTTCTGAAAGACTTTCACTGATGAATATTGGTTTGGGGGATCCCTCTTCACCAACATCTATTTGAACAAGTTTGTCTTCAGTCGGAGGTTCTTTTTGTTCGAATCGAAACTCCCATTGATTATCTAACCTTTGGGCCCATTGTTCTGATTCAGGTGAGATTTCAAACTCGTCTTCGTTTTCATCATCTTCAGAACCATCGACGGAAACCATGTTGGAAGACAGAATGTTGCGGTGGAAGTCGCCGATACTTGTATCAGAATCCTAAGAGGTAGTACTAGAAGAATCAGATCTCTTATCTTCGTCAGATTCGGGATCTTCATGGATAGTATTGATAAAGGGAGTAGGAGCAATATAACCTAATCCGCATTTCGTCCTTCCATATTTTAAAGGAGGAATCCGAACATGCATTCTTCTTCCTCTTCCATTACTGAGGCCAGTTCTGAAGTCATAGCCCATATTTTTGATAATATCTTTAGATTGTTGACTATAACGACGTTGTTGTAATCTTCCAGTATCATCGTTTTTGTCATCATCTTTTAAATCAGAAGGATTCTGGGACCCTTTGTAGAAGAATATTGGAATGTCTCCTAGCTTTCTACTAGGAACCAGAAAGTATGAAGTTTGTACTGATTCTAGGGATACGTTTGTATGAACAGTCTGTACAACTCCTATAGTTATTGTTCTCAAGTCATCTAACAAATGTAAATAACTATGAACATGATTACACACATCAATATACTGCAAAGATGGAGACTTTTCATTAAATTTAAAAGTAGCAGTATTTACATTGGGAGAAGGCTGAGCCTTAGAAATCTTAGCCAAGTCAATGACTAAAGGGGGAGAAGAAGAACGAGAGGAAGTTTTGTTTCGATTAAGATCGATAACAAATGGCTCAGAAGAGGTGAGTTCCCTTGAAGCCTGAGATGGAAGAGTAGTCCACCCTCCAACAGGGATTATCAGAGTATCCTGTTTTATATGTGAAGATACAGGAACTGTAGTACGCCCACTGACAGGAATGATCAGTGTATCGTGAGTAGACGACTGAGGTAATGGAGAGATCCGTCCACTCACTGTAATAATGAAGGGGGCTTCTCCAGAAGATTTAGGAGATTGTTGCTGAGTAGTTCGACCTTTAACAGGAATTATCAAAGTCTCACTTTGCGGATCCTCTTTCTCCATAGCTTGTATCACCCTTGTATATTCTTCTTTGTACATCCGGGAATCATTGAAATAAGCTTCAACTCCATGGAAAGGATTTATATCAGCAACTTCCTTTTGTACTCTTTCATTACTGTCAATGTATTTAAAACACTGATGAAGAGTATAAGGCACCACATTATTTTCATGAAGAAAGGGCCTCCCTAGAAGAAGATTATAAGATCCCACGATCTCGATCACATAGAAAGTGACTTTGGATCTGAAATCGCCTATCTGGAGTTTCAGATGAATCTTTCCCAAAGGCTCGCTTCGGCTTTGATTGAATCCCAGGATAGTAGTAACCGTCTTGGAAAGCTTGTGAAGAGGGATTTTTAGTTCATCCAACAGACTCTTTGGCATTATACTTATAGCAGACCCTGGATCAATGAGGATACGGTCTACCTTCACCGTATCGATATAACCGGTGTAGTAGAGAGGTCGATCATGTCGATTATCCTCCAGTAGCATGTCATCTTGTGTAAAGGTGATATTTGGTATAATCTCCAATACACTGTTGCAATGTAAGCAAGTGGCAGGTTCTTCACCTGGCTTCTTTAATTGTGCAAGACAAGAGTCAGCCTGAAGAAGTGCCTCACTTAACGTCTCCCGAGTCTCTTTAGAAAGACGTAAAAGTTCAAAGAGGGACATTCTAGCTGGAGTATTAGCAAGTTGAGCTAGAATGTCGAAGTTATAAGGTTTCTGCAGCCCAAGAGGAGGGGACTTCTTGATTGGCTTATCAAATCGAGCCTGTTGTTTGCCTTTCTCAAGAGCTGTGGGCTTGGAAGGAGTAGGTACAACTGGTGCAGTTGAAGGAACAGGTACAGTAGATGATTCTTCTTCAAGAGGAACATTAGGAGCATCTTTATCAGTAGGAGGGATATCAGGAGTATCCTCAGGACTCTTGGAATAATCCTTCAGATAAGGTTTTCCTGTTCGAGTAACACCATCAAGTGCTTCTTCCTTATCTTTTGGCTCTGTGTCAGAGGTAGATTCGAAAGAAGTCATATGACATGACTTAGTTTTCCCAGCCTTCTTAGATTTTCGGGAAGTAGTCTTTTGAAGAGGAGGAGATTCAAAATTTGCCACTAGATCAGGATGAATTCATATGATTTCTCCTGTTTCCATAGTGATTGGTACTAATCCTTCAGACTGTGGAGGAGGAATATTCACTATTTCAAGAGTTGCCTTGGGAATAGGAACGATCCCGCTTTCAAGGAGTTGAGGAGGGAAATCTCCGAATTGCATAGAGACGACATTGGAGGTAACAGTCTTATCTTTCGGAGTAAGAGTGATAGCTCCAGATTTAATCATTTCCTGGATCTTTCCTTTCAGTACATAACATGTATGAACTGTGTGACCCAACATTCTGTGGTATGGACAGTATTTAGGATGATCCGTCTTACCAGCTTCATCAGGTTTCTTGATTTCAGGTAATTGTATTTTATTACCTTTCAGCAGACATTCAAAGATACCAAGGACATCATCGTCATCAAAAGAGTATTCTTTTTTGGGGCGAGGTGCTCTTGGTTGTTGAGTTGTAGAGACAGGAGGAGTTTGAACAGTCGATGCATCTTTACTCTGAAGATTAACTTCAAGGGTTTCTTTTCCCTTGCGAGTATTGGATTTAGCATTATTGTTAGTACTTTGACCTGTTTCTTTTGGAGTCATCTATACTCCTAAACCTTTGAAAGTTTCAGCACTAATTTTTGCGACTTTGGCACTAACTATGAAGGAAGGCCAATCTTGAAATTGAGTAGATCTTGTCCACATGCTGATAATTGGCAACAAATTTGATTTGTATGTGTCGATGGTGACAGCATCAGGAGTGCCAAGAGGCATCTTCAGAGCTTCTTTTCGAAACCGTTCAATGAATTCCTCTATAGTTTTATTATTTTTCTGCTTGATTCTTATAAGGGCAGACATAGTCATGTCATTAAGCCCTTCATAGAACCGTTCAAGAAACATTTGTTTGAAACCGGCAAATGAGGTAATACACCCATCCGGGAGACTTCTATACCATTCATAAGCCGTTTCTTTGAGACATCCGACAAATACCCGAGTAAGGAGGGCGTCACTTGGTTGCAACTGGTCAGTCATCACTTCAAAGTGATTAATAAATTGACTCGAAAAAGTGGTTCCATCATAGAATGAGATAGTAGGAGGTTTGTATTTAGGAGGATACGATACTTGCTTCCATTCTATCGGATAAGGTTGCTTGATGCCTAACCTTTGTAAATCATCCTTCTGTTTGAATGCCTCAAACTGAGTTCGGAGATTCCTCAATTCTTCAGTAACAACTCCGGAGGATTGTGGAGTTGTAGCTTGTAGAGAATAGTTGGGAGGAGGAACAGCATTATAAGCACTACCCCCAGCTCCAGAGTGACTAGGAACCGTTTGAGCTTGCCCAGGAGTATTGGATTGTACTGCTGGAGGAACATGTACTGCACTCACACCAGTGTCAATTGGTATAGCATCTGGTACAGTCTGTCGATTTTGCAGTTGGGTTGCCATGAGTTCATACATCGACTTCATAGTATCAGCCATAGATTTCATTTGATGTTCCAAAGAAGCAATCCTTTGGTCTTGAGGAGTCATCGAAGAAGAAGATTCATTGTTCAATTCAGTATTCCCATCCACCATATATGTTGTGACTGTACGAGGGATTGTTGATGAATTAGTGGATGTTGTATGTTCTGAATCACTGCTTTGTGTATCAAAGTCATTTGTAGGAGAATTACCCCCAGTAGGAAGAGGTGGGAAGTTAGATTCTCCAAAAAATTCAGAATAATCTTCAGAAACCGAAGCTCTTTGATTAGAAGCCATGACTCTTGATATGGTGCCTCTATATACTCCATCTGGACTATCAGTTCTACCCCCAGTGTCCCGAGAGGTCATGTTGACAGAAGCAAACAGAGGTTCATCTTCATCAGGCATAAGTTCACACTGAATCCGATTGAAGACATATTGTCGTTTAGTTTGACATCTGCATTACATTGTGACTCTCGGTTGGAAGTCACATTCATGATCAGCACGGTCATGATCCATTAATTGACATCTGCATTGAATTATGACTCTCGGCTGGAAGTCACATTCAGCATGGTCCATTGACACAGAATTATTCCTTCTCTTCTGTTGAAGGTGTTCTCGTAGATCTGTCTGTGAAGATTGAGGTACATCAGAGAACATTCTTTGTGTATTTTTAGGAATATATTTTCGGTTCTTGGGTCTTGATGGCTCTTGATTATATAGAGAGTGATTAATGTGAGCCACATAATTTCTAGCATACTCTGCATCTGGATCTCTTGCTTTTGTTCCCGATTGGTATGATTTTTTGACACCAGAAGTGCTTCCTAAACGGATTTGATTAAGTTTTGTTCTTAGATCAGTTGGAGGTAACACATTGGTTTTTAAAACTTGGAGTTTTCCTTCCATTGATCTGGATATCTGCAGAGAAGGAAGAGTTGAACCATCCCCTTGATTAGGAGTTGGTAACAGACCCTCTTTTGTAGACAAATTCTGTGCCCAATTTGAAGAAGTCGTAGAAGAAGACATTAAGAAATGTTTCTTTTTAGACTTATTCAAGTTTTGAGACATAGAATGTCCAGAAGGAAGAGTGGTCAAAAGACCATCTCCTTTTCTTTGACTAACAAAACTGTCAGTCAAAGCTGTTCCTGAAGTAAACACTACAGGAGCAGAAGAAACAACTAAAGAGTTATTTCTTTTCGAAGGAACTTTGTGAGCCATTTGTGGAGGAGTTCTAGCAAGACCACCCCCATTTCTAGTAGAACTTGGCAAAGAAGAAGAGATAACTAAAGAGCTATTCTTCTTAGAATATGCTGGTGACAATTTGGCTAAAGAGCCAGTATTGTCTGCGTATGAAGTTTTGGCTAAAGAGCCAAATTTTGGTGAAATACACGCTGGAACAGATTTGGCTAAGGAGCCAGTGTTGTCAGCGTGACTTTTGAATTTAGAAATATACGCTGGAACAGATTTGGCTAAGGAGCCAGTGCTGTCAGCGTGACTTTTGAATTTAGAAATACACGCTGGAACAGATTTGGCTAAGGAGCCAGTGCTGCCAGCGTGACTTTTGGGATTGAGATTGCACGCTGGAACAGGCTTGGCTAAGGAGCCAGTGTTGCCAGCGTGACTTTTGGAATTAAAATTGCACGCTGGAACAGGCTTGGCTAAGGAGCCAGTGCTGCCAGCGTGACTTTTGACTGCTGTCGTCTTCGAGCACACAAGAGCGTGCGTGCTTGCAGTAGAGTCCTTGCCAGTGTTAGGAGTAGACACTGTGGCAGAAACTTCACCATTGGTTGCCAACAGAGTCTTAGGGACGTAGACAGATCGTCTCTTTGACTTGGCAGTGGTGATGGAGGCTGAAGTGGGCTTGCCACCCTTAGTCCGCTGCATTTCTTCGTAGGCGAGTTGATCGAATTGGATCGATATCACCTTCTTCGTCGAGCCGACTGACGAAGTGTCGCATTGAGTCGTTGCCATCTCAGAAGAGGAGATGGTTTTCCCCAGCAGAGTCGCCAATTTATTTTCCATAAATAAATTCACTTTATTTATTGTGTTTCTGGAAAAATTACAACTGTAGGAATCCGATCTAGAAGACGATCGCTTTTATCCCTTAGACGATGCGAAGAAGAAAAGCTCTCAAAAATGCAACAGCAATTTAGATATCTATGTATCTGTACAATGAATGAGAAAAGAACTCTATTTATAGAGTCAAAAATAACTGAAAAAAATAACTGTCTTCATAACCTGTGCATAGTTGAAAATCATGCAGGATTTAACATACGCAAGATTATGAGCAGTTACTGGACGTGGCCTGTAACTGTTGGACACATGGCAATCATGCATGAGTCGTGTGCAAGTTACAGGACACGCAGGTGAGAGATCGGTGGCATGGCTGCCACGTACTCCAATTTGATGAAATTTACGCAGACTTGGGTCTGAAAGCTTCAAAATCAACGCAGACTTGGGGCAGAAAGCTTCAAAATCCACGCAGACTTGGGGCAGAAAGCTTCAGAATCCACGCAGACTTGGGACAGAAAGCTTCAAAATTCACGCAGACTTGGGGCAGAAAGCTTCAGAATCCACGCAGACTTGGGACAGAAAGCTTCAGAATCCACGCAGACTTAGGGCAGAACTGCCAGCTGTCTTGATTCGACATGCCTCGACTGACACAAAATCTCTGACATTGATTGCCTTTTGTCAGTTGCATTAAATGACAATAAGCTCTTTTGGTACGCCAACTTGATGAAGTCTGAGTCTTGTTTATGAAGATTTCGAAAGTCACGCAATAGTCGACTGTGATCTCTCGAGTTCCGTGCATACGTGGCATACAAGAAGACATTCTTTAACTGTCTTGCTGTCAGTCATAATGACACTCTGACAAATGATGAGCTGTCTCTGCGTGTATTTGAGAAAACATTGTATGTCTAGATCAACTCAGCGTGACTTTTAGACTTTGTTCTGATCAACTCAGCGTGACTTTTAGACTTTGTTCTGATCAACTCAGCGTGACTTTCATTTTTTAGGCCTATAGTGGTGGTGGATGTTCTCGTGGTGGTGTTGGTGGTGGAGCTCGTGGTGGCGATAGTGGTCGAGCTCGTGGAGATGGTGAGGGTGGTGGAGCTTGTGGAGATGGTGAGGGTGGTGATAATGATGGTGATGGTGGTGCTGATGACTTAAGAAGAAGATAAAGATGGAGAAGGAGTTGTGGGGAGGGGGTGTGCTGCTGTGCTGGTACAGCATGGTGGGGGGGAAGGAGTTGCTTGTGTGGGATTGGAAAAGGAGAGAGAGAGTGATTATATAATATATATATATATATATATATATATATATATATATATATATATATATATTATATAAAGAGGGAGAGAGAGAGATATTAGAAGATATTTAGAGAGAGAGAGAGAATAGGCCGGCCACATGGGGGTGTGTGTGTGTGCTGGCATGGTGAGTTGGGGTGAGGTGTGTTGTGTTTTAATGGGAGAGAGATATCATATATATATGTGTATATATATAATGAGATATTTGTAGATATTTAATAAGTAGAGAGAGAAAGAAATATTTTCAAAATAGGAAAATCTTGTGGGGTAATTGGGCGTCACGAGAAAACAATATGGAGCTTGGGTTCGGGTTCGGTCGAGCCGGGTCGGGCCAAAATCGGACAAGAGGCAATATTCGAATTAAAATGGGTGTTTATAATCATGGGTAAATAAGTAGCATGTGGGGGATCAAATAAATGGGACACAAGTGTCAGGCGGGTAGTAGGCTTCATGTGGGCCATGTCCCTATTTGGGGTCGACTAGGTTGGGTCGATGTCGGGTCCCGAAATTAAATTGGAAATTAAATCAGGTTTCACGGTAGATAATTAATTGGCCTAAATTGAACCGAAAGTTGTGCGTAAGAAATGGAGCACAAAATAAAGTGTCTGAGTGGGACACGAAGGTCATGGGTGAAGAGCGTCTCGAGTAGATCAGGCATGACAAGTTGGTTTCGAGAAAATGACTAGTCTGGTGCTCCTAAATTAAAAGTCATGGTAATGCGCATATGATGATCAAGAAAAAGAGTAGGAATTCAATTAATAATTAAATGGTCTAATATTGACCCGAACTTTCGCGAAGCAAAAAGAGCACAAGAAAACGAGTTCAAGTGGGACATGATATATCAAAATGAAGATAATCTCGTCTACTACAAACTCCAAGAAGGAAGTTTTCAGAGACTGGCATCCCTGATGCTCTAGAATTCCAAGTCACGGTAAAGAGCATTAAAGATCAAAAATTAATTATATAGAAATGAATTATTGAAAATAATTCATTAGAAAATTCAAAAAAAATAATTCGAAAATTTAGGGGGCTTACAAGGTCGTAGCCCATCTTTTGGATGAGGTACTTTGCCTTATCCGTGTACCGATAGAGTTACATTCTGCCGGCATCTGGTTCTGGCTCGAGTGGCGGGAGGTCTTGATGACGCTCAACTTTACCGAAGATGATGGATCCTTCGTCTCGACTTCGTGGAGGGACTATGTAACAGACTCCTTGAGACGGGACTACTCGATTTACATGATGAACGGTCGTTATTTGTGTTTGCAACGACCATAGAGCATTATCTAATGTATACATGGTATTCCAATGTGGAAGACAAGAATAATTAAAAGACACTCTATTATTGATGAAATATGAGATTTTATCCCGTGGGATTACATTGTCTAAGGAGGGTGCATCTACATCAGCAGAGATATATTCGCCAAGCTCCTCATCTGTAAGCACTGGGGTTGGATCAGGAGAGTCCACCACAGCTTTGATTTTGGGGTCCGAGAGGGTTATGTGAGCCCTCCCTGGCGTCTTGGATGACTGCGGGGGATTGCCCTTAAGACGCACCTTCAATGGTGCCTCAACTGCGCCTCCAGTGATTGGTGCCTTCCCCTGTAATTTTGCCACCAGGGGAGCCGATGTTTGAGGTGGCTTTTCCTTGAGGCGTATCTTCAGGGGAGCTTCAGGAGTTGGTGCTTTTCCTGGTAGCTTGATGCTCATTGGAGGCACCTTCTGGGGCGGTTTGCCCTTGAGTTTGATCTTCAAAGGGGCGTCGGGAGTCATCTCAGGCTCCATGTCCGGCTCAGCTGCCGTCTCTACCTCGTCATCAGCATCATTGGCTTCCTCCTCGTCAAGTGATTTGTACAAGTCGGAATCGGTGAAGTAGGCTTCAATCCCTTTGAAAGGATCGATGTCTGCGAACTCCGTCCTGATGAAGCCGTTGGTGGATACATATTTCATGCATTGGTGGAGCGTGGATGGCACCACCATATACTCTTGTAGCCATGGTCGACCGAGCAGGATGTTGTAGTTGACCTCGGCATCCACAATATAGCAGGTCACCTCAGTTTTGAGGTTACCGATGTGACACTTCAGTCGAATTTTGCCCAGTGGCTCGCTTTTGCTAGCGTTGAAGCCGCTGATGGTTGTGTTGGAGGGCGCCAGCCGGTACATTAGGATCTCCAGTGTTGATAACAGCGCATTCGGAATGATGCTGAGAGAAGACCCCGGATCGATCTGAATCCGGTTCACTTTGACTGAACCGATATACCCTATATAATACAGCGGCCGGTTATGTCGGTGGTGCTTGAGCAGCATGTCTTGTTGGGTGAAAGTTATGTTTGGGATAACTTCATCCGCACAATGACAGTGCGCACAAGTAGTTGGGAGGTCTTCAGGCTGCTTGACCTGACTGAGAAAGGATTCGGCATCCTTCAGAGTTTCGCAGAGAGCTTCTCGGGAATCTTTGGAAAGACGCAGGAGCTCGAACAAAGATAGGCGGGCAGGGGTACTGGCCAGTTGTGCCAGTATGTCGAAGTTGTGGGGCTTGGCTAGCCCTGAAGCATTCTCCTTTCGTAGAGGTCTGTCGAAACGAGCCTCCACCTGCTTCTGCTTATTGGCTGCTGAGGGCTTAGACGGGCCCTCTTCCTGGACAGCAGGTGTCACGCCCCAGAACCAGAATACTGGAGAGCGGGGGCAGACATAGCCAGCTACATATATTGAAATGGAACCCACCTCGATATACGGTCACGGCTGTCTAGATATATGAGGGTTTACTACAAGCCAACAGTCTCTTATGGTCATGAACAAGCCTAATGTCTCAATCACAAGCAAGTAAGTAAGGTCGCAAGATGTATGATCATTAAATATACAATAATAAGGCGTCCCAAATATCATATTTCAGCTGATCATGAAGCTAGTCATTACAAAATGTTATGACTAGCAAGAGTTAAGTCATACATGATCAACCCTAGGATTTGTTAATCATGTTTACAGCCCGTAGGCAGACAGTAAGTAAAGTGCATCGAGCTAACAGGTGCTCGTCGGCTAAACGCCTCAAAAGAATAGTTTTACAATAGAGTGAGCGAAACAAAATAGAAAACCCACTCGTAGCCCGGGTTCCTTCTAGTCGCCACCATTGGGCTGGAAGCTTGGTAGATCCTCGGGAGCTACTCCAAAATCTGGCCACACAAAACCAGCTGGGTCAACCCCAGAAAGAGCAAGTGCCACAAGGGGGCCACGAAATAAGAACAAAGCTAGCAATCAGCACAAGAAAAATCTAATATTAAAACTAGAATTTACGAAAATATGGCAGGGTGATATACGATGAGATAACCATGGAACTATTCCGATAGCCAGGTTACAACCCGTAAACCAAACAAGGACCGGGGTTGTAACCCTTCGTCTGAACAGAACTTGGTTTCCCACCATTTATCGGCAAGATAATAATGTAAGAAATCAAGACAGGAAGCAATCTAGTACTGGATCAAGACATGGCTAGACAGGTTATACCTCATTCAATCAATCACGGGCAAGCCGATACTACGGCTTACTACTTTAACTAACTAGGATTATCACAGGCCTAATTACTAACAAGATGCAGTGAGATTGTTCCACAGCCACAAGCCCTGCAGACCATCCAGGTTACCCAGGTCGAAAATTAGGGGTTGAATTCAGGTGGGTACATCGCCCAGAAGACAAATGTACCCTTAGGTGACTTAGAGAGTGCAACACGCGACGGTGTGCTGGAAATGTGCCCTACTCGACGGCAGGCTACAGATCCCAAGAGCGCCCAGTTAACGGGATTGCCTGTGGCTGTGTCATCTCTTCATGACTACTGTATTATTCTAGTTATTAACCTTAATCCATTTTAGTAGGTACTCCTGACCGTGGTACTCAGGAGTCCCATCCTAGACATGATGTAAGATAGGACAAGTGGATTTAACAAGCAAGCAAGAAAGAACTATCCACGGTGTCAAGGCAAGTTAAGTTAAGTTAGCCGTCGTAACAGCATTAAGATAAATCATGTCAGGGTACTTGTCAGGAGTGCGCCACGGCGGGCCACTATCATATCAGGTTGGTCATGTCAGGAGTGCACCACTATGGGTCACTGTCGTGCTATGCTAGTCCCTTGCCATACCATGCCATGTACAATAGTCATTCCAAACATATTAAGCAAAATCAAGTTCATGACAAAAGGCATAAGGATATAAAATGGGCGTAAAATATCTAATAAAATATCAATATACAGGGCTATAGAAGAGCCAAGCTTAAAGAAATAAGACCAAAACTCCAAGAGCCAATGGGTTAAGCAAGGGTTAAGCTGCGTACGCTCAAAAGTCACGCACGCAGGAGCTGCGTACGCTCAAAAGTCACGCACGCAGGAGCTACGTACGCTCAAAAGTCGGCTCAATTGCTTTCATGGTACCCCAAGTTATACCCAAGTAACAATATGGTACCTAATTTATTATTTCTTACTGTGTGGTAACACAACTTTTGATTATGGTGTATTACGGTACCTGTTACCATTTTCCGTCCAATGCCTCACGGAAATGCCAACGTGGCATCCCAACTCAGTTAAGGAGTGTACACGTGTGCAGTCCACGTGTACACTCAACAAATAAGGGGTGGGGCCGGGGGAGTGGCTCAATTCCCGCCCTCTCTCTCTCTTTCTGTAACTCTTCCTCTTCCCTGGACCGACGAACGTACGAGAAGGGGGCGACGACGATCTGCTGAAGACGAGGAGAGGCGACGACGATCTGCTGAAGACGAGTAGAGGCGACGATCGAAGAATCGCAGATGGGTACCTCTCTTCCCCCCCTCCTCTCTCTGTCTTCTTCTTATTTTTCGTCGAAGAATGATTTTAGGGTTTTATTCTTATAATTTAATTCTGAAAACCCTAAATGAAGAGCAGGAACTGAGTTTAGGGTTCTGCATGCAACGAAACACACTTCGTTATGGTTTTATTCTCTTCATTTCATTCTGAAAACCCTAAATGAAGAGCACGAACTGAATTTAGGGTTCTGCATGCACCGAAATAATTTGTACGAAGTTTGTTTAGGGATCATCTTCTTCGATTGTTCAATTTAGGCGTTGAAACTTTTATTTTCATTACGAAATTAGGGTTCTTTTGTTAAAATTAGGGTTCTTTTGTTAGACTATACAGGCACATGTACAGGCACCTGGTCGAAATTAGGGTTATATTGTTAAAATTAGGGTTCCTTTGTTAGAATTAGGGTTATTTTGTTAGAATTAGGGTTATCTTGTTAAACTTAGGGTTTTACCCTGCCTGTACAGGGTAATTGTGTATGCTAAATGACCAAGTCACAATTGTGTATCCCTGTAATATATACACACACCCTGTAATATATACACACACACCTGTATATCTACCTGTCCATATATGCTTACATATACCAATGTGCATATGACATGAATATATAGTCTTGTATTATATATAATGTACATGATTTTAGATAGACATAATTATATAGACTTGAATATATGTGACATGGTTTTATCTAGACATGAATATATAGTCTTGTATTATATATAATGTAATTGATCTACATGATTTTATGATTTTATATAGACATGAATATATGATTATATGTAGAGTAGACATGAATACATGATTATATATAGACATGATTATATTTGACATGGTTTTATCTGGACATGAATATATAGTCTTGTATTATATATAATGTAATTGATCTACATGATTTTATTATGTTATATAGACATGAATATATGATTATATGTAGAGTAGACATGAATACATGATTATATATAGACATGATTATATTTGACATGGTTTTATCTGGACATGAATATATAGTCTTGTATTATATATAATGTAATTGATCTGCATGATTTTATGATTTTATATAGACATGAATATATGATTATATGTAGATTAGACATGAATACATGATTATATATAGACATGATTATATGTGACATGTGCTAACAGGTAGTTTTGATTTTATAGGCATGAATATATGATTTTATATGCACATGATTTTAGATAGACATAATTATATAGACTTGAATATATGTGACATGGTTTTATCTGGACATGAATATATAGTCTTGTATTATATATAATGTAATTGATCTACATGATTTTATGATTTTATATAGACATGAATATATGATTATATGTAGAGTAGACATGAATACATGATTATATATAGACATGATTATATGTGACATGTGCTAACAGGTAGTTTTGATTTTATAGGCATGAATATATGATTTTATATGCACATGATTTTAGATAGACATAATTATATAGACTTGAATATATGTGACATGGTTTTATCTGGACATGAATATATAGTCTTGTATTATATATAATGTAATTGATCTACATAATTTTATGATTTTATATAGACATGAATATATGATTATATGTAGAGTAGACATGAATACATGATTATATGTGACATGGTTTTATCTAGACATGAATATATAACCTTCATCTGTGCTAACAGGTAGTTTTAAAATTAATATGCAATATTTTGATGGGGAAGTAGTTTCAAAGTGGTTTGATGTTGATACTGTGTCATTCAAGATGATTCATATGTGGGTTAAGTTCTTATATAGAGGAAAGCTGATGTATTTATGGAAGGAGGCTGGTAAGGAAGTTAATTATGGTCTAAAACGACTTGTCAATGATGCAAGTGTGTTTGAAATGGCTCATAATGCTGTTGAACATGGTAGTGGGGAGGTAGATCTCTATGTTATGCATATGGGAGATGAAGAATGTGATCAAGAAACTGAGTACCTTGCAGACTCAGAGAATGAGACAGTTGAGTTGCATGATGACAGTGATGAAGAGTTACATGATGTTGATTTTGGTGCCACAGACCAACCTGAAGAAGTGGCAGTTGATTTTGATGTTGGTGCCATAGACCAACATGAAGAAGTGGCAGTTGATTTTGATGTTGGTGCCATAGACCAACATGAAGAAGTGGCAGTTGTTGATCTTGATGAAGGGGAAAATAGTTCTGACCCTGATATGGGGTCTGCAAATCCAGAGGTGAAGAGTCCACTTGTTGCTGCCACAAACCCACATGGAGGTGAAGACATGACATACTCACAGGCAGGAGATGCAGCTGATGTAGCTGCCACATTCCTTCATGAAGAAGTTGACCCTGAAGAAGATGAAGCTGATGTTGTTGATGATGGTTTTGAAGAAGGTATCAAAATCCATGTTCCTGATGGTCATCTATTTGATTCAGATTTTGATGAAATGGAGGGGGATGAGGACTTGCAGGAAGTCTTAATGGAGACTGGGCAAGTTAATGATGAAGGGGTCTTGCAGGATGTTGAAGCAGGAAAAATGAGAAAAGGCAGTACTGGCAGACACAAGAGGAAGCCCAAAACAGTAGATGACAGTGCTTTAGAAGCTTCACTTAGATTTGCAGCATGTGAGGGGGAGAGCAGTGACTATGGTCCTCCATCAGATGAGATTGTTAGTACTGAAAGCAGCTCTGACTCTGATTTTGTTAGTGAACATCCAAAGAGGAAGTTTCCTAGATTTAATGCCAACAGGAACATGGATGATCCTAAATGGGAATTGGGGCTACAATTTAAAGATAAAGATGAGTTCAAGAAGGCCTGCAAACAGTGGGGCATAAATCACAGATGGCAAGTTTGGTTTCCAACCAATGATCAAAATAGGGTGAGGTGCAAGTGCCATTCCAAAGACTGCAAGTTTTTCATTTTTGCAAGCAAGTTGGATAGGAAAGACAAAGAGAATAAGACTTTCCTTCTCAAGAGCTACAACCTTGAGCACACTTGTGGCAAGGTTAACAGCAACTTTCATCTGAGTTATAAGGTTATTGCTGAAATGTACATGAATGAATTTAGAGATGACCCAGAATGGAAAATTAGTCAAATAGTTAAAAGAGTAAAGAAGGATTTGGCTCTCACAATTGACTACATGAAGGCTAGGAGGGCAAAGAACTATGCATTAAAGAAGATTGAGGGTGATGAAGACTTACAGTATGGTAGGTTATGGGATTACAAATGGGAGGTTCTGAGGACAAATCCTGGTTCTACATTTGAATTTAAAGAGGCTAGAGGGAAATTTCGTGGGATGTACATGTGCTTGGCAGGTATCAAAGAGGGTTTCAAACACTGCAGGCCAATTGTCTGTCTGGATGGATGCTTCTTGAAGTGCACCTATGGTGGGCAATTGTTGGTTGCCACAGGAATTGACCCAAATGACTGCA
Organism: Iris pallida; assembly: GCA_029216955.1. Lineage (NCBI taxonomy): Eukaryota > Viridiplantae > Streptophyta > Magnoliopsida > Asparagales > Iridaceae > Iris > Iris pallida. Next base: position 498,517 of record JANAVB010027200.1, read on the forward strand.
TGTACCCACTTGCATTTGCAATTATGACAGTTAAGAATACTGAAAATTGGGACTGGTTTCTGGGGTTGCTAAAAGAAGACTTTAGTATGCACAACTCTCACCATTGGGTCTTCATGAGTGATAGGCAAAAAGTAAGTATTATAACACTGTCATCTCTCAACTTGTCATAACAAACATTACAGTTTCTTAACATTACCATCTTACATCTTTCCTTTGTATATGTAGGGCCTTATCAATGCAATTGACAGACATTTCCCAAATTCAGAACACAGGGTTTGTCTAAGGCATTTGGAGCAGAATATGAGAAAGAAATTTAGAGATATTGGGTTGGTGGAGATACTGAAGAAAATGGGAAGATCCACAAACCTAGCTGAGTTCAATAATTATGAGAAGGAAATGGAAGAGAAGAGTATTGAAGCTAAGCAATGGATTGATGCTAGACCAGCAGTCCATTGGAGCAGGGCATTCTTCAAGGATACTTGCAAGTGTGATGTATTGCTGAACAACTACAGTGAGGCCTTTAACAAGTACATCCTTGAAGCTAGAGAGAAACCAGTCATCACAATGTTTGAGATGATTAGGACCATGCTAATGAAGATGATAGATACAAAGGCCAAATTGGGAAAGAAGTGGAGGGGCAGACTGTGTCCTAAAATTCAAAAGAAGCTGGAAAAGCACAAGAAGGAATCCTATATGTGGACAACAGAGTTTTCTGGAGGTCCTAAGGTCCAAGTTAGTGGGCCAGGTGGTCAATTTGTTGTTGACATGGTTATGAAAACTTGTTCATGCAGAATGGGCCTGCATTATAGGAAAAACATCCATTTCCTCAGGTGGTCAATTTGGAGGTCCTAAGCTTTGTTGATGACTGCTACAAAATTTCAACTTACAGACTAGTGTACAGTAATGTAATTCACCCTTTAAATGGGCCTGCATTATGGGAAAAACATCCATTTCCTCAGGGTATTTTGTTACCCCCTACCCCAGTGAAGAAAAGGAGTGGAAGGAAGACAATGGCTAGAAGGAAGGACCCAATTGAGTTGGAAGACAAAGGAAAACAGAAGCAGAAGGAGAAGCAGAAGACAAGTGAGAAAACCAGGGCCAAGCTCAGTAAGAAAGGCCTGAGTAAAATGACATGCAGTGTTTGTGGGTCACATGCCCATAACAAGAGGTTCCATGGGGTGAATGTAAGTATGTCGATTTGTACTTACATTCTATGTCAAGATTGTTGTATATATAATGCTTACTTTTACTAATTTTGCAGGCTGGAGGAAGCAGAGGCAGTGTAAGTGCAGAAAACACTACTGGAAATGAACAACATACAAATGAAAGAGGAGAATTCCCAACTGTAAGTATCCTTTACAGGCATTATTGCCACTGTAAGAATTCCCAACATACAAGTGAATGTTTTGACTTAATATTTTGATCACTGTTTTATTGCAACTTGTATGAATGTTTTAGGCTACTGAATTTCTAATCTTGTATATGTACCTACATTTCAGGCTGGATCTTCAAGGCAAACTGACAGTGATTTGAATGTGGGTGTCAGCAGTGCACCAACCACACTTAGGTGGATGATGGATGTAAGTGCATAAAATTGAGTGATCAGTTCATTAACATGCTCTACTTGGTTCTACTTTGTGACTTTGTTCTACTCTGTTCTACTTTGTTCTACTGTCAGTGATGGAATTTCTTGTTGTTATACTTTGTATCAGGGTACAAGTCAGGTGGTCAATAATACAAACCTAAGCAGTATGGGAGCTTCCAACCAATCTCGATTTTCAGGCCTTGGCTCTGTTGATAGAGGCTTAGGTGTGGGAGCTTCCAACCAAGACATCTCAGCAAGCCAAAGGAGCACAGCAGCAGCCCCAACTCATCCAACTTCAATATTGCCAAAGAATGGTCAGGGAAAGAAAGCAAAGGGCAGAGTGGTGCTATCAAGATACAATCTACCATCTAAGAAAAGCAAAAACTGAATGACAAGTGTCTAGACTAATTTGGACAACACTAATTTTGTGGTTCACAACTGAAAGATTTTGTTTTAGTCCTATTTCTTTCATAGGTGAACCAAAAAGCATGTAATGACATTTGATGTAATTATTTTGAGCCATGTTTCTATCACCTGGACAATTGTGTGGCCATTTAGAAGGCCTAATATGTACTGGATTTATGTTTCTGGACAATTATGTGGCCTTATAGAAGAAGGCCTAATATGTACTGGACAAGTGGTCAATTATTTTGTGTTTATATCACCATGGCAATTATGTTTCTGGACAATTATGTTTCTTGAGATGCCAAACTGGATGTGTATTTCTAAATGCAGTTTGGAGTCTTTTAAATTATCAGTGTTTGTATCACCAGGACAATTATGTTTCTGGACAATTATTTGTGTGTTTCTATCACCTGCACACTCTTTCAAATGCAGTCTTCTAAATGCTGTCTTTTATGCAGTCTTCTAAATGCAGTCTTTTATGTGGCTCATATACATGAAGCCTAATATGTAATGCAGTTTTGAAAATGCAGTGGTTGTAGATGTATATATAATTGGAATGGATGTATATATAACTTGTGTGAAATGCAGGTCTTTTATGTAATGCAGTCTTGTATTTGGCTCTTTTAAATGCAGCTCAGTATTTGTGTCAAATGCAGGTCTTTTATGTAATGCAGTATTTTATGTGGCTCTTTTAAATGCAGTCTTTTATGTGGCTCTTTAAAATGCTGCTGCAACATTAGTTAAAAATTGAATAGATGTATATATAATTGGAATGGATGTATATATAACTTGTGTGTTTCATATTGAAATGCAGGTCACTGGTTCTACTTTGTGTGTTTCATATTTTGTGTGAATGTAGTGTTTGATAACAAAAACATGAAAATCCACCATGTAGTGTTTGATAACAAAAACATGACTCAAAAGATGACTTCTATTATACAAAAGATAACCATTACAATAAACTTGAATCTCTCTCACCATGAAAATCCAGAACCATTCAATACACCATTCAATACATCATTCTATACAACATCAAAAAGGGTCAGGATGAAAATCCAGAGCTTGTTTACAGCTGCAAAGCCATTACAATTTCGATCCATAAACTACAAGTTTACTAGTCATTACAACTTCAACTTTTAGTCATTACAACTTTTAGTCATTACAAGATAAATACGAGTTTACAATTACTCCATCTTAAATCTTCCAAATTTCTTCAGAATAGCCCCATACATTTCAAGTTGTCGTTGCGCTACACGGTGTTCAATTTCAACTTCCAATATGATCTCCTTCATGATATTCTTGCCTTGTCCCGAAGAAGTAGTAGCTCCATCATCCACCATTTTGTTCTTTGTCTTTGAGGCCGTAGCTTCTTGCATCCATTCAATGTATTCACAACCGGGATTTTCCCTCTACAAGTATTGAAAAAGAAATTACAATTATAAGTTACACATTACTAGCAAGAAATAATAATTGATTTATATTAATGTACAAAGAAAAGTATGTTTCACTTACACTGGTAGATAATGGACAACAGTAGAATTTTTGACCTAAGCTCCTAGGCACCTTTGATGTTCGTATTTTGCAAAATCCGGCTTCGCAACGACATAACCGAAGTTCATCAGTCCAACACCAAAAATCACATCCTACCTCTTTTGCACATTTTAAAAATTGGCGCCCACGATTCCAAGGTATATTTGCAGTGAATAATTTGCACAGAGAAGTTCCTTCGCAATAACATGGGATCTTCGCAAGATCCCATTCCTTTTCACTTGCTTCGATTGCTGCAATTTTGTCAGAATAAATATTTTCAGATCGGCTCTTCTTTTATTTTAGGGTTTCCACAATAAATTATTGCATGATTACACAATAAATTACTTTAGGGTTTCCATAATAATAGCTACTGGTTAGGGTTTTCCTCTACTGTTTACTCTACTTCGAGGTTTTTCAAATTTTAGGGTTTCGGTAATAAGGAGAAACAACATGAGATTCGAAAATGATGAAGAAGAAGAAGAAGAGAGCAAGGGAGAGAGGGCTAGGTACCCATCTGTGAATGCTCCGGTAGCTTTGCCTTCAGCCGCACCACTCGTCTCCTCGACGTCCGCGTCTCTCGGTGGCCTCGGCTTCTCGTCGGAGTATGTCGAGCGAATAGAGAGAGAGAGAGAGAGACAGATGAAGAAAGGTTATATTAAGTTAAGTGTACACGTGGACTGCACACGTGTACACTCCTTAACTGAGTTGGGATGCCACGTTGGCATTTCTGTGAGGCATTGGACGGAAAATGGTAACAGGTACCGTAATACACCATAATCAAAAGTTGTGTTACCACACAGTAAGAAATAATAAATTAGGTACCATATTGTTACTTGGGTATAACTTGGGGTACCATGAAAGCAATTGAGCCCTCAAAAGTCACGCACGCAGGAGCTGCGTACGCTCAAAAGTCACGCACGCTAGAGAGCTGCGTATGAACAAAAGTCACGCACGCATGAGCTGCGTACGAACAAAAGTCACGCACGCAGGAGCTGCGTACGAACAAAAGTCACGCACGCCAGAGAGCGGCATACGTGAAAAGTCACGCACGCCAGAGAGCGGCATACGTGAAAAGTCACGCACGCCCGAGAGCGGCATACGTGAAAAGTCATGCACGCCAGAGAGCTGCGTACGTGCAAAAGCACGCAAGCAGAGAGCTGCGTACGCGTAAAAACACGCACGCAGGGTCTGGGTCTTCTTCTCCATGGCTGAGAAGAAGCTCCAATGGCTCCTAAACTTCAAGGCATCACAACTTGGTCATCCGAACTCCAAATCCAGATTTCCAAAGTTCTAACCAGGGTGGAATTGCACTCTCTTCCACATGGAAAGATCAAAACCCATAGAAATCCAACTTATGTAGATCAAAACCAAGCAAAATCGAAAATAGAGAAAACCTAGATCTAGAACAATGGAGACTCCAAATCACAAAATCCCAAGTACTAATGTTGATCACCATGTCCTAAACTAGCAAATGGACAAATAAAAGAGGGTTATCATGTGGTGGCAAGGTGCACTTGCCTATGGGTGGGTGTTGTGGAGAGGAAGGAGAAGAGAGTTGTGTTGAGGAAGGAGAAGAAGAAATAATGGTGGTTTATGAAGAGAGAGAAAAAATTGGTGGAGTTATAAAGAGGGTGGGATGTGGTGTGTTGAGGGTGGAGAATAGGTTAAGGTGATCCAATGCTCATTAAACCAAACCAAACCCAATCCAATTAAAATCGAGTCATGTCAAAAACCCAAGAATACGAGAAATACCAAAATTCCACAAGTTGAGAAAAATAAAAATACATGCCAAAATCCAGATACGGGTATAAATACGAAATACGAAAAAATACGGGAAATGAGGGTGACAGCAGGGACGGTGCAAGGAGGCACTACCTCGGCGGCAGCTTCGCCGGGTTGGACGTTCTATTGTGAACGCGTCTGCACAGGAAGTGCCTCTTCTGTTGAAGAAGAGACCATGCGGCAAGACTTGATCTTCCTGCCTTTGGATTTGGAGGTAGGACGTGCCTCCGGTTGAGTCACCTTGGAGATGAGGTCGGGGTGGACCCATAGGACCTCTCCTCGAGATGTGGTGAGTGGGATGAGTCCACTCACATTGTCACGGGTAGGTGGTAAGTTAACCACCTCCATTGTCGCCTTAGGAATGGGGACGACGCCATTTTATGTGGTAGTCGGCGGCAAGGTGCCGAACTGGAGTGACACCACATTGGCTGACACCGTCTTCTCTTCGTAGTCGACGGAGATCACATCCGCATTGATCATGCGCTGGATGTAATTATTGAGGACATAACAGTCCTTGGTCGGGTGTCCGACAAACCGATGATAGTGACAGTACCTCGGGTTGTCCACTTTTCCAACTTCATCGGGCCGCTTTGGGTCCGGTAGCTTGATCTTGTCACCCTGCTTCAGTATTTCAAAAAGTTGCAAGGTGTCTTCGTCGTTGAACGAATAAACCTCCTTGGGCCTTGGTGCAAGTGGAGGCTTCTGAGTAGGCACAGATGCGCCTTTTGAGGCATTAACAGTCAATGCCTGCTTCCCCTTTGTCTCACGCCCGGGGTTGTTGGCTGTAGACCTTTTCCCCTTATCATCAAAGGCAGGGAAGCTGACCCCCAGAAGACGTGCATTGGCCGCCTTCTTTTCTGCGTCTTCTGCTTCGATGATCAGGGAGCTCCAGTCGGGAGGGGGAGTAGAGTTGAGCCAGAGTTTGACTGCAGGCAGCATGTTCATGCTGCAAGAGGAGAGGAGCGCATGTTCCGGCATGCCTGGAGGTAGTCTGAAGCAGGCCTGTCGGAAGCGTTCGATGAACACCCGAACCGTTTCCTTCTCCTTCTGGCGTATCTCTATGAGGGACGCCATCGTTATGTCTTTCCCGCCGTCGTAGAAGCGGTCGAGGAAGAGGCGCGTCAAATCGTCGAAGGATGATATGGAATTGTCAGGGAGGCTGCAGTACCAGTCATACGCCACTCCCTTCAATGCTCCGACAAATATGCTAGTGAGGAGTGCGTCCTCCTTCGGGAGATGTCCCGTTTGGGACTGGAAGTACGTCAGGTAGCGACACGGAGAGTCCTTTCCATCGTATGGCGTCAGTGTTTGTGGTTTATACTTTGGAGGATAAACCACCTTGTTCCACTCGAGGGGATAGGGTTGGGGGATGCCCATCTTCTGGCGCTCCTCTTGCCTGTTCTTGGACTCAAAGTGCTCCCGCAAGTCCTTGATCATTTCGACCACATCCTTCGTGGAGCTGGGAGTCGGGGAAGGTGGTACCACCTGTAGTTGAGCGTTTGAGGGCTCAGACGTCCGGGGTACTTCTCGGCGGTCTGTGTCTAAGGATACCCGTTGAAGGGGTACACTCGACTCCCCATTGGCCCCTGGGTCGGGACCGGTCGAAGGCGTTCGGGTCAAGGCCGACCGTATTTTAAATACCGCCTGAGTCAGTGTTTGCATGGAAGTAGAGAGGGTTTTGAGTCCTCCCTCTAATGTGTCTATGCGCTGGACGATGTCCTGCGGCGGCACATCAGACTCGACATCAACCTCAGTCACGTTCACTGTCATGACGCGGCCGGGAGTGGATGGATGAGTCGAGGCCTCACTCTCGGCCTCACTCCCTTGTAGGGGAATTGCCTCCCCTGAAGCTTCGTCTGGGCTACCCCCAGCCACGTTCTGGAGGTCATTCTCGACGGACGCATCTGCAAGGGTCTGATTACCCTCAGCTCCGTCTTGAAGGGTCTCTTCGTCTCCGGAACTACCCCCAGCTATGTTCTGGGGGACATCCTCGTTTTGAGGGGCTTCCGGGAGGCTGACTTCGCCTCGAGGATGAAGATCCGTCGCAGCTGTGCTTTGGACATCTTCGTCTTCGGAAGGAGGCTCAACAAGGGTCTGACTACCCACCGCTTCCTCCAAGAACTTCTTCCTCGACCGAGTGCCTTCGAACACTCCGGAGGCCGAGACAGCTGCCTTGGTTTTCCTTGGTTGGCTTTTGGATGAGGACGAGGAATTGTCGGTCGTCTTTCGGACTGATGAGGAGTTGGAGATCACGTTGCATGAAGCAACCCTTGGTTCCTCTTCCGTTGACACCTTCATCCCAAGGCAATGTCGGAGGGGTGTCGATGATTGCAGCCGCTGAAAGACTGACTACCTTGGTGGTACTGCCGCCTTGCAACAGCAGTTGATGGTGACCACCGCACAAGTATGCCCCGTGAGAGGCGCCTCATGCTTGTTGGTCGACTCTCCTGACCGACGCTTGTGAGTGATCACGTTACGCAGATCGTTGGAGGAGAGTGCTACCTTCACACCCCCTTCAGGCGCATGGCAAGGCCAAACGTCGGGGTGGTCAGGTGAGTGCTGCGCCCCCTGATCTAATACCAAACAGGCATCCCGATCAGTAGTAGAGGAACCACAATAGTTGGAGTGACTTGAACGGACCTCAAACGCACCACCGGAGGAGGCGCGGGAGTTCAAGACCACTGGATTTGCCTTGCTCGACTTGGTTGTGCACGCAGTAAATGCGCCCAAGTGAGACAAGGGCTTTGAAGGTCGGCTCGTTCTCGGCGCCGCAGCACTCGAGTCGACCTTGTACAACTTACCATCAGCAGTGCGCATGATTGTGAGCGCATGCTTCTGGCTTGTTGCTGGCATAGCACGTTTGGGATGCATGGCCCGTGCTGCCTTGGACTTCTTCGTACCAAGCCGCTGGGGCGTGTAGTACTCAGAATCCAAATTTTCCTCGCCACTACAGCGAGTGAGTCTGTCGAAGACAGAGATATTCTGTGGCGCATCAGAGGTGATGTGTGGGGCATTGGCTGCGCCCCTGCTCCGTCGACGCATCTTCCTCGCCTGAGAGAGAGATGGCTGGGGAATGTGGTTAGCCGCACATTTCCCCGAGAGATGCGCTGCACCAGCGGGCGCATCTTGGTTGCTGAGGACGTCAGCAGGAAGGGAAGGCTGGATTGGTGCATCCCCTTCGGTGGTAGTGCCCGAGGCGTCGACCTTGCGCACCCAGACTCGGCGGGTCTTCTTCGACTTCGACAGCCGCTTCGAAGGACTCGCATTGCCTTCAGATATGAACTCCTCATACGCCTATTGATTGAGGCGTACGACCAGCGTCTTGTGGGAGGAGCCCACCTTCACGTCGTCGGCTTGCAACACGACTTTCTCGGTGGACGAGAAAGAGGTCCCCAGCAGAGTCGCCAGCTTGTTTGCCATTAAAATTCTTTGATTGTAATTTCAATACAAACAGAACAGTATTACAATATAGGACTTTAGACGTAGTCCTAGGAGTACACTTTTGTTTATCTGGGTCCCTTGTGCCGATGGAGCGAGTGGTAATACGTTGACTCCGTTGACGAGCTGACGACGGTTATCGGTTCTCTGAAGGTTTGGATTGCTCTGGGTGCTGGAGCTTGTTGAGAGGAAGAAGACGTTGAGTGTCTGTATCTGCCTCTAGTGGTATGTTCGTTCGTATGTGTTTGTGTGGAAGAAGGAAATGATTCCTCTATTTATAGCTGGGCAGGTTGGCTGCTCATACACGCATATGTAGGATGCGCTGGTGCGTGGGGACGCCACGTATTGATTGCTGATGGAGGCGCATGGGTGATGCGCCCTGATCGAGGGGTTGACTTCTTCATCTTGCTGTTGTGAGCCGGCACGTAGCAGAGGAGAAGATCTTTCTGTTGCTGAGATCTTGGGTGAGTTGAGTCAAAGGACGCATGTCATCGACCCATGGCTCGGAGATCTCGGATTTGATGGGAGAATGAACTGGTAGGATGCGCCTAAGATTGGGCGCATGAGGAGACTTTGGCCCGTAACCTTTATGAGTCACGAACCATTCTGGGCGCATGGCTTTTGAGGCGCATGCAGGCGACTTCCCTTCTGTCTTTTGGGATCATAAAGCAGTCTGGGGTGCATGGCTTTTGAGGCGCATGCAGAGCTTCAGATGGAAACTTTCCTTCTGTCTTTAGGGATCAGTGAAGAGTCTGAGGCGCATGGCTTTTGAGGCGCATGCAGATTTGGACGCATGGCTGCAGAGGCGCATGCGGGTGGTTGAGTGGCCACGTGGCAGTAGTCGTCAGAGTAAAGTCATGATGATGCTGACGTTACCGACGCTTCGTCTTCTGAAAAAGCTGCCGACCGTTCAGACTTTGGGAGGCATGTTGCCAACTCTGTCAGTTCAGCATTTAATGTTTGTGACATTCGATAGACAGCTGAGGGGGCGCGTCGATTAGCGTTCCACCGGGTATGGGGGACGCATGGGGGCGCATCCTCTGTGATGCGCTCGGTTCTGAAGGGCGCGTCTGTATGATACGCTTGATGTTGAAGGGCGCGTCTGTGTGATGCGCGGTCTGACCGGTGCATCCGCTTCGTGAGACGTCTTTGATGGTACAACTGTTACGTTCTTCGAGTGCTTTAAATAGCCGTTTTGACTTGGCTGAATTCGAAGCGTCTGGTTCATCCATTTAATGCAAATTTATTGCACGGAATTCGGAGAGCCATCCACTTGGCGCATGGGTTTGATTTGCCCGGCCTATAAATAGTGGTATGGAGAGAGGGTTGGCCTCTCGTTCTCTCACGTCTTTCTGACATAAACTTGTATGCTCGAATGCATCCTGTTGACGAAGTGCTCCCGAGGGTGAAGATGAGACGCCATGTCGTTGTTGATGCACTTGAAGGTGACTGTTACATCCAAAAGACGGAGTCGAGGGCTTCCGAGGCAGGCGGAAGGTGCCTGTTGCATCCAAAAATAGGGATGCTCGGGCCTCATCTCCGTTGTGCAGGAAGAGCCGTAGATCGAAATGGTGGTGCTAGGCTCTTTCTTCCTTCAAAGTGGGTGCTGCCCACTCTGGTTGTGTTGAAAGCTGCTCCTTTAGCCGTATTTCGATTACGGTCTTCCTTGGTCTTTGGAGGCTCTTTCGAAGCCTCCCCTGGCCATAGATTTGCGGTGCTCTTCACTTCCTCGGTTCCAGCCAGAGGGTTAAATGCTTCATTAGTCGAAGTATTTATCAGGTGAGCCTGGCTGGAAGAGTGGCACATAACTGGGCTGCTGAAGGGATGCACATAACTGAGCTGCTGAAGGGATGCGCCTTGCTGAGGGCGCATGGTGGGATGCGCCCGGTTGAAGGCGTATGGTGATGCTGCGCCTGACTGGAGGCGCGTGGTGACTGCTGCGCCTGACTGGAGGCGCATGATGGCTGCTGCGCCTGACTGGAGGCGCATGGTGGCTGCTGCCCGTAGACTTAGGATCTTTCCTTTGTAGAAGTTTTTCCTTTGTACAGCCTTCTCTAGACATGTAATAGACTTTTATATGAAAATAAAAAGTTCTCTTTCCATGTCTATATTTGTTGCTTTTGTTGTGAAGTATTTTGTCCGAGCTCTGGCGTATGTAGTGTCCGGCGCATGGGCTTTCTGGTTGTAAAATTCCATGCTTCTACAGCTACCCGACGCGAAAGGGTCGCGGTCTAACTCAGCTATAGTCCGAGATGGCTTGAAATTGCCAGTGGCCTTCACAACCCTTCTTCACTGCTTAACAAGTTCACGGGACACGGGATGAATGTGATAGTTGCTTAATGTTACACAATTTCATATGCTTGCCTCAAAACATGTTAACATACAAATCGAGCAGGATGGTTAGAAAGATCATTAAAATAGCTAGCTAACATGTTTACGAAACTTCTTGAATCAAATACAGAGCTTGGATTTTAATTAGCCATTCGCCAGTACATGTGTTCTGTGCTGATCCTCGCTCCTTGTAGGTCCTGCGAACCAGGAAGGACGCGCCAACTAGCTCGGCGACGTTCGTGACTTTTGAAGCTTCGGCCGTGCGTCGAAGACTCTCTCTGCGACTCCACTCTTGAAGGCTCTCGACAGTCCAAGAAAGATGACTCAGCGTCCCTCCCATCCAGGTCACTGGAGTACTTGTGTATATTGAGGGATGTGTGCAATGTATGGAACGACTATCTCATCGGCACTCTTTTGTAATCGAGTCATGTTGTAGCCCGCGCGGCAATGAGTCTTGTACCGGAGTCTGTAAATGATGTTCATTATCAATAAAGAATCACGTTCCTTTACTTATTGTGTGATTCAATTTGTTTGCGTACTCTCTTAGATCTCGTGTCTCGGATTACCTTATGACTATGCCTTGTGCGATCGCAAATTAGGTTCGCACGGCATCACGCCTGGGGGACGACTATCGATTCGACGGAATTGGAGCGTGACAACTAGAGTTGACTTCTTTGTTGTTAACAATATGAAGAGAACACAGAACACATCAGGTTTGGTCTTGGAACGCCATGCTAACACCATGTTTAGCAAACCATGCTAGGACCGATCTTAAAACATCATGCCATGGGTGCGGTCACGGCTTCAAAGCCGGTTACATTCTTTCTCCGAGAAGCCAGTTATAGAGCATAGCCAAACCTCGCGAGGGAAGCGGATCGGGACGACGTTTCAAAGCTTTCTAGAGGTTCCTATAAGGAAGTGGAAATCAATAGGATAACCCGATTCTCCCGTATGGAGCCACTTTCACCTCAGTATGGCATGGTGAATTCTATTTCTAGTTGTAAAAATGGGTTGACACCTGGAAGATATAGGATGCTACCTTGAACCCAAACCGTTTCCGAATTAGGTTTCGTAAGTAGTGACCGAAGCAGTATCTCCGTCCCTACCCCTTCTCTTAGGGTGGGGCGCGCCATCCGACTGACTTCCGGCCGTTCTTTTTTCTTGTTTTTTTTATACTGATGCTCTAAGGATTAATAATAGGCTGATTCGTTTTCTCTTAGTATGATCATCGTGAAATTCGTCATTCTTGTACCAAATTATTCCTTCTTCGCACCTACATCTCAGTTACAGTCTAACCTCATGATGATGTAAGCATCATGCATGCAAAAAATAAAAAGAAGAAGGAAGATGATATTACAAATATAATAGATTTAAAGAACATGTTTATAATATATTTTTATATTTTAAATAGGGAAGATTTATGAAATGCCCAAAAACTAAAAAAGTTTTATGTAAAACCCACCGCTAAAAAAACTTTCATCGCGTGCCCAGAATTAGAGAAACTTATCCAAAGCGGGTTCCAAATGACCCTTTTGTCCTTCCTTTTAATTTATTGAAAACACCCACGAAACTGCTCTTAAAAAAAAGTTTCGATACTTCATCTTCTTCCTTACGCTACTCACTTTCGAATCTAGGTTTTCTCCTCAAAAATCTTCAAAAACTCGTCGAAAAATTTCGGAAAGACTGGGACAAACGACAAAAATGCTAAAACGGAGGTCCAAACATCATTTTTTTGCGAATCTAAAATTTCGGAAGGCCGTCTAACGATAAAATTGTTACTTTCAGTCTCCTCGACGATACGCTCATTTTGCGACAAACGGGACCTCGTTTCGACCTCCCAGTCAAAAGTTATGGCCCTCCAAAGTTTCAGCTGACCATAAAATGCAGGAGAATGGCCATTCTCCGTGTTAGAACACGAAAAATGTTAATTTCACATGAGGGTGGTCATTCTCCGTCTTAATTTACACGGAGAATGACCATTCTCCGTGTTAGTAACACGGAGAATGACATTCTCCGTCTTAATTAAGACGGAGAATGTCATTCTCCGTCCTGAAAGTTACACGGAGAATGGCCATTCTCCGTCATAATTTAGACGGAGAATGGTCATTCTCCGTCTTAGTTTACACGGAGAATGGTCATTCCAGTGTTAAAACGCAAGAGAATGACCATTCTCCGTGTTAGAAACACGGAGAATGGCACACGGAGAATGCCATTCTCCGTGTTAAATAAAACGGAGAATGTTATTCTCCGTGTTAAATAAAACGGAGAATGACATTCTCCGTCTTAATTTAAACGGAGAATGTCATTCTCCGTGTTAAATAAAACGGAGAATGGCCATTCTCCGTGCTACATTAAGACGGAGAATGTCATTCTCCGTTTTATTTAACACGGAGAATGACATTCTCCGTTTTATTTAACACGGAGAATGGTCATTCTAGTGTTAAAACGCAGGAGAATGACCATTCTCCGTGTTAAATAAAACGGAGAATGGTCATTCTCCGTGTAATTTAGCACGGAGAATGGTCATTCCAGTGTTAAAACGCAGGAGAATGACCATTCTCCGTGTTAGAAACACGGAGAACGGCATTCTCCGTTTTAAATAAAACGGAGAATGGCATTCTCCGTGTAATTTAGTTTTTTTCATGAACAAAGAGTTTCGTTCTTCTTTCAAAACGATGATAATTCTGATGGAAAAGAAGAAGAAAAATATTCTCTCCACGATGAAGATGAAGATGATGATGATGATGATGATGATGATGACGAGCGATGATCTGAGTTCGATTGAAGAAAAGCACACCGAACTACGAACGATCTTTGCGATCTCTGCTGAAGATGAGAGCAATGGAATTCAGATTTCCAGTGAAGAAGAAGAAGACGAAAATCACAATCCAGATCTGAGTTTTTTGAATTCAAATACATATAGATGACCAATTCGCGCGGAGGGGTAGTTTCGGTATTATAAAAATAGCAGTTTCTAGCGGGTGGCATCTAAAAGAGAATCTTGGAATATTTAACGTGAAAATACTTAATTCTGAGTATTTTATAAAACTTATCCAGCGGGTGGGCATTTCATAAAAGCCCACCCCGAAATTGGGTTTCTCAGCAATTTCCAGTTTTAAATAATAAGATTAGATTTAGAATTGTTTATCATTATTGTTTATGCTTAGTTTCTTAAAAACTAGTACGAAAACTTTTAGTAAAAATAAATTATTAAATTTTTTCTCACGAAGAAATAGTTCAGTATTAGGACAATTTTTGAAAGCATGCGACATGGAGAATTTGTTGCTGCTTTTTAAAAAGTATAATAATATCAGAAAGCAAAAATGAAGTAGCTTATTAAACAAACAATTTTTCGGTGTCGATTCTTAAAATAAAATAAAATACAACACTACATACAAGTACAACATGAGAAAATAAAAAGATTTGGAGAACTTGACTTGAAAATAGAGTAGGGCTAAGGGATTTAAATGCAAACTGTCTTGTATTAAATTAAATTTAGAAGAGATCCCTCTTTCTTTCTTCTTCATTTGTTGGAGTGAAAAAAAATAAATGAAGTGGTACATGGTTGCTGCTCTCCTCACCATTCTCACCAGTTCCCAGGTTCCGATCAAAACCCTAATTATTTCTCTATCTCTCATTTATTCCCGTCAAATCCGTCAATATTGGCTATTCTATGGAAGAAAATCTTTAGATCCGTCCATGGTTGAATTCTATCAAGGCTTCTGCTTTAGTACGATTCCATGAGATTCTTCTCTCTAGCTAGAGGATTTGCTAGCTGGATCAGATCGATATTTCGAAGGGACACGGACACAAATGTGTCTTAGTGTGATTTGGAGTGTCGGTGTCGCGTCCGACACGTTACACGGTTCCGATTCTTTGAAGTGTCGGCGATTACTCCGGATGAAGGTGGAGAAGAAATGAATAAATATCATATAATTGCTGGATAAATTTGCAACTAAATGCCCTGAAATTTCCACGATTTGCAACATGCTATCCTATGCCAGTAAGGTAGGGCGTCATTAAGAAATACGAAAATACGAAGGGTATCATTGTTAACTGTGCAGGGGTTAGTTTAGGGTATTTAGTTGCTATTTATAAGTAGTTCGGAGTACTAGCTTACTAATATAATAGTTTAGGGGATCAACTTGCAATTTCGGAGAAGTTCAGGTATTTAGTTGCAAGTACAGTATTGTGCACTTAGTATCCCTTAGTAATTATGAGTGAACATATACTCTGCGTTCATGCGTTGTGATACAAAAAGTACAATATTTGTTTTGTTTTGGGTAAGATGTTCTCTAGTGGAAGGATTAGAGGGGCTAGACTAATAGTCTCCATTTCATTCAAATCATAATACAATTATATATGTTCTGTATGGATAGTGGATAATCAATTCTGTGTGAGTGGCTATGTTGGGTTTGTTTCTCACATTCGATTGAGTGCTCAATGTTCACAAGTTTGGCGACGGTATAAGAGGGAGTTAGATAAGGGTTTAGTCCCACATTTGATAATTAGTATTAAGATGAGGCGTTGATATATGGGATTGGTATCGGGCTTAATAGGATGTTTTGGTTTCAAGACACATAGGCCAAGTCCAAATATCACGTCTTGTGAATGAACTGCGCTTTTGGTCACACCACATTCCCAACAAACTATGTAGAGGATGCGGCATGTATATTCTAACCGGAAATGTGATTCCATTAGGCTCTTTGGCTTCCCATGTTGTAGAGATGAATGTGATTTTATATGGGTAAAATCATTGTTTTTCCTCTTTGTCGAAACTCTTCCTTGGGTTACAGTAACTTAGAGGGTGCTCCTCGGTTGCATGAGTTTATAATGGTCATATATAACTTTCACTGGACCTACTGCTTGGATTCCATGAAGAGATTGAGAACATAGAGGAAATAGGTATTCAAGTGTCAAAGGTTGGCCAAAATACGAGAAAGAAGTTAGTTATATTAACCAATATGTGGAAAAAGGTGATTTGGGTGCTGTTGGGGGTGTGTGTGAACGGTGGGGGTGGGGGGTATGTAGAGAAGATAGAAAAAAAAAATACCAATTGGTAATAAGAATTGTAGATTGGAAAGAAGATAACAGAGAAGAGGGGTTGGCTTTTAGGTTGCTTGAGTTTGTGAAGGATTTAAAAAGGTTTAAGAAATTCGACCCTCTCGTGCCAAACTACCCCTTCTCCCCTCCTACCTTCCAATGCAGTCTAACCTCATGATGACGAAAGCATCGTGCAGACCTAAAAAAGGAAGAGGGTTCTTTTTGTTTTCCTATTTGGTCAGAAGAAATACAGTAGATGTAAGGAACTTGTCTAGAAATGTACTCCCTCTGCTTTCAAAAGCTGCAAAATAAGGTTGGATTTGAGATTGTGTATCATTGTTGCTTATGCTTATTTTCTTCAAAAGCATTCCCTTTAGTAACAACTTATCAATCTTTATTTTCTTGGCTAAATTGCAACTTGATACCCTCAACTATTCGAGTTTTTTAACTTGGTATTATCAACTTTAATAGGTACTAATTTAATACCCTCTCTCTATTCTTGGCCTAACCGTCTTAATTGAAGAGATAAAATGACAAAAATGTCCCTCTCCACTCTCTCTCCGGCAACCCCTCTCTCTCTCCGGCGCCGGCGATCGGGGTGGAGGGCACAACAGTGGCAGCAAGCAGCACATGCGGGCGGACGACATGGTGGAGAGCGGCGGGCGCAGTGGCGGAGTGGCAGAGGGCGTGGAGGGGAACGGGGTTCGCCGGGGGGCGGGTGTGTAGGCGGGATGTCACGGGGGTCGCCGGGGGTGGGGGGTGGGGGCACGGTCTGCGCGGGCACGATGTCGAGCAGCAACAACGAGCGCGAGGGGGTAGACGAGGTAGCGAGCAGCAGCAACAGCGGACGCAGTGGCGGAGGGCTTGGGGGCACTGGGTTCGCCGTGGATTGCGTGGGCGAGGGAGTGTGTGTGTGTTGGGGGGGGGGGGGGTTACCCGGGGGTCGCCGGGTAGGAGGATAGGGTGGGGGGTTTCCCGGGGGTCGCCGGGTCGCCGGGTAGGGGTTGCCAGTAGAGGTGGAAGAAGCATTTTTGTCAAAAAAATTAAAATTAACGGAAAAGTTAACGTTTGAACTGACGTAGGGTATCAAAATAAAATTTTTCAGTAGTCGATACTATTAAGTTTGTAGCTATCAAAGTTCATGGTATCAAGTTAAAAAACTTGAATAGTTGAGGGTATCAAATTGCAATTTAGTCTTTTTTTCTTTTCTGAAAAGATAGTCCAATTTTGAGGCAACTTTTGAAATTAGATGACATGTTGCTTTCAAAAGCTGCTTTTATTATTGATGTTCGAAAAACAATAATAATCTCAAACCAAGTCAAAATGAAGTAGCTTGTAAGAAAGAAAAAGCAGAACGGCCGTTACCAAACAACTTTTGGTATTGCTTGTACAAAAAAGATTGTACCAAGATTACGTGAGCAAATAAAAAGATTGGAAAACTTAATTAGAAATAGAGTAGAGCTGAGGGACTTATATGCAAACTGTCTTGAATTAAATTAAACTTAGAATACATCCCTCTTTCTTTCTTTCTTCTTCATTTGTTGGAGAAAGATGAAGTGGTACTTGGTTGTTTCTCTCTTCACCATTCTCACTAGTTCCCAGGTTCCGATCAAAGCCCTAATTATTCTCTTTCCCTTATTCCCATCAAATTCGTCAATATTTGCTATTCTATGGAAGAAAAACTTTAGATCCGTGCATGAGAATTCTATCATGGCTCCTTGCTTTAGTGCGATTCTTTGAGATTCTTCTCTCTAGTACAATATAACTGGAACAAATCGAGATTTTGAGGAATGAGGACACGATTGGATCCCAATGTATTTTGGAGTGTTGGTGCCATGTCCGACACGCTACACAGTTCCGATTCTTTGAGTGTCGGTGATTCCTACGGATGAAGGGGAGAATAAATGGCTAAATAGTATATAATTTTGGATAAAAATTGCGACTAAATATCCTGAAATTTCAACGATCCGTGACCTGCTATGCTACACCTCTAAGGTAGGGTATCATTAAGAAATATGAAAATAGAAATGGTATCATTGTTAATGGAGTAGGGGTAGCAAGTTACAAATGGGTCAAAGTTTATGGTATTTAGTTGCTAATTATAGTAGTTTGGGGTAATAACTTACTAATTATAATAGTTTAGGGGAGCAACTTGCAATTTAGGACAAGTGTAGGGTATTTGGTTGCAAATATTGTATTGTTCGCTAATACTCTGAATTATGATAGAAAAAGTATAAAATTTTGGTTTTGGGTAAGATGTTTTCTAGTGGGAGGATTAGATGATCTAGACTAATGGTCTCAATTTCTTCAATCATTCAGATCATAAGACACTATATATGTTCTGTATGAATGGTGAATAGTCAATTCGCTGTGTTGGCTTTGTTGGGTTTGTATCTTGCATCCGGTTGAGTGCTCAAGGTTCACAAGTTTGGTGGCAGTATAAGAGGGAGTTAGATGAGTGTATGGTCCCACATCAGATAATTAGTGTTAAGCCGAGGCATTGATATGTGGGATTGGTCATGAACTTAATAAGGGGGTCCACTTTCAAGTCATATAGGCCAACTCCAAATATCATGTCTAGTGTACCAGCTCTGATTTGGATGACAACAAATTGCCAACAACACTGGTAGAGGATGCAACATGAATAATCTAATGAGGGCTCGAGAATTGATAGGAGAAATGTGATCCCATTAGGCTCTTTGGTTTCCCATGATGTAGAGATGAATATAATTTTATAATGGGTAACATAATTGGTTTACCTCTCCATCTAAACTCTTGCCTGGGTTAGGGGAACTTAGAGGGTGCTCGTCGGTTGCTTGATTTTAAATTGTATGGCCCAAAAAGGTAGGCATGCCTATCCACCAACTGTCCTTCTAGGCTTTATGACAATGCATTCTCTTGTTCGTAGATGCCTTAGCGAGAGGTATGATCTCAATGGAAAGGGGCTTGATGTCAATTACCAAGTTGGTACATTGTTGTAAAAACTTGGCCACTAGAGCTGTCATGGTCATCCTTAACTGAATTCATTTCGGTGGAAGAATACTAGGTTGTTGTTGATGATTTGAAGCGTTAAAAGCATGATCATGTTGTAACCCCATAATGGTCATATATAACTTTCATTCGACATACTGTGAGGTTTTCATGAAGAGATTGAGAAAATAGAGGGAACAGATTTCGAGTGTCAAAGGTTGGGCCAAAAGACGAGAAATAAGTTCGTTGGTGGTTATGTTAACCAAAATGTGGAAAAGAAGATGATTTGGGGGTGGGGGTGGGGTGTAAGTAGAAGAAGATAGAAATGATAAAAGAGTAATTGGTAATTCGAATTGCAGGTTAGGGAAGAATATGACAGAGAAGTGGGATTGACTTTTAGGTTGCTTGAGTTTCTGAAGGATTTAAGAGGTTTGAGAAAAATAGCTCTTTATTTGACGTACAATTCATGGTTCAATTGTTCAAGTCCTCAATAGTTGGTCTAAATAACTGTAATATCTGTTAATCTCTTTATTTTATGTACCTATTTTGTTCTAATTTGTTACATGTGGGTGTTTGATTTCTTGATGCTTATGATATAAAATCAATATGATTTGAACTTTCTGCTAGTTCAGTATGATATAATTTGTTGCAAACATAACCTTGTTATCACTACTTTCTCTGAAAGATATACTTTGCTAGTTCAGTATGATTATACATTTAAGGTTCGTAGTATCAAACCCTTCCTATGAGTATCGAGATCGGAGGTATCGGCGGTTTCAGGTCGGAGTATCAGAAAGCATATGCTTATAAATAAATCAATAAATTTTTGGAAAAAATATTTTATTCATTTAGGCATAATTTTAAGTATTTTTTGTGTTGTTTTTTAGTAGTTTTCAAATTGAATGGAACAATAGTCAGACGTGCTAATTGGTTTACCTATGATAAATAAGTTTTCTTCATTTACATGCTTTAAAAACTCTACTATACTTTTATACCCCTGTTGATTGGTCTTTTTCGTTCAATTTTCTCTACCGAATTGACTGGAAAAGAAACCACCAACGTCAGTATCAGTCGGTAGCGCTAGCGGTCGGTTTCGGATCGGGACATGTCGAACCGTATCGGTATCATCCTTATCGTATCGTTATCGGACGATACTGCAAACTATGTTTAATATATCTCTAGCTAACTTTTTGATTTGCTTCCATCCCAGGGAATTTTGACGACACTTTCACAGACTAATGGAAGATATAGATATGATTATGCTACCATTCCATTTCTTGCAGAGGTCTTCAAGGTAGTATTTGCTCGTATCTCCTCTTTATGAGCTGCTTGGAATTATGTCTAATGTTGGATATCTTTTCATAACATCCATGTAAGAGGTTAGATCTCTTTTGTGACTTGTTGGTCATCCATATTTTTATATCAGTGTTGAACCCACATTGCTTCATATGAAACACTTGCAGAGTTATGTTTTGTTTTACGAGATGCTTTGTACAATTATGCTGACCTCATGGTTTTTGAATGTGCAATGAATACTGGATGTTATAACCCTCTTTTCCTTAGTGTCCATTCTGTTATTTTTGAACGTGCAATGTGTTACTTCCTTATGACATCCCTTTGTCTCAGCTGGACATCTGTGACCTTACTGTTAACATTGATTGGTAAACGACAGCAGTTGTTTGATGGTAAAAATATCATATAAAGTTGTTTTATTTGGGATAAAATATCATATGAAGTCATAAGACAATATTTTTCTCACAAGTATCTAGCATCTTTATAATGTAATATCCGAATTCCTACTGATGTTTTTTTCATTTTACCATTTGATATCAGCTTTTGGTATCAAGTTTCTTTCTATGGAGAGAGTTTCAAGCATCGTCTCCTCCAAGGATGACAACAGAATGGAGAAGTGTGCGATTATTTCCAATTCCTTCCATCATATACCTTGTCCACAACAATGTTCAGTTTTCTACCTTAACTTATGTGGATCCATCTACATATCAGATAATGGGTAATCTGAAAATTGTCACAACTGGAATTTTATTCAGGTGGTTCCTTGGTTCAAGAAAGGATTCTATTGTTCATATATTTATGTTCAAGTGCAATCGTTCATTTTGATAAGTAACTTTTCATAAACTGATTAATTTTGTGTTATCTTTAAATGTTAGATACGATGATATTGTTGGACTGGAAGCACTCACTGTTATCATAACTTGATTGATGCTTCAGGTTGTTCTTGCAGAGAAAATTGTCTAACCTACAGTGGATGGCCATTGTTTTATTAGCAGTTGGAACAACTACCAGCCAGGTATTTCTGTCAATAAATTTCTGCTCTATTCATATGCCGTCATTTGTTCAAAGAAATTTGTTATAACTATTTTATAAATTGGAAATTTATCTCTTTATAATGGCATGTTGAATTTCATATTTTCATTAGTTCATTCTGCTTAGACTTTTAAGTAGTTGTTTAAAAAAATATTATTAGTGTTTAATGTAGTCAATTATGCAACAGTAATGAGTCATGGTCACTTGATTTATGACAAGGCTCATGGAGACTTCTGCATATATGTTTGTTTTAGCAATATTTGCTTAAATTGATTATAGCAACTCATGTAGTTTATACTATCACGAGTTCCATAAATCTCGTGAATATTCTGGCATCTTGAAGCATCATCAAGTGGTTGCTTTGTAAGGTTTGGTATTTTACCCTAATATTAACAAATGAATTTGTTGTGTTTTGATTTTAGCAATTGGAATAGTAAACTTGTCATTCTTACCCTCATCTGCTTGCTTCCAAACATTGTTTTATACCACAGTAATTTTATACATGATAAACACACAATTACTGCAAAAAGTACAACTTTGGTAGCATAAAAGATGTAATCCAATTGAGTAACAGAAATCTAGGAGTACTTTATTCTTGAACAGTGTACCTTTTATTCGTTTTCTCAGTCCTAGCCTCCCAGTAAGTTTCCTGCGTCTGCATCCAGATTGCCACATGATTTTTTTAGGTACAAGGCATTCTATCAGTCTCTGAAGATAATTGCTGGAACATTTTGAGCCCAGTGCAGCTCTTAACTCAAAAATACAATTTCTAGCTACCTTCATATTTTGGAAGTGCCAAAGGCTTGCACTTTTTTGCTTTGCTTAAGCCTCTTTTATATCTGAATTTATCATCTTAAAATTAACTTTCAAGTCCTGAATATCTTGAAAAGCACCTATGAGGATGTCCTAGCCTTTTAGTCAAGTTTGATGATCCTGCATCAAAAAATGTTTGATGAACTCTAATTGACGTTTCTTTCTTTTTTTCTCTTTTGGGAAAATTTCAGTAATATGTCTAAAGTTTTGAGGGGATGACACCTAAAACCGCTAAGTAAGCTATATATATATATATATATATATATAGAGAGAGAGAGAGAGAGAGAGAGAGAGAGAGAGAGGTACTAATGGGAGGAAGAGAAGTAAGCACCTATAGTCTAAAAGGAGTAAAGGACCCCGTATATAAGGACCTTGTGGTGGTGGGCTGGGATTTAATGGTTGGGCTGTAACTTATATATAAGAGAACTTTATACGCACCCCCATCCACAACCCCTACCCTCACCCACCCATAACACATCATTTTCATCATCATCATCATCCAAGCCTTCTCCTATCAGAACAACTCTGAGCAAGATTTGACAAAGTTTTATGACCGGTTGTCAATATGAACTCAACCCTCTATCTTGGTGCCAAATTCCTAAACTTTGAACATGAGAGGGTCTGCCATAAAACCTAGGTGGCCAATTGGCAGGTAGGTAGACCTAGCTTTTGGATTACAGTTTAAGCTCATGTGACCAAAGAGCACCCTCCAAGTTCTCCTAGACTATAAAGAGTGTAGACGAATAGGTAAGATGATATAATTTGCTATAGGGAATTGCATTCATCTCTGTGACACATTATACCAAAGAATGCAGGAACGAAAATCCCAATACCCACTCAAACTATCTGTTTTTTTCTAGAGTTAAGTTATGAGATTCTTATTTGAGAGTAATGAAATTCTAGGTTAGCATTGGAAGCTGATGTATTTTGGTAACACTTTAGTTAAGTTGTTGCATTGTGAATGAAATGTTGGTTCTGCTTGTTTTCTGATAGCCTAAGCTGCGAAGATGTGTACTATATAAATTTTAAAGAGGACAAAGTAGTGAGAGAGTCAGGAAAGTTCTATCCTCATTTCATTATTAACGGTTATCATTTTGAAAGGGTTGAAAAGTCTGTATGTAAAGGGCTTTATTAATTAACTATCCTGCAACCAGCCCCATTCTAGCATGGTAGTGAAGTCTTAGCAGTTAGCATTACTGCCTATTGAGTTGGCAGTTTGGCAGAGTGGAAGCAGCTGCCCTACAGCCTTAGTCACATCTTTTTTTGTATTTTGCAATTAATTTGTTTCCTTCAATTCAAGCACATCAGTTTTTATCATGTTTTTTGCATTCACTTCCTAATTCCTATTGCAGCAGCTATGTTGTTTTGTCCTGTTACACTAGGATTTTTTTTTGTAAGAAACTTTCAAACTTGCAGCACAATTCATTATATTCAGAAAGCATTTTTATTTGTTCACTACAGTTTCCAATAAGTTAAGTTTGTATACAAGATCAACATCACTGTGCACTGTGGATTAGATAATTGAGATCCACCCTATACTCAAACACACATGAAGATACCATTTATCATGTATTTGATGTAGGTGAAGGGATGTGGAGAGGCATCATGTGACTCCCTATTTTCAGCTCCTGTACAGGGATACATGCTAGGAATCTTGTCTGCATGTCTTTCAGCTCTTGCTGGTGTATATACAGAATACCTTATGAAGAAGAACAGTGACAGCCTTTACTGGCAGAATGTACAACTATACACGTAGGTGACTTTATCTTCCATTTAATGCAATATTATTGCTATGTAGTAATATTTTCAATCTTAGGCTTCTTTTCCTTCAAAGACAACAAATGTCTCAATTGTATTTCATATCAGCAAAATTTGTAAGTTGATCCTTTTCTCACACCAAACACCTTATCAGGTTTGGAACAATCTTTAATATGGCACGGCTAGTATGGGATGACTTTAGAGTGGGATTTGACAGAGGTCCATGGTGGCAGCGCCTTTTCAATGGATATACCATTACAACATGGTTGGTTGTCCTAAATCTTGGATCAACTGGCTTGCTGGTGTCCTGGCTGATGAAATATGCAGACAATATTGTGAAGGTAACTTCTTTTGTTTGATCAGATCCAAACCAAGTATTTTCATTTACACACAACATATGCATTATTGAGTAGCAACTTGCATGCTGGTAGATCATCCGGCGAAAGCTTTATTTTTTATCTGCTTCTTGTGACATGTGCATTTATCATTTTGTGACGTGCAGTTATCATCTTCTTATGAAATGTGCAGTTCCTTTTGGTTTAATTCACGGGAGTTCTCATTTGAACCCAAGTCCATCTCTCGTACTACATTAACAATCGCGACATTCGCTCCACACCTAATCTCTGCATAGATATAAAATCATCCATGCATAATCTTATTTCCCAACCACATGAAAGAAAAAGTGGTTAACTGGCTGGATGGCAAGATTAATTGCATACAGGTGGTTGGCCAAGGAGGTGGTCCCTGGAGGAGGTGGTAGCCAAAGTTACTGGGTGACCAACTTGTTTTGACAATATCATTATGGAATTGATTTGTGTTTCTTCAACCTTCCTGAGCATATATATATATATATATATATTGTATGATGTTCCTATTTTCCTAGGAGTGATGTGCCTTTCAGTTGATGATGCGTGTATGATAATTCAAACTTACATACATCTGACCCGATCTGTACGCTGAACTCAAATATATTACACAATTGAACTTGATCCTCGTAAACCCAACTTGGTCAAGGAACACCAAGTACATCGTCATTTTATATATTTTATAGTATGACTATGTAAAATTTGAAAAAAAAAGGGGGCTGGGCATGCCCCCCCCTGGTCTGCCTCTGCATGCATGCTTGTGCTAGAGAAGCTTTACATGAATCCAGATATGATGTTTATATTCTTCAACTTCTGTATATGTTAGTTAATATTATCTAATATTATTCACCAGGTGTATTCAACCTCAATGGCAATGCTGCTGACAATGATTTTGTCTGTATACCTTTTCACTTTTAAGCCCACTGTTCAGGTATGTTTCACGGTGATCACTTTATAGTAGCCACTTTTCGTTGGTCGGTCACTGTACAGACTTTTCCTTTTGTTTAGTTAGTAACCTATACTCAAGGATCAATTCCATTCTTTCCTTTTTGCAGCTTTTTTTGGGAATTGTGATCTGCATGATTTCATTGCACATGTACTTTGCTCCTGTGCATGTGCTTGTAGATTTGCCATCAACATCAAAGGCAGCTTCAAGCACTCTAAACGAAGTGACTGTCGAACGACCAGTAAAGTCCTGATGCAAGAGACCTCTTGCTATCATTAGATCAAGCAATTAGAGCTACCAATTTCAGTTGCCAAGTCGATACATCTCACAGAACATATGGATGTTGTGCAACAACTCCAGAGCCAAGCAAATGAAATTATTGGTGGGAACTCTCCAGAAACACATGGAAATGTAAGAGCCAAACAGCTTCTCTGTAGGACAAAGCGTGCTTGTTTCCAGAAATCTCGAGTTGTGAAGCATGCATTTGTATCTAGAGGTATTCATGGAGCATTAATCTTTATACCCTGCTTCAAAATTTTCAAATATGGTTTTTTTGAACTTCCGATGTCAATTGATTGAGCCAGTTATGCATATGATTGTTTTGTGACAAATGTAAATATTGTCTTCATTATGCGTTGCATGGAGGAAGACATATAATTCAGTGTGCTAAGTATTTTGGACATTTACATTTATGTGTCAGCAGTTCTGAATACTTATATCATTTAGTTCATTTGCATCAGTGTTAATGTTAACTGAAGAGTCGCTCAATCTTCAGTCACATTTTTGATCCTTTATCCCTGACAGATCTCTCCTAGGACATGAATTTGTAGGCAGAGTTAAATAAGATCCATTAATGTTAACTAAAATTTCATTTTTTGAATGATTTACAGTTCTGATCTGTGCTCTTAAGTTCTCTTATTTCATTATACATCCTGCTAGGAGAGAAACATAAATTTGGAATCCAGACTTGTACCGTTTTCCAAGAATCTTCAGTTGCAGTTTTAACCTATTTTGAGACCCATGTTTTACTATTGATCTTATTTTATATTTATCTTAGCTTCTCACTTTGTATATAAACAAAAGCCATTTAGGAACTCATCCAAAATTCTGAGTGTCGAACTTGGATGTGCTCAGATAACTTGCTCTTATACTTCAACATGTGATATTAGTTCTTTCAGGTTATTACTATCGACTTTACCTGATACATTGTATTTGTCCCTCTATGCAAGGTTCATACCTGCAAGACATGTTTGTTAAATAACATTACAATATTCTGCACATTTTTTAAGCATGAGATATTATATTGTTTTATAGGCTATATGCTGTCATTTTTATCGTGAAAAGTTGTTCATCAAGTTCAATGTTATTCATTTTCTTTGAGGAATATATGTGCAGTACATATATCTTGGCAGTTACTTTAATAGACTTCTTACACTTCAGATAAATCATGAGTTAACTACATCTCCCGGAAGTCCTAGTTCTGAGCTGCCAAACGTAGCAGATGTCACGTCCCGATTCGTTGAATTGTTCGTCTTCGCATTGGTTTCTACCGAATAGATTGTCCTCGCTGGAGCTTGATGCCGTACAAGTCTAGATTGCACTTGTACAAGGCAATAACGTGCATTTGATAATTCTTTTGAACAACAAGTTGAAATCTCACAGTTCGCAGAGAGTTGAAGATGCACTATAGGAAGAAACTATGCTTTTCATTAATAGCTTGCAACGAAGTGCAATGTCGTATTTACATTGGACATGCCGTTGCGGCTGCATTCATTGAAATAACAAAACATTTGACAAACTGCCATGATATAATACTTGTCGTTCCATACATTTACATGATTTTATACATTGAAAGCCTTTGAGATGAATTTGCTTCAAAATACTTCAAAATAGGAAGAGCTTCAAAACGTCTCAACGAACTTCAGCTTTAACCTAGTACCGTGCACCCCTAGACTTTCTTGCCACCTGTGGAGTTGGGGATTAGTACACTTGGGAACGCACTAGTGAGCTGAACGAACCCACTCGCTTAAACCGATACTGCTTATTAAGGGAAACATGCATTCAAAATTGCCTTGCTATTTCAGAACTAGATGAATTACAGTTCATATCGATGACATACTTGAAATAGTAAAACATAACATTTATATCATTTCTTACCATGATCGTGTCCGTTCCTGCATAAAAACAGAGATAATTCTTACCACATGCATAAGACAATAGGTGAGCATGCTATCTATCTTATATGCGGTCATTGATGTTACGACACAATGAAGGACTATCATATGGCATTACGATGCGCCTTATCAGCCTAGGTTGCAAGTCCAACTGGAGGTCTCGTAATGCCTCGTGCCGAGCACGAATCTAGATTTTTTCCTAGGTCGATTTGGTTCTGGTGCCCCATATACCGTTTCGAGGAAAACCATACCCTGTGCACACGTTGTCCATGACCATACAAGTGCGTGAACAATTTAAACTATGAAACAAATGCATGACACCGAACAAAATTAAGCAATATTATCATTATACTCATACAACTATTCATTTTTCTCATAGTCATATATTCTGATTTGGCGACCCGTAGGCACCAAATACCTCGAGGCACCATGCCACAACCGACGTTTCATTATTGCGTTTTCTTCTAACAGTTTATCGGTTTATTGAATCTTAATTGCTCGTTTCGAGTGCGAAGTTTATAACTTTAGGATTTTAAGCAGTTTCGTGGTTTTCGAACCTTAACTACTTGCTTTGTGTGCGAAGCTTAACATTTTAAGTTTAGAGCATAACTACTCTAGATAGCTACACTTATCCCATGTTATTTATCTTAGCTTCTCACTTTTTATTTATTTTTTGATCATTTTTTAACCTTTTTTTGTTTTTTGTTTTCGATCGTTTTTTGTTGTTTTTTTTTGTCTTCTTTGTTGCTTTTTGGTATTTTTGTCGTTTTTTGTTGCTTTTGGTCATTTTGTCGGTTTTTGGTCATTTTTGTCGTTTTTGGTCATTTTTGTCGCTTTTAATCGTTTTTGTCGTTCTTTGTCGTTTTTGTAATTGTTTTTTTGTCGTTTTGTCATTTTTTGGTCTTTGTCTTCTTTTGTCGTTTTTGGTATTTTTTTGTTGTATTTTTTTTTTGCCTTTTTGTCGTTTTTTGGTTATTTTTTTTTATCGTTTTTATCGCTTTTTTGTCATTTTTGTAGTAGTTTTTTTTTTTTTTTCATTTTTGGTATTTTTTGTCGTTTTTGGTCCTTTTTTTTTTCTTTTTTGACCTTTTTGTCGCTTTTTGGTCATTTTTGTCGTTTTTTGTCCTTTTTATCGCTTTTTGTAGTAGTTTTTTTTGTCGTTTTGTCGTCCTTTTTGGGTCTTTTTGGTCGTCGTTCGTCTTTTTTGGTTGTTTTTTGTTCTTTTTGTCGTTTTGTCTTTTTTGGATTTTTAGTTTTCGTCATTTTTTTGTTGTTTTGGTCATTTTTATCGTTTTTAGTCATGTTTATCGCTTTTATCGTTATTTTGGTCCCTTTTTGTTGCTTTTTGGTGACTTATTCGTTTTGCTGGTCTTTTTTTTTTTTCATTTTTTGGTCATTTTTGCTCTGTTTTTGTCTTCTTTTTTTGTCGTTTTTTGTCGCTTTTTGTCATTTTTTTGGGTTTTTTCTTTATTGTCATTTTTTGTCTTTTTCTTTTTTCTATTTATTTGGTCGTGTTATTTGATTTTTTTTCATTTTTTTTCGTTTTTGATCTTTTTTTCCCTTCCGTTTTTGGACATTTTTTTCGTTTTTTTTTTAATCATTTTTTCTTTTTCTTTTTTTGCCGGGAAGATTTGTATAGTTACTAAACATGGGAATGTAATTTTCCAGGAAATTTAATTACTTGGGATTTGATTCCCGGGAATATAAAATTCCCGGCTATAGTATTCCGTATACCAAACGCTCCCTTAGAGCAACATGATATCGTTAACAGAAACACTGCCCTCCTGCATAAAGTTAGAATTTTAGTTTCATTTGTAAGCTTCGAGTTGCACTGAGATTTTGTGCTAAACTGGAGCATATAAAGCGGAACATACTAGCTAGCAATTTCATGGTCTGAAAGTATTTTGTTGATCACAATAGCTTTTCCTAGGTTTTACTTTCGTATCTGGTTTTGAACTCTATGACTACTTCAGGGTTTTTGCTATACTCTATGCCTGTAGACATTCAATAGGA
The DNA here is from genome assembly GCA_029216955.1 of Iris pallida. Classification (NCBI taxonomy): domain Eukaryota; kingdom Viridiplantae; phylum Streptophyta; class Magnoliopsida; order Asparagales; family Iridaceae; genus Iris; species Iris pallida. The sequence goes on from JANAVB010027200.1 coordinate 527,995, forward strand.
AATCGTCTCTGAGTGGTATGTTACACTGTCGTACCATTTGTAATATATACCTAGAGGGTATTGAGATTTTGAAACAAAAATCTTTTATCTTTTTCATGGCAGGAGGAAGGAATTTATTATATTGACCTATTAACAACAACGACAACAACAACAAAGCCTTCATCCCAAATTTTTTGGGGGTTGGCTATTTGACAATACAACTCAAAGGGATCTTCAAACATAATCTATGTTGTTAGTATTGGACGATACACGAAACATACCTTATGATACCATATGGTCAATTCAATCTATTAAGCCAACTAGAAACTTAAGCAAAAAGAACCGCAAAAAACGGAAGACAAATCCACAAACTATAATGAAATGAACAAATATGAACGAAACGTCAGACCAGAATGACAGACTTACCGGGTAACTTCTATTTTGTTGCATATCGGTTGATCCGATACGATTAGATACTATCAATTTTTTCTTCTCAAGTCATTTATGCTTAAGAATCTGGATTTTGGAACTAGATAGACCCGGAAAGATGAAACAAATAAAAAAGTTTATGAGAAAATTATATTAAATCGAATATAGACCTAAACTCCTAGAGTTACTGGATCATATCATACACGACACGAAATCAAATCGATACACGATAAACGTCATGATTTGACAACCTAGGACATAACAGGAACTTAATAGTCAGATCACTTAACTGCATCTCCTAAGTACAAACATTTGTCCCTGTTTTCTGAAATAACAGTATCCCTAGCACATATAATTTAATAGGCCATAAAAGGACCCTAATTTATTTATACCCTTATGTGCAAATATAGAAAGCACCTTTTTGCTGATGTAATTGAAATACTAGTGTTAGCAACTACCCATCTTTCTCTCTTTGGTGTCATGTTTGTATTAGTAGGCCGAAGGAAGGTCCATAGCGAACCTCTTCTTCTATGCAAGGTCACTCAGACACGGGGATCCTGTACTCAGCGAAGAGGAAATCAAGCTTCTACTCGGGCATCTCCTTGAGTCCACGTTTGTGTACTTTGGGTTGCTTAATGGCATCAGAAAGTATTACCGCACCTAGGGCCAGTCCAGGAGATTGGGTTGCCTTAGCCGGAGCTAATTTTAGTTTCCTTTCATTCCACCTATTGAAAAGATATAGGTTTAAGTTGGATTTGGGTTGGACCGGTCCTAAGAACACCAAATGATCTTGGGGGTTGCCCTATGGAGGGGGGTTGCCCGAGTCCGAAGTCTTGTCAGGCTTACCTTGGGCCGGCCCTAACTGCACCTCTCCAATACTTTTGGACTCCATGCTCTACTGCTTATCTCTCTCATTTTACTTGCATGGACCTTTACTAGAGATAAGGTGGGGGAAGAAACTGGTATAATGGGTATGTAGTACAAAAGTTTGAAAATGGGCAAACCACAGTTTGCTAATGCATATGGATCTTTATTGGGCTACCCAAAGTAAAGTTTACACAGTCTCAAGGAATAGGATTGAACCAGGTTGGCATGCATGCTTAGTGCAGTCTGATTTCTGAGTGGTCCTAGTTAGCTGAGAAGATAATGATTGTTCCTTTAAACTATTTACCTATACCGTTAGTGCTTCTCTTTTAATCAGGTTGGTGTGAAGTATCCACATTCATATGCCTTTTGAGTCCTTATAAAGGTTCTTGGTTTAATACTTTTCTTAAGGTGGCGGGCTCTACTTGTTGAAAGGGAATGTGATGCTTGGTGTTAATGGTTTTATTTCATAATTTACTTTTGAGCAAAAGGTGGAAAAGTCCCAACCTGCTTCTTCTGTCCATTAAGAGATTATGCAATACAATACTTATACATTAATTTTGGTAATATAAAGTATAAACAATTCCCCTAAGGTGATGTTTGATGTTACTGGTATTGGTAATTTACGTTTCATGCAATATAAACTTATGTATAAATAGGTAGAATAAGTGGGCTGTGTAGGATATAGGTTCTCCCTGGTTTAAGATGGCCAGAGTGAGAAGTCCATGTGTGGCGAATCTGACGTCGATTAGAATTGTTACTTAGCATTTCTCCATATACCTAATAATTGAAGCTGGTTGAGTCCAGTTGAAGTCTGAACTTTTTGGAAATAAGTTGTAAGCTATGCTTGGCTGAGGATGACGGATACAGTTAGTAGATTCTTTGCAAATGTAAACTTGTCTTGTGCTACCAAAGTAAGCGTTCTGTTTGCTTTACAGACAAATTTTGGCTGGTGTCAATTCAACTTAATGAATTTGCATATCTGAAATATGCATGTTAAAAGCTGTTTTGTATATGTAATGTTAACTTGCAAATTTCAATTTAATGAGCTCTACATTTCCATGGAAACTAATCAACTTTATCTTGATATTATTATGCAGTCAGATGACAACCTTTTGCCCCTAACATTTATCATGTTATGGCAAACTTGTGCTTCAAAGAAAGTACGTGCAAACTTTAGTTGCTTTTTAGTCTGCTGAGCATGAGTTATTTGTTAGATTATTCTTGTCATATTGTATTCAGGCTTATACTAGACTACCTAGGGAGATAATGTGGTAGATTTTTGTGAAGAAACAAATATTTAATAGCTATATTGAGATTATAAAGAATATGTATGATGGAATTATGACTACCATGGGTACCAGTGGAGGAGGTACCATAGGATATTCCATCAAACTTGGCTTACATCAAGGATCGGTTTCAAAGCCCTCACATGCTTGCACGAGTTATGAATGATACTACTAGGCATATTCAGGATGAAGTTCTATGGGTTTATATTGTTTGTCGGTGATATTTTACCAGTGGATGTGAACAAGAAAGGTTAAACTCTAAAATAGAATTATGAAGGAAAACTTTGAAATGTAAAGATGTTCAAAATTTGAACGGGATATAGTATCTAAAATGTAACTTCAACCAAAGTTCGAAAGGAAATAGTGATGAATACACATTGATGAACAAGAGATACCTAAGAGCACTAGTATTATTTATTTAGGATTTATCATTCATCATGATATAGAGATTGACATGATTTTTATTCGTACAATTAATTGTGATGGTTGTAATGGAAGAGTGATTCTATAGTACTTTATGGCTGCAAAATTCCGTTTAATTTGAGAGAAAAATTCTACAGGACAACTAAAGACTGGTCATGCTTTATGGATAAGAGGGTTGGACAATTAAAAAACTTGTCCAGAAAATTAGTGTAGCTAAAAGGAGACCGCTAAGATGAATGAGTGACAATATATTAAAAGGTGCGATACAAAGACTATATCCGTAGAAAGTTGGAGGTGGCACCTATTGATGATAAAACAAGAGGAAATCGTCGCAGGTGGTTAGACATGTCAAACCAATAGATGCATTGTCAGGAGGAGAGAGGATATTATAAAAGGAGTCCTTAGAATTAGGGAAGGCCGAAACAAACTTGGATTGGCGCTTTAACAAGTGTCACACAAGACATGGACCTTAAGGGAGCCGAATGGAAGAAAATGATTAAAATAATCTGTTGTTGTTGTATTGTATTCTGATTTTTTGGAATTACAGTGTATTATAGTTTCATATGTCATATTTGTATGCTGTAAAGTGTAAATCATTTTTATCTGTCATAACTTGAGAAGCTATTTTGAAGCTATCTATCTAGATCTTTCTAAAGTGATACTGATATTTCTGTTCTGCCATCATTTGAATCTTTAATTTTGTGACTATCAACTGAGATTTTCATATACAAGGTAAACAGAGACAAGTAGTTATGAACATTAAGGTCCAGATGCTTTTTATGACATGTATACTTACAATCCACGTTGTTGAGTGTGGGCTTTTACATTCTGTGAGACTAAGTTTCTTTAGATTTTCAGAAGCAGATTTCTAGTGTTTCCTGAGAACTAATCTATGTTATCACATGCGACGCCTAGGCGTGCCAAGGCGGCCTAGGCGTGTAGGTAGGAGAGAGCTCGCCTCGACCCGTGGAAAAATTCCCTGGGTTAGGTGTTAGGTGATTCTCGCCTAGGTGCGGACTAGAGGAAATTATAGGCGGTTGAAAGTCATGTATTGTAAAATGTAAATTCTCTTGGGCTTTAGGGTTAAATGTAAATTCTCTTGGGCTTTAGGGTTATTGTCTAAAGGCTTTTAGACATAAAAAAGGAAAAAAAAAGAAAAGAAAAGAAAAAGGCTGCTGCCCTAAAAGAAAAGAGAGGAAAAGAACCCGTGATTGCTGGGTGTTGAATATTGATTAATGCTTGATGCTTGTTATATTGCTTAATGCTTACTTTAGGCTTATTATATTGCTTATTGGTTAATGCTTATTATATTGCATATTGTTTACTTTTATGTTGTTGTTGCTTCTTATATGAACATGAACATTTTCTTTTATTCAACTTTTCCTTTTTGTTTTGCTTTCATTATTCGAATTCTTTTATACCTTTCCTCTTTTTAGTCTTCATTTATGTTCTCTTCATGTTAAGACTATGCTGGTGTGTCCATTAGTGGATGTTCATGTTATATTGTTTATTGTAATAATAGTAATATGCATAACTGTAGATTTTTTTTGCAAAATAGCAGTTGTCTCCTGGATGGGTGCCTAGGCGCGCCTAGGCGAGGTGGGTGGGCTGTCGTTTCGCCTCGTCTAGCGTCCAGTACAACATAGGAACTAATAGACTTATTCTTATTCATGTTCCTTTAAGAGGGTTACTCCTTTTCCACACTTTAGCTTTTATATATTTTATCAATTTGAGAACTCATTCAATTTGTTTTAGAACGTAATTACGCCTTAGTTAACTTATACTAATTACCACATCATGTGTAAATTTTTTTTTTTTTTTTTGGTGAGGCATTGTGTCCCCAGACTCATGCATCCAAGAAAGCTTTAGTAAATACCTTCAACGATACACATTGCTTAAAACCTCTTGAATTGATGAGTTTAATATATGCCAATTTGTCATTTTCCTCTGAAAATTTGAGTTGCATAGCAAAAGATGTAGTGTGTGTCACACCAAGTTTATAAATTATCCACATTTCACACCAGCCAGGCATGTAAAAATTACATTGTGGTCATACTTGCTTCAAGTTAAATGGAGTTCTATACTAGTGAACATTTGCAGTATTAGAAATTTAAGATGTACCCATTAACTAATATAATACCATCTTGCTGCAAATATTTAACTGACTAGAACTACTTTTGTTGACAACATTGATGTTTCCTTCATAAAATTTGTTAAATCCTGCCTCTCTGGTTTTGAGCTCTGGGGCTACTTTGATATAAGCATAGTATACATATTTCTTTGGGACTCTGAGAAATCAGAACCTAGGAATAAATGGCATAAAAGGGAATTCTTTTTTTCCCCTAAATTTTGAAACCGCCTTCCTATTGCAATTCGTAGAATCTGGACTGTTTGGTTTGACATGTGCCTGCTCCAAGTCCTAACTATTCTCCATATAGAACATGTAACAAGGACTTGTTTCAATCCATCTGGGACAATTCTTAGCTACCGCAAGTATCTAAAACAATATATCAGATCTATAAGCATCTTTCAGAATGTTTAGCGTTGCTGCGCTGATTAGCTATTTGAGATCAAGGAAATTCTACCGGTAAAGAGTATCACGGAGCATAGTATCATTCCAAATTCTTGTTGTCTACCTCTATTAGGCTGTGTCAGTGACTTCGATCATCTTAGCTGTTCTTTATTGTTAGAAAATGCATGTCATGAACTGAAATTTGGTGATCTCCATATTAAGCATGACTCTGATTAGCTATTTGAGAGAAGGAAATTCTACTGGTAAGAGTACCACGAATCATATTATCATTCCTAAGACTGTGTCGGTGGCTTCGATCATCTTGGCTATAGGAACTGATAGACTGAACAATGAACTGCATCTTGTAGTAAAAAAAACCCTCTTCTGTATTCCTAAATACACACCACAGGGACTCCAATTCCCTCTATTTACATATACAGAGAGTTTCTTATTTCATAGAACACATAAAGAGGTACTAGTCTCTCACAGCAATAGCCGCCTCTGGCATAGTAGTAGTAAAGAGCAGCAGTATCAAACGTCTCAGAAAGTAGGCCAGAGGAAGGCACCCATGGCGAAGCTCCTCTTCTGCGCGAGGTCTCCGGCCACCGGCAGCCCGTACTGCGTCAGGAGGCAGTCGAGCTTCCACTCCGGCATCTTCTCGTAGTCCGCCTTGGTGTACCTCGGGTAGTTCACCGGCATCTGGAATCCGCTGCAGGTACCGCACCTCTCGCCCTGCCGTTCCCCCCGTCCGCCGTTTGCTGTAGTCAAGTCTTGCACCCTCAGAGACTCCATTCTTCCTTCTTCTCTCTCACTATGTTGTGTTTTTGTCTGTCTATATTGGAGTGTCGTGTATCTATAGTTTGCTTGCATTGTCCGTAGACTTAGCATTATTGTTTTTATAGGCGGAGGAAAAGTGATGAGTACAAGAAACTGTGTGCTGGGGACTTAGCGTGCAAAGCACAGGCAATGGGCAAACCGTGTTTTCGCTAATACGTGCGGTTTTGTTATTGGGTCATGCTAATTCCATCATTAGTCTTCACGCCTGAGAAATCAGAATCTACAATGCTTTCTGTTTTTTTAACCTTTGATTAATTAATGCATGTTGCTCGCCAGCCCGAAGAAAAAAAAATGTAATTTTTTTGTGAGTTATTTGTATTTACCCTCCCAATTGCTAATCATATTTCTAGTTCCCCCCCAATTTTATTTTATTAGTGTAACCCCCCCCCCCCAATCCTATGGTAAAGTGCAAGCAAACCCTCTTTAGATTTTTGTTTTTGCATTGGAAGACCTTTTGTTTAAAATTTTTTTTCAACATTTTAATTTTTGTTCAGTTTGCACCGCTGCCGTTAAAAGCCGTTAAAATACGTCTAAAAAAATGATTTTACCCCTCCCCCCACTCCCTCCCCCCTCTCTCTTCGGTGGTGGGGGCTTGTCATGCGGGGCCGACCAGAGGAGAGGGGACGGTGGCCGGCCAGCGGAGGGAGGAGGGGGCGGGTGGAGCTAGGGGTGAACATTCGGTTAATTTGGTTCAAACCGAACCGAAAATCGAATTGAACCGAAAATCGAATAAGCAAAAATGAAACCGAACAGAATTGGCCCATAACCGAATCAAACCGAACCGAATTAAATCGGTTCGATTTTGATTTATTCGGTTTATTCATTTTTTTTGTTTATTTGCACATTTTTGTTAATATATATAGTTAGTATATATCTGTAATATATACATATATATTTTTATTTAGTATATATATATATATATATATATATATATATATATATATATATATATATATATATATATATATATATATTCGGTTTTTGGGTTTTGGACCGAAACCGAAATCGAATAATTTTTTTTAGTATTTTCAAAACCAAAACCGAACAGATTTTTTTTTTTTTAAATCGAACCGAATCTCTTATTCGGTTCGGTTCGATTTTCGGTCCAAAACTGAATAATGCTCATCCCTAGGTCGAGCATGGCCGGCCAACGGAGGGAGGAGGGGGATTGGGAGGGGAGGGGGGCTGGCCAGCGGAGGGAGGAGGGGGCGGGTCGAGGGGGCCGGCCAGCGAAGAGAGGAGGAGGGGTCGAGGGGGACCGAATAAAAAAAATCGAACCGAACCGAACCGAGATTCGATTCAGTTTAAAAAAGATTCGGTTCGTTTTCAGTTTTGAAAATACTAAATTTTCTTATTCGGTTTCGGGTTTCGGTCCAAAACCTAAAACCGAATAAGAAATTTTAGTTTATATATATATATATATATATATATATATATATATATATATATATATATATATATATATATATACACTAAATAAATTTAGATATATTTAAGTACTATATATATTAATAAAAAAGTGCAAATAAACCAAAAAATTGAATAAACCGAAAATCGAACCGATTTAATTCGGTTCAGTTTGATTCGGTTATGGGCCAATTCGGTACGGTTTCGGTTTTGCTTATTTAATTTTCGGTTCAATTCAGTTTTCGGTTCGATTTGAACCGAATTAACCGAATGCTCACCCCTAGCTCGACCCGCCCCCTCCTCCCTCCGCTGGCCGGCTACCGTCCCCTCTCCTCTGGTCAGCCCCGCTTGACAAGCCCCCGCCACCGGAGAGAGAGGGGGGAGAGCGTGGGGAGAGGGATAAAATCGTATTTTTAGACGTATTTTAACGGCTGTTAACGACAGGGGTACAAAATGAACAAAAATGAAAATGTAAATTTTTTTTAAACAAGGGATCTTCAAATGCAAAAACGCAAATTTAAGGAGGGTTTCTTTGCACTTTATACGAAGATTGGGGGGTAATACTAATTAAAATAAAATTGGAGGAGAAGTAGAGATATGATTAACAATTGGGGGTGGGGGGGGGGGGGGGGGGGGGGGGGGGGGGGGGGTGGGGGGGGTTAAATACAAATAACTCTTTTTTTGTTTACTTTTCCTTTGCGTCTTTTGGTAGTGGCATCTTTGTGGGAATTCTTGTCAGGTTATCGCTCTCTTGGTTTACCATTTTCCTGCAAATGGACGAGTGGTCTCTCTAGTGTGATTATGATCTTAATTGCCTTTTTTAATGTAAACTTGTACTTATTTGTGTTGAGCTAGTGGGATGGATATGCACGTCTCTTTGTGCGGCCATGGCACAACTTTAAAAAAGACCATCACAAATTGGACAAGGTAGTCTTTCTGGGCATTGGCGGTAACATATAATAAGATGGAAATGATTCTCAGGTTAATTTTAGGTAAATTCTAAGGGCAAGTTTTACTTGGGACTAGTCCAAAGTTTTTCAAAATATTTACAAGTTTTTCACTCCTATTTGTTACTTGAGGTTAGCCAAATTTCTTCCAGGACTGACAGTCCTAAAAGTTGGCAGTCTTAATATAAAGTAGGACTGTCCATTTTGTTGCAGTTCTACTTTATGTAAGGACTGTGGTTAGGGGTGTAAAACGGACAAAGTAGTCCGTTGTCCGTACGTGTCCGGCTCGATAAATGGTTCGACCGCAGACCGTCCGATTGATTAACAAACAAAACTTGGACATTTTTTTTGGTCCGTTTAAAAATCGAAACCGTACACGGTCATATCCATGTCCGGTCCGAATTTGTCCGCGAACCGTCCGATAGTGGAGACTCATTTTGGTTTTGCATCAATTATGTCATATTATTTTGGTTTTGCATCAATTTTTTGTTGTTCGGTCTCGATTTTTGTTAACCTTTTACTATTGTTTGTTGTATTCTATAACCTTCAATTGTATTTTTTTTCAACTTGATTTTTTGTACCAACTATCAAGGTATCTTGATAAAATAATAGCTTTTGGTAATATATTTCATTTGTCCGCGGACCGTCCGATTGAATTAACGAACAGTGGTTGTCTGTGTCCGTCCGGCCCGAACTCGAACAGTGGACTGTCCGTGTCCGTCCGAACTCATTTTTATTTTCGGACCGAACACGGACAGTGGACTGTCCGTGTCCGTCCGGCCCGTTTACACCCCTAACTGTGGTAATCCTATGTCCAAACAGAGAGTTTAGATAGGACTGTCAATTTTGTTGGCAGTCTCTCTGCTCGTCGTCCGCCCCTGCCGACGTACGCGGTCCCGTGCCCCTGCCAGCGTCTGCGACCCCCGCGCCCTCGCCAGCATCCGCTCCCTCGTGCCCCACGGGCGTCCGCGTCCTCGCGTCTCGTCGGAATCCGCCACTGGAGAGTTTGGGACTGTCCTTTGTAATTTGGGGGTTGGGCCGCCAAAAAAAAAAAATTGGGACTGTCCTGAGTAAAGTTCTACCAAATTGAATTGTTCTGAAGTAAGGCTATTCCCAAGTAAAAGTTGGGCCCTTAGAATTTACCTAATTTTATTGATGAGATTGCAGAAAGTTTTTATTATAAGTGTATTTAAATGATGTGACCACAGTTTCATTTTTTCTTCCGTAATTTTAAACTAAATTATATGGAGTTTAAAGATGAGGTATAATTATAGATATGAACAAGAGAATCACTATTTTTTTTATCATTCTAAACTGTTCAATTCAGAAATTTTATAAGATCACTTTCCCCCCTTCCAAATCTAGTTTAAAATAGGAAACGGGGAGATGGTAAATCTCATTTTTGTATCTTGCTTAGGTTACTTTGAACTCAAATTTGTATTGCATATGGACTACATGTCATGGACTCCCGACTCCCTGCACATTTTAGTAAGGCTCTCTTCCTAAGCCCAATAGTTTAATTTCTTTGTTTTTATTTCCTTTTTTTTTGCATATATCTCTATTCTAAATTATCATTGAAGTTTGTAAATAGTTGATTTAATTGCTTACATTTGGTTGATTTATATTAATGTAATTTTTTTTATATATAATAGCTTTTTGGGGTGGGCTACCTTGTCCATTAGTGAGTAGGAGAGTTTGTTCAATTAAGAGAGAGGTGTGACACATATCATCATTGTATCTAATTATATCTAAGACCGGCTGGAATAACAATTTTGATCTTTAATTGGTGCTTTGGTTTTCCACTCAAACTTTGCAACTTTCTAGATCAACCCCCAAATTGCTTCTTTTGTGATAACCCCTCTAAACTCGAATCCTTTAGATCAATCGCCTAATTTATGGTTTTGGTGTTCAAATTATTGGACACCAATAATGGAGCCAAGTGATCACACTCCAACTTCATAATATCAGACTTTTGGAAGCCAAATTTATGAGTTCCCAACTAAAATAATACGAGATATTTATGAGCGGCAGCCCTAATTGACAAGTTGAGTCCAGAACAAACTAGCCGTTTCCCGTTTGGTCCTATCATTTTCTTCAACATTTATTCCCTCTCCAACCCAAGTAGTGGTGAGCATTATTCGGTTTTTAACCGAAAATCGAACCGAACCGAATAAGATATTCGATTTGGTTTAAAAAAAATCGGTTCGGTTTTGGTTTTGAGAATACTAATTTTTTTTATTCAGTTTCGATTTTGGGTTTCAATTTCGATCCGAAACCGAAAACCAAATAAGAAATTTAAGTTTATATATATATATATATATATATATATATATATATATATATATATATATATATAAATTAAAAAATTAAATAAATCGAAAATCGAACTGATTTAATTTCGTTTGATTCGGTTATGAGCTAATTCGGTTCGGTTTTGTTTATTCGATTTTTGGTTATTCGGTTCGATTTGAACCGAATTAACGGAATGTTCACCCCTATAAACCCAAGGCCTCTCTGTACGTTTCCTCACTATAAAAGGAAGCATTTCATTCCTGGTGTGAGCATGGGATTCCAAATCAAGAAGATGAGTGCAAGTGGCTGCGGCACGAGCAATGCAAGGCCCACGGCCAACGGCCATGGGAGCCTGCAGCGGGGCAAGGAGGGGCCGCCGATCAGCTGCTTCCAGATGCCGCTCCACTACCCGCGGTACTCGAGGGACGACTACGAGAAGATGCCCGAGTGGAGGCTCGACTGCCTGCTCGCCGAGTACGGCCTCCCGGTCGCCGGGGGCGTCGAGGAGAAGAGGAGGTTCGCCATGGGTGCATTCCTTTGGCAATGACTATGACTCTATACGTACGAGTTTGTTACATATATATATATCTAAAAAAATAATATTTTGTTTGCGGTTTGTAATTGCGAACGTGATCACTAACCGACGTGGCGGTCACCCATTGGCCACCCTTGCTATCTCCGGATTCCAACCGGACCAAGAGGTCAATAGTCGGCCGCCACGTCAGTCGACAGTTACGTCCGTGGTTACAAGTCACATCCGTGGTTATAAACTATGGACAACATAGCAGCTCCGATATATCTATAGCGAGGGTGACTCTGTTAGAAGAAAGTTCATATTGGTTGGTTTATGATGATTGATGTGTGTTTGGGGTACTGTTACCAATATATGGAAATATGGAAGGGCTTGTACAGAATTTCCCCAAATTAATAAAGTGTGGTTTGCTTAACGGTGCTTCCCTAATTAGCAGATGTTATCTCCTCTATGGACTCATTAGAAGATAGAGAGAGATCCAAATTCTTTACTTTCAAGCTGAATCTCTCTACTAATATAATCTTCTACAATATAAAGAGGTTTCAAAACAACTCAAAAGTGAGCCAGCTGTCTAAGTCGTATATATATCATGGACCATTTTATTTGTTACAAATTACATAAGTTACCTCATCCACCATTTCTTTAAAAAATTACGAATAGAACTCTCTCTCTCTCTCTTAGTCCGTACAAATACTTATTTAAAAACTAAATCTAAAACAGTTTAAAAACTAAATTTAAAGAAAACAATATCAGAAAATATTTAAATTATTTAACAAATCTTAATTCAAATATATTTAAGTATTTGAACTATTTTTCAACAATATCATAAAAATATCAACGCACGTGCATTTCTAGTCTAATATAATGGGGGCTGGAAACGACTCCAAATTGAGTCATGTTGTTTATAAATTCTCCATTAATTATTAAAAAATGGAAGATAATAATTCTAAAACTAGCCTTTATCTCTTTTCTTCTGCGTAACCAAAATTATATCTGTAACAAATTATAATTAAAATATAAACGAAACTATAAAAAAATATTAGTAAAATATAAACAGATATATAACAAATCTTAATTCAAATATATTCACATATTTAAACTATTTTTCAACAATATTAGAAAGAAAAGAAAATTTATTTTGCATTCACATGTGAATTTACTAGTATACCTATGAAGGCTGCGCTTTCTTATAGGAACAAAGTTGTGCAAGCTATCATGTCAATTAGGGCTTCGATTTTAGACCCAGAACCAGACCGAATAAGAGATTCGGTCTCGGTTTTAAAAAATCAGTTTGATTTTGATTTTGAAAATGCTAAAATTTTATTTTTGGTTTTGGATTTTGGTTCTGGTCCAAAACAAAAAACCGAATACTTACGCAATTAGACAATTACCTTCAATTTTATACATATCTAATGGTTAAAAATACATATATTTTTGTGTGAAAATGTTTTAAAGTCTACTTTGATAATTTAATAATTAGTCCAACTTTGGATCCAACTTTAAAATACAACAATATATAAAAATTATATATTTTAATCTAATTTAACCACATTCTAACTTTGAATATCATCCATTCAACAATGAAAATAGCCAAATCGGACAAACCAAATAAAACCAACCGATTATCGGTTTCAGTTATGGCTATCAGTTCGATTTCGATTTTGAATTTTGAAAAATTTAGTTTATTCGGTTTTGAACATTTCGATTCCATTGAAACTGAATAAAGTGAATGCTCACCTATGTCAATAGTTTGAATATCTTGTTTGTATACTTTTGTATACTTTGGTGTTTGTATCAATAAACTATAATTTTTTTTTTACTTTTATCCCACTTGTTAATATAAATTTGTACTTACATTTTACTTTTTAATTTTATTGGACTTATATTCCACTTTTTGTCACAAAAAATATTTATTTTGTCATGAAAAATACTTTTAGTTACAAAAAGTGTGATATAAGTCTAACAAGTGGTGTCAATAACACTTGATATGACATCTGACATGAAAAATGTTATTAATCTCTCCAAAGTATTACTACAAATAATTTTTTATTATGTGACAGTTGATATGACATCTGACATGATAATTCAAAAGTTAATAATAAAATTAATATAAAAATTAAAATTAAATTAAAATTTGTATTAATATTAATATTATAATAATATTAATATTAAAAACAAATATTACTATTTATATTTAAATTAGTATTAAAAAATTGGATGATAAATTTTCGAATTAAATTTTATTATGTTATTTGTCATGTTAACTGTTGCATCAGCTGTCACATAAGAATACATAATTGAATGAACTTTAAAGAAATTAATAGTGTTTTTAATCCTCTCTCTCTCTCTCTCACCACTTTTTACTTGAGCATTCGCCCCCATCAATTCTTATATGGGATATTTTAGCAAATGCCCCCATTTGAAATGTTAAAACTAACATATACCCCCACTATTTTTTAATTAGCAAATACCCCCACTCCCATGTAAACAGCAAAAAAAGAAAGAAAAAAAAGTGGGGGTGTATCTTAAATTTTTGCTGTTCCGTACATTCAAATGGGGGTATTTGCTAGATAAAAACAATAGTGGGGATATATGCTAGTTTTAACATTTCTAATGGGGGCATTTGCTAAAATATCTCTTCTTATATTGTAATCTAGCAAGATCTTATTTTTATTTTTCTCGTATTCTTCCTACTTTCTACTTGGCAGTTCCGATGGTCAAACACAACTTGAAGAGAGAAAAATAAGATAACTTAGTAGAGTGGTCCACCAAAAAAATATCTTCTACTTTCCAAAATTCTCGCCTCCTCTTCCAAGTTCTAAACTTCAAATCTGAACTCGAGTGGCTCTTGTGGTTACTGAAAAGAGGTACAAGACACTGACCGAATGACGAAAGATTAGTTAATCGAACAACATAGACGTATTATTCTTTTCATTTATAATAATGTTATAAGTTAATGATAATGGGTCCAAAAGACATCCAATATAGCGCGTACAAAATTTTGTACATATTGTCAGGCATCTTTAAAAAAAATTCCAAACTCCAAACCAACCCTAATGAGGCCATTCTAAGATGAGCCCTCGTATTGCAGTGCAAACCTAATGAGTGCTCCTTTTTAGGGCGTGTTTTCATGAATTTGTAAGAAATTAAAAGAATTCACCAACTTTGTAGGTATGATCCATCAAAGAAATCCTCGTGTTCTTCTATGAAATGAAATTATGGTACCAAGCGTTCCGTTGCATGAATTTTTAGACAACCACCACACATGTTAGAGAGACAAATCTTGTGGGACATTCTTGTTTTCTAATGGAACTCTTAGATTTGGTTCGTGGGCCATGAAAAAAAAAAAAAAGTATATTTAGTTTTAGGGTCTCACATATATATGAATATTATGATTTGTGTTCATTCTTTTTAAGTTCATTCTCTTTATGATAAAGAATTCCCTCGTCCCGAAAGGGTCCGGCCCAATAAAGAAATCACAATCCAGTGAGCCTTTCGATACAATCAAATAGATTGTCACAAGGGCGCCATATTCTAGGAGCCAAAACTATGTGATTGAATAAATTTTCCTCTATCTGTTGTGGGTCGAGGGCTCCTTCCCCTTCTTCAAACTCCGATTCGTATTTTTCATATAAAAACCTCTGATCAACGATAGAACACGATCCATTTTGCATCATATCTAACTAATTTCTTGGTTCAAACCGAAAAAGTAATGTCACTCGATTATTATCAAACTGATTGCAATCTTTTTCTGTCCGTGAGGATTCCACCAGAACGCCTTCTACTTCTAATTGGCCATGAACTAGATCCGAATCATCCTCAACGAATCCATAAGAAGTGATCCCATTTTTTCCATCGGGTCCGAGTGAATACCAAAGATCTTGAGTGACCGATCCGGCAGAACAACTCAAAAGATAAAGAAGTATCTTCACGTAGCCTAATGAATAGTGATTTCGAGACCAAAGTCTTAACATTGGTCAATTTTGAGACCCAAACCCTAATATACATTCATATGTGAGACCCTAACACTAAATAACCCAAAAAAGAAAGTCTTTTTTTTTTCCTGTATTTGGATGTGAAAAAAAATATCGGCAGTAAAAATGATTCAAAGAAAAAAGGAGAAAAAGTAATCCTCTTACTAACTAGGGTAGGCTCGAAAGGGTTGGGTTGTCCTATCCGGAGCTAGTTTTGGTTGTTTTTTGACCCTTATTGTAGGCCGATCTTGGAAGGTCATCCATGATCCCGATCTCTATTGAGATCACGCTGAGCATGGGTTTGCCCTAAGCAGAGGGGAGTTGAACAAGTCCGAAATCTTGTCTAGCTTACCTCTGGGCCGGCCATGTTACTAACTGTATGGATTCATTTTTTCACTCTCAATTATTCTCTTTTTCTTCTAATTTTTATTTTCAAACACCGAAATTTTATTCTAATAGAAATTATAATTTTTGAAAGAAAAAACATCAAAGAATTGATTAAATTTCTTTTTCTTTCTGCGACAATCTTTCCTAGTTTCTTGCAATTAGAAGGGGAGTATAAGTGAAGGCTTTTGAATTCTGTCTTTTCAAATTCTCTAGAACCAAACACAATAAGACCTCGTTTGGTTGACGGAATCATGAGGTTGGAAAATAAAAGTTATTCATTTCCTATGTTTGGATGTCGAAGAAAAGTATAAGAAAAGGAAAGTTGATTACCACATGGAAGGAAAATTAGAGAAAAAATAGTTCCTCCCATCCAACCAAGAATTCACTTTCCCACTATAGAAATTCACTTTTTCTTCCAATTTTTTTTGTCCTCTCCAAATACCGAAAAAAAAGTAAATAAAATTTATAATTTGTTCAAGTAAAGAAGAAAAAACAAGAAACTAATTTCCAAATCCATGAATGTTAAGCCAAGGGCTTTTCTTCCTCTTCTTTGTATGCTGTGATACCCACAAACTCAAATGATCCCCCCTTTGCCACATTCCCTTCCACTGATCAAAACTCAGATTTTGACGCCAACGGAATGCAAATGTTGCCGTGCCAAAGTTGGCCACAGATGCCCCTTCGCCCAGGTCGATGCGCTTGCTTGCTTGCGCTACCATTAATTGCTTTGCCCATACCAAGATTGCGAAAGATAAATATCGACATTTGATAAAGGCACAACCGAAATTATTAAGAAATATTACAAGGATAATTCTATGGGAATATATTTTTCTCGACACACTTGACTATGAAGTACATTCAGGACCGGCCAACGGGATTGGATTATCCCATCCGAAGCTAGTTTTAGTTGTCTTTTGACTTTTATTGTAGGTCGATCTTGAAAGGTCACCCGCAACCTCGACCGACCTCTATTGGGATTATGCTGAACATAGGGGTTGTCTTAAGCACAGAGAGATTGTCAAAGCCCGAAGTCTTATCTGACTTATTCCAAGACCGGTCCTAAGTATATTATTAAATGTCTTAAAAGGAAGGTACTAATTGACATCTTGTTATATCGGTATGAACGTATCTCTCGCAATTTGTATGCCATCTGTGCAACTAACTTGCAGATTTTCTGCAAACGTAACAATTGGCTACACTTTTTTCTGCAGAGGGAAAGTCTGCAAGCTTTTTTGGTTGTTAATATTGTTCTGAACCCATAGGGGGGACATTGATATAACAGCTACTTGCATCATCACAACGTAGCTTACGTTCTTCGCACGATTGTGATGCTCGTCAATGTAACGCAGCTCGATCATATCCCAAGTCAAAAGTATGTTCTATCATTTTATTTTATCTTCTTTTTCTAAACTGTAAAATGATTCATTTTCTCATGTAAGACTGTATCTATCCTTCACCTACAGTAACTCAATAGTCCCGGTTAATTCGGTTACAACCGAATCGAAATAGTCAAAATCGAAAAAAAAAATCGAAATTCTAATAATCTAAAATCGAAACCGAACCGCAATAAGCCAAAATCGAAACCGAACCAAACCAAACCGAATGATCAATTCGGTTTATTCGATTTATTTAGTTTGTTCGGTTTGAATATTTCTATTGTTTAATAGGTCGGACTTAAAGTTAGAATCGTGGTTAAATAATATTAAAAATGATAATTTTCATACACATATTTGTTGTATTTCAAAATTGTGTCCAAAGTTGGACTATTGTTACATCATCAAAGTTGGGTTTCAAAATACATACATAAAATTGTTGTTTTCAAATTATACACATTTTAGTCACAAAATATGCATAAAACTTAGAGTATTTACATAATTGCGCGAGACTGATTCGGTTTTCGATTTTGGACGAAAATCCAAATCTCTTATTCGATTCGTTAGGTTTAATTTTCGGTCTAAAATCGAATAATGCTCACCCTTATCTAGAACTGTGACCTTTGGACATCACGACTTTGGACTCCCAAATTTTCGACGGTTCTGTACATATTCGGGGCAACCAAAATTTTGACAATTTTATTTTTGGGTAAATTGTATCATGATAATCTCAACTATTCATGTTTTTCAATTTCATACTCTCAACTTTTATAGGTATTAGAGCGGACATCCGGAGGGGCCGGCAAGGTTCGAGCCCCCCAATTGTGTGTGTGCGTGTGATTTCAAAAAAAAAAAAACTTTTATAGGTATCAACTTGATGCTATAAAAATAAAAACTACCCACATCTACACCCCCCTTTTGCACCCTCTATGGCCCCGCATCATCCCCATCCTCCACCCCCTTGCCCGACCCGTGCCTCCCCTCCCTCCCCACCCCGCAGCACCCCCAACCCTGCCCCCCCCCCCCCCCCCCCCCCCCCTCCGCTAGAGGTTGTTGTTGCCGCCGACGCGGGACAAGAGGGGGAGGGGGGGGGGGAAGAGGGAGGTAGTTTTGTCCTTTTTTTAATTTTAGGCTATCCAGTTGATACATATAAAAGTTGAGGGTATTAAGTTATAACTTAGTCTTAATTTTTTTTAGAATGGCCAAAAATTTGACAGTTCTAAACATGGTAAGGACGGTCAAAATTTTCATAGTTCTACTTTTCAGGGCTGTCAAAATTTTGACATTTTTAGATATAGAAAGAAGTGTCAAAATTTTCATCATCCTTTGGAGGGCTGCCAAAATTTATGATCTCTCTCATAATTGTGCCCTTATTATTTGTCTTATTTTTCTACAATATTTTAGCAAATGCCTCCATTCAAATTATTGAAACTAGCATATATTTAAAAAAAAATGGCAAATATCCCTATTTCTTTTGTATGGAACAAATAACATTTTAAAAATGTACTCCCAATATTTAGTCAAAATTTTGACTAATTTACAAATGAATATATACTAGTTGATACATTTTAGGGTATCCAGTTGATACATTTTAGGCTGTCAAAAATGTACTCCCAATATCTAGTCAAAATTTTGGGGTATCCAGTTGATACATTTGTTAATATTTTTTTAAACAAATGAAAATATATACTAGTTTTTATATTTGAAATGATAATATTTACTAAAATATATATTTTTATTTGTGCCACACGAACAAGGGGTCTTTAATTTGCTGCAGTCCGATGGACTCCTCCAACGGTACTACTGCATGCAGATTGGCTGTCCAGCTGCATGCTCTTCCTTGCTGAAGATGGCAACCACAAGACAATGACATGATCTCCTGTAGATGTTTCGAGTCGATTCGGTTTCGGTCTAAAATATAAAACTATATAAGACTCATACATTAATATAAATACCCTAAATTATATATATATATATATATATATATATATATATATATATATATAATATTAAAAATGTGTATATTTTTTTTCTATTTTTTTGAAATTAATTTTATGTATGTGTTTTGAAGTCTAACTTTGAGGTAAGTATATAACGGTTGGAAACCAAAAACTGAATTGAACCGAAATATGACGGTTCAGTTTTTCGATTATAGCTTCGATTTCGGTTTGGAGATTTGAAATTTTGAAATATCGGTTCGGTTTTCGTTCCTTGATCCGAGTAACCGAACCGAACCGAAAATCGATTTAGATTCAATAAGTTACCAAACTAGCCTCAATTTATATATACTAGTATTTTTCCAAACCCTATCTAAGCGCACTTTCTTCTTCTATTCTCTGTTGGTACTTGTCGTTGCTTCTTTGAGCGCTCTTGCTCGCCCCTCAATCTACATATATATATATATTTTTCACTCTCTGTAATTTTAATAATTCATAAATACATCAAAGTGATATTTTCTTATAAAATTTGTTATTTAAATTGGCTCATTTGCTAAAATGTGAATGTCCGATCCATTGGCCCACAAAATCGAATCGACCAAAAACCGAATCGGATCAATTCGGTTCGTTTTTGTTCGTTTTTTTATGAAAACGGTTCGATTTTCGGTTTTGAGAAATATGATTTACGGTTATTTTGAATTTTATATATTCAGATTGGTTTGAAATCGAACTGAACTGTAGCTCATCGCCTCATCCCTAGTCTAACTTTAGTAATTTAATAACTACTTTAGCTTTCGCCCAACTTTGAAATAGTAAATACAACAAACGAGTTAATTTTTTTAATATAATTTAAACAAATTCTAACTTTGGGTCCGGTTCATTAAACAATAAAAATGTTACTCCAACCGCGAACAAACATAATCAATTATATCGTTCGTTCGGTTATGGCTAATTTCGATTTATTCAATTTTAATTATTTCGGTTGAATCCGAATAAACTGAACGTTTAGAAATCATGGGATACTACAAAAAATTGGTTCGGTTTGCACCGGACGCGTATTGTACACGTAGGAAAATGGCCGTTGTTTCAGTGTCCATGTGTCCTTATTGTATTGTGTCATATCTGTTGGTTCGGATTTCTTTGATTTATGCTGAAATTCTTCACAAACTATGCTGGCTGTTTTTTTTTGGTCTACAAGAATCTGATCTCTCTTAGTAACAATATTTTTAGTTGCTTCAGTTGTCCAACTTATATTTCATTACACGGCATATTCTTGGCAAATTTTAACATAAGATAGGCCTTCTTTCTTGTTGGGCCAAAGGAATTATGGATATGGGCCTGGGCCACGTTTCAATAGATATGTATATTATACATATACTAGCTGGTTCGTTGGCTTTGTGAATTGTGTTTACTGCACTTTCTCAACACTTCTTCCAATTTTATTTAATTTTATCCAATAAATAACAATATATAAGATACCACTAAATAACAATATATAAGATACCAAAGTAATGTATATTCTAAGTAATTTAAATCTATAAAGATCAGTAAACAAAAAGAACATATACAATGAAATATATTTAAAATCATTAAATATTAATAAACGAAAGGAACATACAATGAAACATATTTAAATTTTTAATTAGGTCTCAATATGATTTATTTAAGATTTCCCTCATGAAAGCTAGAGAATGAATCATCTAATCAACCTAATAATGAATTTAGCTATGAAATTATGTGACAAACAATTAATTATATTACTATAATAATAAATCAGGGAGGGAGGGAGAGACTAAGAGTTGAGTAGGGAGGAAAAGACCAACTATTAATAAAATGGAAAATAATTAAACATGAAGAAAGATAATTAATTAAGTAAAGATAAACAGAGAGTTTAGGTCTATTAATTTTAATAATCATTTATATTATTTTTGCAAGAAACACCACTATTCATTATATAGATATATCATACATGCATGAGAAGTCAAAGAATAGTTCTAATTTTTTTTTTTGAAATCACACGCACACACACAATTGGAGGACTCGAACCTTGCCGGTCCCTCCGGATGTCCGCTCTAATACCACTAGGCTAGAGAGCTCGGACAAAGAATAGTTCTAATCGTTCACGAGTTTTTACTTGTTGGATTTACTCCATGCAAGGGCAACGGAAGTTTTTAAGTCTCCACCAGTACCATCGAATGTATCACTTTGTTACGTAATTTAGCATGAATTATACCCCACTTAATTTTAGTATGGACATAATGTTATCATACATTTCTCAAATCGATTTGTTGACTGACTAGCTGTATATATATATATATATATATATATATATATATATATATATATATATATATATATATATATATATCTCGCGAGAAAGTTACGAAATATTAGAAGAGTCCTATATGAAACTAGGAAGGGTCATGTCGTGAAGGGACCTATGACAATTGAGGGAGTTATATCTATAAATAAATTAACATGTATAATTAATATGTATAATAAACTGCACTAAATATATTTAATCAAAATCCAATTTGGGCTTCTTTTGGAGGAGGTCTGTCAATGGTAGCTTATTGGTCGAATTTTGGCATTACCATATCCGAACCATTAACTGTCGGATATATCCGATAACTATCCGATATCCGTTCGGATATAAGTTTTGGCTACCATATCCGTTACCGATAATTTTAACGGATATCGGATAATATCCGAACCAATAAGATTACTAAAAAATATTAAAAATGAGAAGAAAAAAATCAGAACCAACAGATTTTATAAAGAAACAACAGATTTCCACATTGAAACGACATATTTTGTCAAGAAACAGCAGATTTTGTCAAGAAATAACAGATTTCCACATTGATACGACAGATTTTGTCAAGAAACAGCCGAAACAACAGATTTCGACTGAATCCTGAATTCCTGATGGCCCAATATATTTTAAATTTATTAAATAATTTAAATATTATTGGTTCAGATATTATTGGTCCGGATATGACACTTACCGTATCCGCATCCGATATCCGATAAATATCCGAATCCGTATCCGTATCCGAAATTTTGGATATTTTCGGTTCGAATACAGATCGGATACGGATATTCGGTCTAACATTGACAGGCTTATTTTGGAGAGTGCTTTTCTGCATTTTCGAAAGAAATTAGACTGCTCTAATTGATACACTGTCTTGGACCCAAGTATAAGACCATCTTCAATGGTGATTTCTAAAATTGAGTTCTTATCCTACTTGGCATTGTACTTTAAGAAGATTTCTATCCTAGTTGGAAGAATTTCTACATAGAAATTGTAGACATACAAAAATGTTCTCCAATGGTTCTCAATTTCTATCCTATGTGTCACATAGTAAAAGCATCAATTTAATGGTGTGGGACCCAATAATAATTGTCATGAGATATAGGAGAATTTCTATGAGAGTTTCTACATGTAGAAACCCTCTAGAGGGTTTCCATCCTACATCATTGCCACATAGGATAGAAATGGTGATAGAAATCACCATTGGGAGATTTTTTTTTTCTAAAATGGATTTCTTCCATAGAAATTGGGAAGATAGAAACCTCCATTGGAGACCATATCCAATGGGGGTTTCTATCTCCCCTATTTCTATGGAAGAAATCCATTTTAGAAAAAACTTCTCCCAATGGTGATTTCTATCACCATTTATATCCTAGGTGGCAATGATGTAGGATAGAAACTTTCTAGGAGGGTTTCTACATGTAGAAGCTCTCATAGAAATTCTCCTATCTCTCATGACAATTATTATTGGGCCCCACACCATTAAATTGTTCCTTTTACTATGTGACACATATGATAGAAGTGAAGAACCATTGGAGGGCATTTTTGTATGCCTATAATTTTTATGTAGAAACTCTTCCAACTAGGATAAAAATCTCCTTAAAGTACAATGCCAAGTAGGATAATAACTCAATTTTAGAAATCACCATTGGAGATGGTCTAAGTGTGCCAATCAAAATCTCCGACTCTATTGGTTAGTAGTTGAAAAATAGTGCATTCTCACTCTGTAGGTTCGAATCTACGGAGAAACAGATTCAGATTGTTCCTTTTAACTACGGTGGGAGTTAAACTTTTATTATTTTATTATTATTATGAAAATAAAGAAGAGAAAGAAAATAGTTTATAGACAGATGGATTAGTCTGGATCTTTGATAAAAAAAAATTTAAGAAAAAATGTATTTTGGAACAATTCATAGTGAAAGAAAAAGGTACAACGATATTCTTCAGGAATGAAAATCCAGTAAATAAAAATCTTATCGAAAGAAAAGAATACAATGCACAAAGGCATTCTTCAGAATATCTCCATTTGGCATGTACAACGCGCAAAGACATTCTTGAGGATATCTCCATTTGGCATATAACAGATGTTTGCGTCTACCGGATGCCCCCCTTCAAAATCACTTACAAAATTATACATTTAGTTTTTACATCAACTTAAATAAAAAGCCAACACCCCATTTAATACATTAGTTTGAATGTTACAATATTCCACCCCAATATTTTTGTCCTATATCCTGATAAATGGATTGTAGGCTTATTTGTGATTCCTGAAAGTTCACAACTCCCCCTAGTATACTGAACTAGCCATATGCATTCTCTGTTTGCTTTATGAAGTGTTAGGATGATTTATTAATGTTTTTGTAGTGGTTTGTTTAACTGATCTTCGAAATAGTTGCAACACTATTAGGAAAAATATATCTTGTTTGTTATCTCCCTTTATCAAATAATATCCAACAAGACCAATACATCCATATGAGTTAAATTAGAACAAAGATTTCTTTGATATATCTGAACATGTGATTTATGTCATTCCAATTTCTATGTGTAAGTGCAGATCTATATTTATAGTCAGCAGATTCACAGAAAAAATATATCATGTAGTGCAATACGTTAAATAAAGAATTGTACTTATTTCATTTAAATATGGCAATTCAGAACCTATAACATATCTATTTCTCTTATTTCGGCTAAAATGGGTCATAATGACCTAACCATTATAGATGTACACTTCTTTTTTTCTTTTTCTTTTCTTTTTCTCAAGATTCAAAAAGAATACAAAAATCGATGAAAGTGAACAATAAAATCATTCATGGAAAATGACAACGAATATACATTTATTAAAACTAAGCAGCAAAAAAGTCCAACAAAACAACAATGTAAAAAATAGAAATGAGTCCTTATATAGAGTTCCTTCGCCAAGCACGATTTACTGTATTTTGTAACTCAACACCATCAGAAGCTAGTCCACGAATAGAAAATGGTTACAATTTACTGATCTCGATCAATCGATACCGGCAAAATTTTTTCAAGATGATTCATACTAACTGGCGTGGCCTCCAGCCACAGAACATCGTCGTTAGGAACGGACACGACATACTAACCCACTAAGAAAAAAGTTGTCCTTGTAACTTAAAGAACAATCTTATCAGCATTGTTGGCACCCTCATGCTCAACTTAATGATATTATAAACCCTTCTTCTTGGTTGCTCATCTTGTCTTTTGCCTAGAAACAAAACTTGATTCTGATTCGGCATGAGGGTGCCAACGATAGTGGTAATATTTCTCTCTAAGTTTCGATGACGAAACTTTTTCTTAGTGGATTAAAATCTCATACAACCTCCAGTACAAATGCAAATACATAATAATGAAAATAACATCAAAATAGCGCTATAAAAAAAGAAACAAGCCCAATAAAGTACTAAAGTCTTGTCCAAACATCAAAGTCATGTACGTCCAAACATTTTTTTTTGAATAAACACAAACTTCATTGAAATTAAGAGTTAATCAAACTCATATCATGTAAGATATGAGAATGAATACAGTTGGGTATCTCATGGAAAAGAGATATAGAATCAGTAGATGGAAAAATCAGAGAAGCACATTGGTTAGCATTCCTATAGGTAAAGATAAAAGAAACATTAGGATTTGATCTGCAGGCATTCTTTGCATCTTCAACTGTGTGTCGGGCACGCCATAATGGAAGTAATGAAGGATTATTGATAGAATCAATAAGTAACTTGCAATC
Organism: Iris pallida; assembly: GCA_029216955.1. NCBI lineage: Eukaryota > Viridiplantae > Streptophyta > Magnoliopsida > Asparagales > Iridaceae > Iris > Iris pallida. The sequence continues at coordinate 553,233 of JANAVB010027200.1, forward strand.
ACCTTCGATTGTGACATGTTCCAGATGTTGTTCTTGACAGATTAGTAAGGCTAAACGAATACCTGAAGCCTCTGCTTCAATAGGTGAACCACCAACCTCAGTCTTCGACATAGCCATACAAAACCTGCCTTCTGAATCCCTAAGGATAGCAGCACCCGCCATTTGACCATCTAAGTAGGAGCCATCGAAATTAATCTTCCAACAATTGTGTCTTGGAGGCAGCCATTTGTCTAAATGATGATTTGAAATCAAAGTATTTGAACTGTCAGAGATAGTTGATGAGTAAACTTCTTGCTTCTTCAGTAGTCCTTGGGCTTCTTCAAAGATCCTTCTTGCATTGATGATTACATCATTGAAAATAGCATTATTCCTGGACTTCCAAATACACCATAGTTGATAGAAGAAAGAAGCCACAAGAATTGGATCACCAGTCTTCAGTAAAGTCATAATCAGAGAATTGACTGAAGACTCAATTGAAATTTGTGATGCTACTAGCGAGTTGTACTGCCAAGATAAACCTGTTTTTGGACAATGTAACAGCAAATGATTAGTATTTTCAATACATACCTTGCATAGAGGACAGGTTGCAGGAATCTGAGCCATGCGTTTGTTGATGTTTTCATATGTGGGTAGGGAATTGGTAATAGCCCTCCAAACAAATAGCACCACTTTTGGACTGATATGATTAAAAGACCATAGCCTCTTCCATTCATTGAAATTTTCACCAACAGTAACATGAGAGCTAGGATACAACCTCTCATGTATCATTCTATAGGCAGATTTTGTACTGAATTCTCCATTAGGAGTATGAATCCATATGAGCTTGTCATTTTGACAATTAGCAGACAATAGGATTTTGAGGATAGCATCAGCTTCATGTGGTGGAAACAACAGATGGATAAGATTTGATTTCCAGGACATAGAGTCCTTATTGATCAGTTCATTAACCCTTTGAACCCACTTGTTGCTATAGGGATATCCTTGAACTGTAAAGTGAGGATGAGCTGGAACCCAAGGATCATGCCAAATATCAATGTCTACCCCATCACCAACTGACCAAATAACATTATTCTTGAGCCATTGACGACTGCTAAGAATACTGGACCATACACATGAGATGGATCTAGTTGGGGTGACTGACCAGAAATTTGAAGAATGGAGATATTTTGCAGTGAGAATAGAAGACATGAGGGACTTTGGTTGAGAGAGGAATCTCCAGGAAAGTTTAAGGATCAAGGAAAGGTTAATGATATGAGGATCTCTTATTCCAAGACCACCTTGGTATTTAGGAAATGTAAATCTATTCCAGGATGTAAAATGAATCTTCCTTTTTTCTGTTGAACCCCACCAAAAATTCCTTTGGTCCTTAACAAGGCAGTTAGTCACCTGCTTAGGAATGAAATAGGAAGAAAAGTGATATGTAGGTAAAGATGATAAAGTAGACTTGATGAGAGTGGTTCTTCCAGTATGAGACAGGCATTTTCTTTGCCAGCCTTGTAGTTTAGCTGTGCTACTCTTGAGTAAATCTGAATATGTACTAACTCTGCTTTTAGACTGAAGAAGCATATGCCCCAAATACTTGTCCCTCAATGTCATAGTTTTAACCCCCAATAGCTGTATATACAGCTGCTTCATAATTGGGTCTGTCTTCTTAGAAAAGAAGATAGAAGACTTCTCAAAATTTATGCTTTGTCCAGACCAAGTCTCAAATGTTTTGAGAATGTGCTTAACTTGATAAATGTTATGGAGAGAACATTTACCAAATATAAAAAGATCATCAGCAAAGGCAAGGTGTGAATATACTGGATTGGAATTCCTCAGAGTAATGCCTTCATATAGTGAGTTTCTCACCATACTGTTAAACAGAGATGAAAGAATGTCCATACATAATATGAAGAGGTAAGGGGACAAGGGACATCCCTGTCTGATTCCACGACTTGGGAAAAATGTTTTGGAAGGTTCACCATTAATAAGAATGGCAAATGAGGATGTAGATACACACTCCATGATAAGATCATGAGATTTTCCCAATATGCCATACCCACGCAAAGCTTGGCTAATAATATTCCAACCCAACCGGTCATAAGCTTTCGACATATCTACTTTGAAAGCAAATGAACTATTTGTAGGTGAAAAATTAGAGAGTGAATGCAACAGTTCTTGAGCCAAAACAATATTTTCAACAATATTCCTACCAGGGACAAAAGCGTTTTGAAAGTGGCTAATCAAGTGATGCATGAATGGACGAAGTCTATTAGCAAGTAGCTTGGAAATGATTTTGTATAGGACATTACACAGAGCAATGGGCCTATAATCAACAGGTTTGGAAGGATTGTTGATCTTGGGAATAAGGGCAATGAAAGTATGATTAAGATTGTGAGGCATGGTACCTGTTTGGAAGAAATTTTGAATGAGGAAGGATACCTCACTGCCAATGACATCCCAACACTTTTGATAAAAGAGAGCTGGATAGCCATCAGGCCCTGGAGATTTATATAAGCCCATGTCCATAATAACAGCCTTGATTTCATCAGTTCCTGGAATAGCATGTATGGAGGAATTATCAGCAGCATCAATAATAGGGAGATCAGCAAGAATATGTTTAGGAACAGGGGAAGTGTCCACTGCTTGGAAGATGGTACTGAAATGATCTACAAAAGTATCAGCAATCTCACAATGTTGTGAAACAACAAATCCTCCATCTTTAGTAACACTGTAAATGAAATTTCTTTGTTTTCTGGAAGTGGCAGATAAATGAAAGAACTTCGTATTTCTATCCCCTTCTTTAAGCCAAGCAATATTTGATCTTTGTTTCCAGTACATTTCTTGTTGCAGAAGTAGTTTGTTCAGAAGAATTTGACATTCCCTTTCTTCAAAATAACCAACATCAGAATGAACTTGAGATTGAATATGTAATAACCTTTCTTCCAACTTCTTAATATCAAACTTTAAATTACCAGAAGAGACCTTCCTCCAATGATGAAGTTGTGGCAATAGATCTTTCAACTTGTTTTGAAGACCAGAGGAGTGTAGCTGGATCCAATGATGAGTAAAAGATTGTTGAAAATCAGGCTCTACTGTCCAAGAAGATTCAAATCGACAAATAGGTCTTTTCTTCCTCTGAGTCAAGTTCAAAAGCAGCAAAATGGGACTATGGTCACTATTAAGGCATGGTAGATGAAGTAGACCAGCTGAAGGATTTAGGGATTGCCAGTAAGTATCCACCATCGCTCTGTCTAGTTTTTCAGCAATGTAATGAGGTGGTTTCCTTCTATTATTCCAAGTGAATGCAGGACCATGAGATACAACATCCATTGCTGCAACTGAATTATGCCAATGTATAAAGTCTCGATGATGATTGTTATTAAAATGGCTACCCCCAAACTTCTCCTCAGCAGAAAGAATACCATTACAGTCTCCAATACAAATCCATGGAAGAGTAACAGATGCCATTATAGATTCCAAATGACTCCAGAAAGCAAAACGATCAGATAAAGATGGAGGACCATAGATACAAAACAAAGACCATGGACAAGAGTACCCAGGATAATGAAGAGTAGATTGAATGCAATTATCAGAAATAGAGACTATATTCAGTTTAACAATAGGATCCCAACAGAGAAGGAGCCCCCTGATTTACCTCTGGATGACACAGATTGATGATTGTCAAAGCCTAACTTCATTGCTATAGAAGAAGCAATTGTTGACGAACATCTAGTTTCTGAGAGAAATAGCAGTTTGGGTCTAGATGCACGGAGAAATGATTGAAGGGTTCTCAAACCCCTACAATTCCATGATAGAATCATGGCAGTGGAGGCTGTTGTAGGCCAGCCGCGCCTTTAATATCATCCTTGGAAATAATAAGACATTTGAGAGGTCTATTATTAACAAGTTCAGAGTCTTCATCAATAGTAGAGATCCTTGATCGTTTTGCTGATAATTTATGAACATTAAATTGTGATTCAGCATCAAGAGAAGCAACATTAAGATGTGATTCAGGAATTATTACTTTTGAAGGTGGAGAAATATTGGATGTGTTAACTGGAATTGAAACTAGAGATGAGGATGAAGAGATAGGACAAATAGAATGAGTAGTATCATGAAGTTGCTGAGAGTTTGAGGTGGATTGGAGTGGACAAAGAGATTTAAGCAGTGAAGTGAATGTAGATTTGACCAAGACTGTTTTAACAGGTAAGGGATCAGAAATGGAAGATGAGAGTGAAGAGTTAGATGAAGTAACAGATGTAATCAGACTAGGAGGTGACGTAATATTAGGAGATTGTTCAGTGTTGGTTGAGGTGGTATTAGACTGGGCAGTGGGTGAGGATAAAAAAGGATTGATAGGGACTGAGTCTAGACCAGAACAAACATTAGAAGGATAGGTGGACTTGACCAAATTAGAAACAGATTGTGGACCATCAACCTCATCAATAACAGTGGATAGAATAGAGTCATCCAAGAAACTAGGAGTAGTGGGCAATTTAGACAGAGGAGTGGCAGAAGTGGATGATAACTGATTTGTAACTACCAGGGTGGCATTCATCGTGCTAACTCCGGTCACCGGAATTTCGCCGGAGTTAGGAACTAAATTTGAATCATGATGTATAGGCAGTATGGGATTGGATGATTGAAGAATGGATTGCAAGACAGAGGGAACCTGTGAATCATTATGATCTATAGGATGTAATTGAATTGAAGGAGTGACTTGATCAATGTTCATATGAGAAGTTGAATTCATGGAGGAATTCAAACCACCATCTTTAGGAGTATCAGAACAATCATGAATTAATACTGCTGGATTAGGGGATAGATGATGATTGACAATGTTACTTGACATACCTTTGATAGTTGATTTCTTCCTGAATTTTTCTGCATGATTCACACAAATCGACATATCTAGCCTTCGATCCAGGAGTATCTGAAATTGAGCCTTTTGTTCCAGAGTCCATTCTTCACATAACTGACCCGCATAATCAATGTGGATCTTGCACTTCCTCACACTGTGTCCTAAGCAACCACAGAACAAACAGTACTTAGGCAATCGCTCATACTTCAACTGAACTTCACAATCCATATTATTGCCCATAGGAATCTTCAGAGTACGAGGTAGGGCCTTAGTAATATCAATCTTAATCTTGATTCTGGCAAAAAGGATCCATTTCTTTGCATCTACATTTGAAGGAGGATGAATTTTTCCAATATTAGCCGCAGCTGTAGAGATAAATTCAATTGTTAGAAGATTAACAGGAAGCCCATGAAGCTGCACCCAGAAATCACTTTCACAGAATTGATAATCCTTGGGAAGCTTATTGGGACATCATCTCTCAATTATCAATAAATGACGGTTAATCTTCCATGGACCATTTGAAACAACAGACTCCAAATCATCTTGTAACTCAAACTTTGCAGAGAAAGATCCATTATGGTACTCAGCAATCTTGCATGATCCTTTGCACTTCCAAATTTTTGGAATAGTAGAGGAGATGATATGGGTAGGATAAGATTTATCAGTCAAAATCTTGAAGAAAAGATAGGACTTCCAATCAGCTTGCGAATTAATCGATGAAGATGAACTAGAATATTGATTGTCTTGGAAACCAGCAGAGAGGAGGGAAGATAACTTTGAAAGAATATCTTCATATGTGGATGGAGATGGATTCATGGAGGAATGGAGAAGTAAATGATCAGTAAACAAATGAAGGGGAGGAAAAAAAAAAAAAATCCAATTACAGGAAGAGGATGGAGAACCAGCAATCGATGGTGCTATTGAGAGTCGCCGTAGAGCAGAGAGCAGAAGGCGAGGCTGAACTGGCTGCCGAGGAAGGTGATGAGTGCGTACGTCCAAACATAATATAGTACAAATAGAAACTAAACTACTGCTGCTCTAGTGGTGGTGTACGTGGCCGGACATAGAGACGAGTCACAAATCTAGTGGAAGTGAAATCATAACATCGTTTGGATCAAAGCCAGTTGGAGGCCAACTCACGAATGTTATACTATCATAAGATGTTCTCTAAAACTATTTTTTGGACTCTCATATTTTGTTTCAACTATGTTAACTTATAATATAAATAAAAATAATATAATACTTACATATGTCATGTTCGTCTTCTCGCATGTGATGTAAACCCTCCGTCCTAAATCTTAGAATTTCTTAGATTTCTTTCTTTTCTTTTTCTATTAAACTAACAAATTCCAATAATTATCAGTAAGGAATTAACTAGCCCTAAAGGATTATATGAAAGCAACAAATATTTTAATTAAATAAAAATGAAATCATCCTTATAGTATTTAAGTAAGAATGATAAGGCTTATTCAAGTAAAGAATCTCAACTCAATAAAATAAAAGAATTTATTTTAATATCCATATGAATATAACTACACTAAATCAAATCTTAAGTTGACGGTGAAGTAAACAGACAAAGCGAATTCTACTTAAAAAAAAATCAAAATTTATAACCGAATAATTTTTTTAGTATTTTTAAAATCGGAACTGAACCAAATTCTTTTCAAGCTAACTAGGGTAGGGTAGGGTAGGCAACATATATTGAGGCAGATAATAGAATACATAGAAATCTTGCAGCTTCACAAACACTGCCCCTTGCAACTTGCCAAAGGGTGCGTCCAAAAGAGAGGATTGCATATGGAAGAAGGGGAGATACCTAGGAATTGTCATTGTTATATATATATTTTTTTCCCTCTCTTGATTCAAGATTGTTGTGGGCTACATGCTTGTCGGTTATGTTAACTAACCCTTGCTATACCATCATATAGGCCTGGAGTCACATGAGTAGACACCCAGATTTGTTACTTGGTATTAGCAACAGTTGGATAGGGACACGAGGAAAAAAAGTAACAGCTGATATTTCACTTACGTGCTCTACTTACTTACTATTTACAACCTTTTTCTTAGGCTTGTCAATGGTAGCTTATTGGTCGGATATTGGCATTACCATATCCGAACCATTAACTATCGGATATATCCGATAACTATCCGATATCCTATCAGATAGAAGTTTTGGCTACCGTATCCGTTACCGATAATTTTAACGGATATCGGATAATATCCGAACCAATAAGATTACTAAAAAAAAAATTAAAAAGAGAAGAAAAAAAATCAGAACCAACAGATTTTGTCAAGAAACGACATATTTTCACATTGAAACGACAGATTTTGTAAGAAACAACAGATTTCTTCATTGAAACGACATATTTTGTCAAGAAACAACAGAAACAATAGATTTTCGACTGAATTCTGAATTCCTGATGGCCCAATATATTTTAAATTTTTTAAATAATTTAAATATTATTGGTTCGGATATTATTGGTCCGGATATGACACTTACCGTATCCGTATCCGATATCCGATAAATATCCGATATGATATCCGAATCCGAAATTTTGGATATTTTCGGTTCGAATACGGATCGGATACGAATTTTCAGTCTACCATTGACAGGCCTACTTTTTCTCCTGCATCAATGAGGAAGTGAGGAACTCAGGATAAGAGAGTCGTCTGAGTATAAGTAGCCTTTAGTCTAAATTGTGTAAGTGGTCCAAACACCAACAGGAAGTGAAGTGGTGGCTTGGCTTATATATATATATATATATATATATATATATATATATATTTTTTTTTTTTTTTTTTGAAGCAATGGGTACTTGTGGCGAACTAGTCTCCACTGAGACTCGAACTCCCGACCACTTGGGCCGCATGCATCTCTCTTAACCACTAGACTAGAGGTCATTTGCTATATATATATATATATATATATATATATATATATATATATATATATATATATATATATATATATATATATTTTTTTAAAAAAAAAAAAAAAAAATATATATATTTTGGTTAAGAGAGATGCATGCGGTCCGAGTGAACTTTATATAATGGTATGATATGAAATTTTCAAATTAAGATTCTCTAAGATCATATTGGTCATATGATTATCTATTTTTCGCAAAAGTTCAGGATCTACACTTGCTGCAGGTAAGTTTTTTTTCCCTATGATATTATTAAAAAATAATTTAAATTATAATTTATTATAGAAGGTAGGTAGATAATTTATGTAGTTATGCTTTATTATTATTATTTTAGTTTCTAATTACGATGAGAATATAGTTCATTCTAATGACGTAGAGATTTGTTACAAACCGAGTTTGTGTTTTTGTGGTTTTATGTTATGTTTGTGAGTAATATTGGACTAAACTGTCATGAGTATTCTTTGTTATCACTATTTTTTTTTTTGTTGCAAATTGCGAACGCTCATGTGTTTATACTGAGTGATACTTATTTTGACCTGAGCAAAAAAAAGTTTTCTTGTCGTCGCTGTTCTTACATCTCCATCATGAGGTTCTCTACCAAAAATATAGGACAAGCCTATAGCTATTTTCGCTGTCCAAATGAAAGTCCAAGAAGAGCTAATCTCGATTTAGATGGTCAAAATGTTCTCGGAACAATCAACAAAATTTATGGCCACTTGGTGCTGTTCTTGGTCCCATGATTGTCAAGAAACTACTTGTTAAAGTTTCGGAGGAACTCAATGCCACCAAAAGAGTTGCATGATGGACAAATTTAGGTATTAGGAGCCATTATGGGTTTAAATTATGGGGCTATATGATGATTAATTTTCCTATACGAAGAAGAAACAAGAAGAAGAATATCCTCTCCAACTTTGACTTTTTTTTTTTTTTTTTTTGTAGTTTAAGTTGATACGAATCCAACCGTGAAATAAACTTAAGGTAAAGTTGATACGAATCCAACCGATACCGATACGGTTTGGCATGTCTCGATCCGATACCGACCGATATCCGATACTTACCAATACCAACATTGAGGATCTCTTTTTCGGTCAATTCGGCAAAGAAAATCAAACGAAAAGACAAATCATCAAGGATTTAAAGCATAATAAAATTGTAAAAACATGTGAAAGAAGAAAATCAATCTATTATATGCAAACCAATCGCTAAGGGTGATTACAATGTTATTTAATTTCAAAAGTACTACGAAATAACACTGAAAATACTTAAATTATGAGTTAAATCAGCTAAGGGTGATTACAATGTATTTACAGCCATTGATAGATGAGTTAAATCAGTTGTGGGAAGTATGTGCCAACACCTATGATGTTTCTAGAAAGCAGAATTTTCAGATGAGGGCCGCACTGATATGGACCATCAACGACTTTCCGGCCTATGAAATGTTATCTAGATGGAGCACTCATGGTCGTCTCTCATGTCCGTATTGCATGGACCGCACGAAGGCTTCCGTTTAAAACACGGAGGAAAACCGTACTTCTTCGATTGTCATCGACAGTTCTTGCCGAAGGACCATCCGTTCCAGAGGAACATGAACGCATTTCGTGCCGGCGTTGTGGAGAAGGCCAATCCACCGCCAAGGTGGACCGGAGGCACGATATGGGAGGAGGTAAAGAATTTTCCAAGTGCTATCGAAGAGCCTACAAAGGGATACAAGTGTGATGAATTTGGCCGCACTCATAATTGGACGAAAAGAAGTATATTCTGGGACCTGCCTTATTGGTGCACCAATCTGATCAGACATAACCTTGATGTCATGCATATCAAAAAGAATGTGCTTGACAACATAATCAATACTGTGATGGACGTAAAGGGAAAGACGAAAGACAATCCCAAGGCCAGGTTGGACTTGAAAAATATATGTAGATGTCCTGCGTTGAATTTGATAAAGGAAGGCAATGGGAAGTATAAGCAGCCTATGGCAATTTTCTCACTAGACATGGAGGATAAAGTGAGACTTTGTAGGTGAATTCAGGGCCTAAAATATCCTGACAGATACGTGTCGAATTTAAGAAGATGCGTCGACCCGAAGGAGAACAATCTGATGGGTATGAAGAGCCACGACTGACATGTATTTATGGAGAGGTTAATTCCGATAGCATTTCAGGAATTATTATCGTCGGTCGTTTGGGATCCGTTGACACAGTTGAGCATATTCTTCAGAGATCTTTGTTCTACTAAGTTGCTTGTCGATCGTCTAGAAAAGCAGGAGAAGGACATTGCAGTAACGCTGTGCAAGCTTGAGAGGGTGTTCCCTCCTGGGTTCTTCGACTCCATGGAGCATTTGCCAATTCATCTATCCTACGAGGCACGTGTTGGTGGACCCGTCGGTTATCGGTGGCTGTACCCGTTTGAGCGGCATTTGAACCACCTAAAGAGAAAGGTGAAAAATAAGGCTCGGATCGAGGGTTCTATTTGTGAAGCCTATGTTCTCGAGAAGATTACAAACTTCTGCTCGATGTATTTCAATCCACATGTTGCTACTATTAGAACAAGAGCTCCCAGAAACGACGATGGATATCTTGAATCTAATGATGCAATACTTAAAGTCTTCAATGCTTTCAAAAAGCCTCCCGAAAAAATGAAGAAAAGATATATGAATGACGAGGAACTAAGGGCTACTCAGTTGTAACGACCATAGTTCGTATTACATATTTTAGGATACATGTACGTATATTGCATGGTTTATCTTGGCATTTCAATTTCTTGGTTCGGTTTGGCTTAGTTTTTCATATAGACCAACCCCACCTACCACCCCTTCCCCCTTTATTAGCCGCCCCCTTCTCTCTCCTCATTTATTTTCTTTTCATTCCTTCTTCTTCCTCACCATTACTCTCTTCCCCTACCAGAGAGAGGGCTTAGGCAAGTGCAGCTTGCTTCATGGAGGAACTCAGTTTTTATTGTTCTATACTCTTCTTCACGAGATCCTAAGACACTTTAGCACTTAGCATTTTTGAATTCCATGGCTCATTTCAAGTAGATCTAAGTCTTAGCATTTGGATCTTCTTGGATTTGATCTTTTAAAACTTGGTTGTTTCCGAGTTAGAGAGTTCCATGTAGTAGGGATTTCGACTCACGCAAGTTTAGCTCTTGAATGGCTGGATTTCATCAAGTCTGTACCGAGATGGAGCTCGCTTGAGTTCTTGAGCTTTTACGCATACTTGTCTTGGCATGGTAGAGAAGACGGAGTTTTACGTACACGTTGTAATGTGTTAGCGTAGTGATTTAGCCCTTTACGCCCACGTCTTACGTGATAGCGTAATCATGCAGCCTTTTACGCACACGTTTTAACGTGTCTGCGTAGTGCCCACTTTACGCACACGCATTTGCGTGCTAGCGCGTTCGTTCTACGCCGAGTTCATTTGAACTCTACGACCGGGGTGACTCTCGCGTGCGTAGAATCATGCTCGTATAGACTTTGGCTCGAGTAGACTCTCGCGTGCGTAGAGTTTCGCTCGGGTGTTTGCGTGCGTAGAATTCTACTCGCGTTAAATTCTTACGCACGTGTAATTTCACGTGTGTAAAGCCCGGCTAGCGTAGAACCCCACCCCCATGCATTCTCACTCGCGTAGAGCTATCTCTCCCTTGCCCTTGCTAGTGTAGAGCCACTTTACGCTTGAGGCCCTTGGCCTAGCATAGAGGCTCACTCGCGTAGAGCTTTGAGCCCTTGTGTATCCGATTATCTTTCTATGCCTTGCACTCTTCATGACTTGACAAGCACAGATTGAGTGATATGACCGAATTAATAATGGTACATGGCATGGTGTGGAGTAAGCATGACATGATATAACAGGATATGACAAGCAAGCATGATGGAAACTATTGAAAGCTGTTGCGATGGCTTGCATGACATGACCATAATGAATGACCTAGCCACCATGGATGATTGTGTTTGTACAATGAACCAGTACCGTCTTGCATCATGTCTAGGACGGGAACTCCTGAATGCCACGGTCAGGGGTACCCACTGAAATTGACTAAGGTTAATAAATAGAAAATCCAGTAGTCATGAAAAGATTTCCCAGCTACAGGCAATCCCGTTATCTGGGCACCTCATCATGGAATTTGTAGCCGACCGTCGAGTAGGGCACATTTCCAGCACATTGTTATGTGTTGCACCTACTAAGCTACTTAAGGTATATGCATTTCTTGGACGATGTACCCACACGAATTCAATCCCCTAATTGCGTCTAGATAACCTGAATGGTCTGCAGGGCTTGTGACTGTTGGAATAATCTCTTTGCATCTTGCTAGTAACTAGGCCTGTAATAATCCTAGTTAGTTAAAGTATCAAGCCGTACTCATTGCGTGGCCGTGATTGATTAGATGGAGTCTAGCCCAGTCTAGTTTTATCCTGATCCTGTGCAAGATTGTAACATGGCCTGATTTTTTGTGCTTACTTATCGATAAATGATAAGAAACCAAGTTCCGTTCAGATGAAGAGTTACAACCCCGGTCCTTGTTTGGTTTAAGGGTTGTAACTTGATTTTCTGAATAGTCCCATGGTTATCTTATCATATATCATCATGATTATATATGCTTACCTTAGCAATAATGATCAGGGGACAAGTTCTGTTCAGGAGAAGGGTTACAACCCCGGTTCTTATTTGGTTTAAGGGTTGTAACCTGGCTCCCGGAGCAGTTTTGTGTCCTCTTTTCGTTTATTGTCTTATTGCACCCTACGTCATGATCGTCATGTTTTACTTTACCAACAGTATTTGAGACGGGTTTACATTCAGGTGAAGGGTTGCAACCTCGGTCCTTGTTTAGTTTAAGGGTTGCGACCTGGCTACTTGAATGGTTTTCTCGTACTCAATTCACTGTTGTTGCCCCCGTTATTATCAGTTTCTTTTATAATTATCTCTAATATTCATTTTATTATATGCTGGTTTTAGTTCCTAAGTGAAGCCTCCTTTGTGGCACTTGCTCTTTCTGGGGTCTGACCCAGCTGGTTTTGTATGGCCAGATATCGGAGCAGCTCCAGGATCTACCTATCTTTCAGCCAGATGGTGACCACCGGACGTAATCCTGGCAACGAGTGGGTTCCTTTTGTTCTCCCATTTTATTATATAAATATTCTTTTGAGGCGTTTAGCCGACGAGCATGTGTTAGCTCGTATTGCACCTTTATTTACTGTCTGCCTATGGGCTGTAACATGATTGACAAATCCTAGGGTTGATCATGTATGACTGAAACTCTTGCTAGTCTTGATATTTTTTACGACTAGCTTCATGATCATCCAAATATGTAATGTATGAGACGCCTTACTATTGTGTATTTGGTGCTATGACATCTTGTAATTGTTATTCCTTGCTTGAGATTGAGACAATAGGCTTGTTCATGACCATAGGTGACTGATGGCTTGTAGTTAAATTCTCATATATCTAGACAACCGTGACCGTATAGCGAGGTAGGTTGCACTTCAATATACGTGGCTGGCTATGTATGCCCCCGCTCTCCAGTATTCTGGTTCTGGGGCGTTACACAGTTATATATATTGCTCAACTGTGATGAGGATGAAGTGGAGAAGCGCGAGGGGTAAGTAACTAATACGTCCACATTTACGTCATTTATGTATGTAATAGTATCCAATATTATTATTACACTAATTGGTATATGTGTTGTTATTTTCAGCACATTTAATGATGAGGTGAGGTTGAGTAGACAGTACATAACGGATGAAGAACTGGAACAGGAAATAGGACGTCATTTTTCTTTATGGTTGAGTGCATATTTAAGATGATGCAATAATTACTTCTCGTATATGCACTTTGCACATTAATTAACGAAACATTGAATTTAATTTCTTATCTTGTGGTATTTAGGTCGATCGTCTGGACGCAATACTAGATAATGAGTCTATTAGAATTCTAGCCAAGGGCCCATTTATTCTGTAAAAATATGGCCAAGCTATTGTGTGAATGGGTTTAGGTTCAAGTCAACAAATGCTCTGATCAGAGAGAACTTTCCGGATCTTGATTCGACCAAAAATAGTTGTTTGTGTATTCGATCTACAAACTATAAAGATGTCGATCCGGGCAATGATTTCTATGGTGTCTTACGGAAGATTATGGAGTTGACATATAACTACGACATAAAGCCGGCTAGCTAGGATCGTGTTTTTCAGGTGTGATTGGTTCGATCCGATCCAAGATCAAGGTTGAAAAATTGACAAGCATGGTCTTGTGGATATTAACTACCGTCGTCGATATCAAGGATACAAACCATTTGTCCTAGCAAGTCAGGCTCTACTAGTTTACTTCACTACTTATCCTAGACGGGGAACAACTAGGTTGGATTGGTGGGAAGTATGCAAGACTAAAGCCAGAAATACCTACGATGTTGATGAAATAGCTTATTAGGAGGATGAGCTACCTCTCGTAATAAATACATTTGACGTGGACAAAACGAAAGTTCTATATTACACATCTTATCATGTAGAAGAGGTAGAAGTATCCGAAGAGAAAAACGAAGTAGATAAAAGCGAAGATGAGGAGGAAGAGGAAGATGAGGACGCGGAGGACGAAAAATATGAATTTTCAGAAGATGATTGAAAATAACATAAAATATAAAATATGTTTAACCACTAATTAATCTCTATGAAACAATAAATCTTCCACATTATACGTCTAATACTGTCATTTTGTTTAATTCCTAATTAATCTCTATGTTTCCATCAATCTATCCAGATGGCACCTATGATCCGAACATGTCGCTTGAGATAGGCACAGATGGCTGCTGAGGAGGTAGAGATACCTCTTGCTGTTGAGGAGATACTGCTTTCTGCTGCTGCTGCTGAGGAGATAGTGGTACCTAAATCAGAGATGAAGGTCAAGGAAGAACTTCCTCCTACTATTAAGGAGGAAGTGATTCCTAAAGCCGAGATAACTGTGAAGGAGGAGGTGGCACCTGAAGGCAGTTGCACCGGGAGTTCCAGTCATCCAGCTCCTATGGATATTAATCTTGCTGGCGTGGATCCTACTTATGCGCAGTGGCTGAGGAGGGAGATCTCTCTGCGCCTGGGTAGAGGGTAGAGCAATATGATATGACTTTTGACCGAATTTGTTTCCGGTAGACTTATTTCTGGGTTAGACTTGGATGTTTTTACAACTCTTGATGTTTCTTATTTTCTAGACATGGTTATTATCTAGATTTGGATGTTTATGTATGCTATTATCTAGACTTGGTTATTATCTAGAAATTCAACGAAGAGTTGCTCCGGGTCTATCTTTATAAACTGTGATACGTTAAATACATGTTTATTATATAGAAATTCAACGGAGAGTTGCTCCGGGTCTATCTTTATAAATTGTGATATATTAAATGCATGGTTATTATCTTGTAGTTATCTATTTCTATCAGGTATGGAAGGACGCAGAGGATCGTACCCCCGTGGTGGTAGAGGAGTATCCCATGGAGGTAGAGGTTCCACCGGTGGACGGAGTGGTACTCCGTTCATGGATGACGGTGCCGATCCCTTGTCTCATAGTACTACAGTGTATCAGCCACTCGGATCTCCGTTTGTGTCGACGATACGTGGCAGCACTCCTGGGAAGGACAATTTTAAGCTTGATCCTAGCCCGTCCAGCAGCATTCCTCCTGCTGACGGCACTATGGAGATGGAGGAGCGGGTGGAGGAGGTCCCATCTACGCCGTCTACATATGATCCGATCGATCCCCATGCGCCCCTCCGGACGAGACGAAGATGGAGATTTGGTCCGATGGGCCTACAAAGTAAGTTAATTAGTTAATATTTATTTATACTTATATCTATATATTAATGAATTTAATTATCGTTAGGTAGATATCGCCCCCCTTCAGTTCAGAGGGCATTGGGGCTATTTCTGAGGTCCAACTACGGCGAGCCTTGGATCAACTACTCGGATGCCTCTTCTGGTTTGCCCACTTCAAGGTAACTAAAGTATATTGCTTTTAGTATAAATCATATTTTATGCATATTGTATAGCTAACTAATTTAATTCTTGTAAAAAATATATTTTTATCCACCACATCGGGCTGAGACGATTGAGAAGCAATTTCCTGCCGTTGTTGCCAAGTTGATCCGGGATACGATCGACGACCAGAAGGCTCGAGACTGTTCTAGAAAAGAGATCCAAGGTTGGATCACGTCCGAGTAGTGGACTGCCATGAAGGCTAGATTCGACGCTCCTAGGTACAAGGAACGGTCGGAGAAGGCGAAGGTGGCTAGGACGAGGGCAAAAAAGTGGTGTGGTGGCTCGATTCCCATGACGGAACATTTTCGTCACCTGGTACATATTTTACTGTAATATGTTACTTTAATGAAAGTAGTAATAAAATGTTTAATTTTAATGACAAACATTTTATTATAATAGGTAAAGAAGGATGCAAACCCCAACATGGTGACGGTCTTCCTGGCTACCCATCGGAAGGACGGAAAGCTCATCGATGATCAGGCCACACAGAGCTATGTAAGTATTACTTTACATATCAATAACTTTATTATAACTTAAGAAATATGCAAATATGTCCATAGACGTGGAACAACTAGGTTGGCAGTAAATATTATGCTTATCGAGATGCGTACTTTTCTAGGATGAGTATCTTAGGCTAGATCAGCATGAGCTTACTAGTGCATCTGCGGAGGGATGGGCTGGTAATTCCTTGCAGCCCCCTCCGCGGACGATGGACGAGCTTTGAATGACCGTCGTTGGTGGTCTTCAGAGGGGTACATACTACGGTACAGAATCCTACGGTGCCTTTGTGACGACGCAGTCATTCAGAGCCTCCTCTGCCAGTGTGCATTTCCCACAGCCCTCACAGGAGTCAGTCCGAGTGGGAAAACTCTGTCGCCAGCTTACTGAGCTGTATGACAAGCTACTGCGGAGGATGGAGGAGCAGCTCCAGTCTCAGCCGCAGACGGATGATGTGGCCCTCACCGCACGATTTGATATGCTCGAGCGCACCATTAGGGAGACGGACGAGATGACAGATCGTGCCGTTCAGGCGGTGTAGGGGAGGACGAATCTTGTCATTCATGCGTTGCACGGGACACAGACGGCCATTTGCGATCAGGTTTCGAGGCTGGCAGCTGTTATAGATTCTACCAACTCCAGACTGCTGGCCATGGAGAGAACACTTCCTGGTCGTGCTTCGACATCCACACCGACTGCAACAGCTCCACTGCCTCCTCTTCCTCCTACTGATGGGTTATCACCGGTGATGCTGACCCCGGAGCAGTATAGGTTCCTGGTGTCCCAGGTGCAGGCACTGCCTACTCCTCCTCCTCCTTATCCTGACCAGGCGTAGTCCTTTATTGGACTTGTTTTCATTTGTTGTGTTGGTGACCCATTATTGGATCTTTATGTATTTGTTGGTGACCCATTGTATCCACCCGGCAATTTCTTGTCTTTCTGATCTTTCGATTCTATTTATTTGATTATTGGTAGTGCATTATTATTATTTGTCTCTATATTGGTTGACCGGTGTTGAGTGTTCCATCGAAGGGGTCGACGAACCCAGGTAATTCTACGAATGGCTGCTCCGAGTCTATTATTCGCAAACTGAAACTCTAAATGCAGGTACAATATTTTCAATGTAAATGTTATTTATGTGAAATACATACTGCATTCTATTTTTTTTTTTTTACATTTTTTGGAATTAGCGACATTTAGCGACGCTTAGCGATGGTCAGCGACGCATACATACGTCGCTAGAATGTCACAAAACTGAGAATCAAAACGTCGCTAATCGTTGTAAAACGTTGCAGAATGTCGCAGATACGTTGACGTGGCAAACTGTACATGTCAGCAAATCTAGTATCTGAACGTCGGTATTCAAGGATTGTAACGTCGCAAAACATCGCAAAAATGATGACATGGCAACCAAAAAATTGCCAGATATAGAGTCGGAAAACGTCGCTAATCTCTGACTGTAACGTCGCTAAAACCTGAATGGACAACGACAATCAGCAACAAAATGTTACGTCACTAATTAGCAACGTTTTTGTCGGTAAAGATCGCTAAAACTAGCGACGTCGAGCATCGCCGAATGACGTCGCTATAGCGACCAATAGCGTCGTTTTACAAGTTAGCGACCATGAATAACGCGACAAGCCCGAAACATCGCTAAAAATGTCGCTGTCAGAAGTTAGCGACGTTTTTTTTGCTGTTTAGCGACGTTGTCAGGCGTCGCTAATATGAGATATTTTGGTAGTGTTGTTTCTCTAATCGTTAATTCTTGTAGTACTAATATTATAACCTTTTTAGTCTTTATTTTAGAATTTTATGGGTAAATTTTTTTGCTATACAAATTTGACATTTTCTTTCTGTCATCTGATAAATTGAGAAGTGTCTATTCAAGTCATTTTCTGAACTATATTGATGACCGCAGAAAGAAGAATCAACATTGATCACACAATTAACTAGTATTGATGTCAAATGATCAATTTTGTAAACATGCTTATATGCTTCTCTAGATGTTGGCAAGTTTCTGGAGAGTTATGAGGTGTCCAGCAAAAATGTGGGATCCTGAGTTTGAAACTCTTTGAGTGATTATTATAAAAGCAAACTTCTCCCTCTTGACTTTCAATGGTTTTGTGGAATTGAGATATTGTATGAAATTTGTGAACAATAATTTAAGGGTGATTCATCTCAGATTGACATGATAAAAAACTGACAAATTTTCTTGCTTAAGCGTTCACAAAAGTTGTAACATTAGTGTATAATGTATGTAGATTTTATGATTATTAAATAAAATGTCTTTATATGGTCAGGCGTTTGAAGTTGTAAATATACCTTCCTTTGTGTTCATTAAAAAACACACACACACACACATACATAATAGTCATGCTTACTATTGCACGCATACATACGAAATTCAGACATTTTCGAATAGGTACAATGTAGTCACCCATGCTGCACGAATACGGTTACGGGTACGGGTACGGGTACGGACACGATAGGGACACAAATTTTCCGTACAACATGGGTGACATTGATCAGATGTTTCTGTGTTGTTTGGTCAAGGGAGAACCAATAGTTGGTTGTTTCAGTATTGTATCTTTCTGTTGCAGTTTCAAAAATCTACCTTTTCAATTTTTGTTACATACTGTAGAGAGAATGGTTCAATAACCTTACATGCACTTACATTAATTTAGGGGCTATACATACAACTCCTTTGGAGAAGATTTTGGTAATTATTTCCTTTAGAGTATCAGACCATGGATTATTGTCTTGTATATCCTTACTGTTTAATTGACCATAACTCCTTTGGGTTGCAGCAGGAATATCATACTGTCCAAGTTTGGTTTGTTGTCCCCTACCACATTTAGTGTGTCCTCAATGAGAAACTTTACATGATGGATAATTTAGCCAGCCTTCAGATTCTTTACATGATTGATACATGTTTGTGAATTATAGTTTCAATATGGCTAGCCTTGCAGTTCTTCTCAAGTGATTCAAATTGTCTCGAGTTCTTGTGTGTGCAGCAATAAAGTCAAACTGTATTGATAATCCTGTAATAGGGAGTTGATACTTTGTGTTCTTGTTCTCTCAGAAACTTACTGAAAAATGAAGGTGGATGCATGCTGTGAATAGGGGAATGCTGAGGATATGGAAGGATGTGCTCCGATATGGTTTGTTACTTTTTTGTTTCATTTTGTAGTGTTGGTGGATTATGTTTTGTGGTGACAAGTGATGGTTGTTTGTGGTTTGGATGTTTAAGTGGTATAGAAACAACAGATGTGGGATGTGTACTTTATGGTTGGATTATGTTGTGGTTGGACAAGTGAAGAATACATGTGGTGGGATGTGTATTGGAAATTTTTGTTGTATGAACAATACAGTAATTTGTTAACATAAAATTTAAGTTTTATAATAATTTGATGTGTGCAGCTTCTGGATTGATATAATGTGTGGTTGATTAATATTATATAATTCTTGACGAAATTTTTGCATGCTTCTCTTGACGGTATTTTGGATAGCTTCTCTTGACGGTTGTCACGACCCGCACCCGCTATAAGGGCACGTGTATGTGACAACGCCCAGCCCTCACCGTAAAAACGGCATGGAACGCTGTAGGTTTTCTACTCTAACAACAGTTTATATATATATATATATATATATATATATATATATATATATATATATATATATATATATATATATATATATATATATATCAAAAACCTGTCGAGAATATGGTCAACTCTGAACGGAGGACAAGCAATGAATATATATGAGTGCTCAATCACAACTCTAAGATAATAAAGTAAAGACTGAAAGATAAAGATAACAAGACGATAAAATATAACCTGTCAAGTCCAACACAAGAATATACAAGTCCAAGTCTCTAATACAATCCAAAATAATAACAGTCACAAAAGTAGCTGGAGACAAGGTCCAGTGCAAAAGACCTATTCTAACTAAGCAATAGGTAAAGTCTCGTCAGGCGAAGCTAAGCCCTGCTGGACCAAGGTCTCCAAGTCTAAGCCCTCTACGTCATCCGGACCGTAGTAGGTACTGTAATCCCCCTCATCAGCATCTGTAATATTTTATCAACATATCTAGTCAGGATGGAACAAATACAATAAACTAACAACAGTTCACAAGATATGACAAAAGCTATAAGACTGTAAATGGAGAGTATACACAGGAAATCATGGAATGTACATGTGAGTATCATGGCAAGGTAAGCTATAAATCTAGAGCTAGAACAAGGCAAGTAAACTGATCATGGCATGTACAAGAATCAAGAATCATCTATCTAAGTGTGTGAGTACTAGTTTCCACATGTGGTCGGCTTGGATCTGCACAAGGTCTACTGGCCTGGTTAATCATACGTGGAGTGTATGATTAACACTCACAAGATCTACAAGAATAACAAGGTAGATAATAACCACATATCTACACTAATACTCTTCGCCCCCGACTGATAGAGTGGATCCAAGCAAGACACATTACGACACGGGATTCTACGAGAAGGGAGCAAGTCTCCTCGAGAATCGGTGTCCATATACTGCACAAGAACTACAAGGAGGCTTGCACAAGATATACCAAGATATCGAGGAATAACATCTCATATCGGGATCCATGAATACTAATTCGTATGACCAATGTATCGAGAACAAGCATATATACACTAATTACATGAATTATAACAATCATCGTAAATTTGAAAAGTATCAGAGAATGTACTCGTCTGTAATATGATAAGATATGTCAACGGGATCCAACCCTGCATCTCGAGGACCTATAGAGAACAAGACGTATCAATACTATGGTTAGGAAGTAAAGTCAAATCAAATTAAACCCTATTAAGTCATTCTAGGTTAAGACAAGTCTAGTTGGGTCAACCTTGGTCATGGGAGAGTATTGGAAGTCAACCCGTATCAAACTAGGTCAAAAGTTGACTTATAGTTGACTTTTGGTCGACGGGTCAACTCTGGTCAACTCTAGGTCAACCCTAGGTCAACCCTAGGTCAATGGTGACTAACAGTTGACTTTTGGTCAACTGTCCAAGTTTAATGGAATTTGGGACTAAATTGGGTAAAGTGTTCCCTAGGGTAAATTTCTAGCCTAGGTGAATACCCTAAATTTACCCTTTACAAAGGTAAATTTCTAGCCTAGGTGAATACCAAGTTAGCCTACCTACGCTTGGTATTTCGACCAGTGCTCCCTAGGGTAGTAGGATACTTGCCTATACGTTCATTACCTACCAAGATACCTAGGTAGAGTGGACGTCTAGTCCATCTTACGGCCCATTGCCGATATCTTGAATATCTCAAGATACGAAATGGTTCGGCGCGATACCGTCGTCCTACAACCCCGATTTCAACTCGGGAGCCTACCCGCAAAGTCTAATTCACGTATTCTAAGTCTCCTCCAAGTTTCATCTCATTCCGACACTCGGGGCTCAATTTCACCCCTTCACCACATTCCGACTCACTTAACTCCTCTAAATTCCATTTCCTACTCTCCCTTCCTATTCCTCTTCTTCTAATTCCTTCTCTTCAAATTCTCCTTCTCTAATTACTATTCTCCTTTCCTATTCTCTTCTAATCTTCTTCTCATTCTTCTTCTTAACTTTTCCTCTCACTCTTTCCTATTCTAATTCTTTTTCTAACTTTTTCTTATTCTTTCCTTCTAATCTCTTAATCTTCTTCTTATAACTTCTTCCTCTAATTCCCTTCCTCTAACTATCTATATATATATATATATATATATATATATATATATATATATATATATATATATATATATATATATACATATACATATATATCTACATGGGGGGGTTTATAGGGGTTAATTGGGGGCTTAAAGGGGGAGGGGGAGGGGCTCCATGCTACAGCTGCTGCTACTGCACGTTGCTGCTGCAGCTGCGCGTGCTGCTGCTACTGCTACCAGCTGCTGCTGCATCTGGTAATGCTGCTGCTACTGCTGTTCTTCTTATTCTTCTTCATCTTCTCTACTTCTCTTCTCCTCCTTCCTATCTCTCTCTCTATATATATATATATATATATCTATCCATGTATCTAACTATCTACCTATATATTTATATATATACACACACAAACACACTCATATATATATATATATATATATATATATATATATATATATATATATATATATATATATATATATATATATAAATTCATACCCACACACATATAAATACATATATAGACACACACACACATATCTATATATATATACATACACACACACATATAAATATATATATAAACACATACACACACACACTCTCACACAAATACACTCAAACACACACAAACACACTCTCACACCACCACTCTCATGACACCACCACCACCACCATTCCTCTACACATACACAAATATATATATATATATATATATATATATATATATATATATATATATATATATATATATATATATATATATATATATATATATCACTATAATTTAGAAAACCCCAATTAATCCTTAACCTAGTTTTTTAGGAAACCTATTAAAAGCTATGGGCAAATGGTGGAGAATGAGCTCCTATTCATTTATTGTGAAGAAATTAAATGCAAAAGAGAAATAAATGGAGAATTTATGGCATACCTAGAATTGGTTTTTGCTTGGAGGAGAAAGAGCTTGGAAAAAAATTAAAATGAAGAGAGAGAGATTTCTTAGTTGTGAAGAAAAGAGGAGGGGGAGGTGGCTTCTCTTGGTCGGCCATGGTGGAGTTATTGGGTTTGGGTGGTGATCCAATAAGCCCCCAAACCCAATAGACTTGGTTTGGTTTGAATTGAATTCGGTTTGGTTCGGTTTGCTTCGGTTTAACTCTAATTAACTAATTAAGCCTCTAAAATGACTAATTAAGCCATGGAAGTAGGGTTGATGGTTTCTAGCCTAGTTAGGATGGTATGTGGGCCAAGCCCAGCTAGTATGTGGGTCCCACTAGTGTTCAGGCTACCCGGGTCTCCAACTTAAGTCCAAATTGGATAAAATCTAAACCAAATCAAACAAATCCCTAAAAATCATATAAAATCAAATAAAATTCCTAAAAATTATAAAACTTGAAAAAATGACAAAAATACCCCTAATTCGAAAAGCAATAATAATCAGAAAGTAAATCTCACGTTCTTCCTCGCAATCGTAGTTGCTGATGGACAGAACTGAGTTCAGAAAATAAATATCACGTTCTTCCTTGCAATCGCAGTTGCAGACGGACAGAACTGAGTTATAACTCAGATGAAGGAGAAGAAAGAAGAAAGAAGAAAGGTTCTTGCGGGGGTGATTAAGATTACCGTTGCTCAAAGCAAGATTCGCCCCACCACGATCTGCTTCCAGGAACCAACAAGTTCACAAAGAACTTCTGGAAGCTCGTAAGTCAATATTTGAGACTTGAACGGGCTTCCTGGAATTTACGGACTCCCTTAACTCTCTTCTTGCTGCATCTTCTAAAGGAGGCCAAGGGGCTCTATTTATAGAGTGGAGTTGAGACTTCACCTCTTCTCCTATCCAATGTGGGACTAAAATACAAATACTCAAAAATAGAGTTTGATATTTTAGATCATCCCACAATCAGCATAGAAGTGTTGTTGATCCAAATTGGATCATAGTCAACCTAATCTTGACAATTAACAAAACAATATTTGTCGTAGTCCAATTTGACAAATCAAGCTCGAAATCAATCTACTCAGCTCATTTGTTCCAGTTCACAGCTGCTTGGAGTTGTACCACTTTGTTGTATACTGGAGTCTGTATTTTTATTATTCTTGAGTATAGGATGATGTATGTTGGATCATACTGAGCACTTTGGGCTAGCCATAGCTTTATAGGTTGACTTAGCCCAAATCCCAAACAACCCATTTATCTAAAGCCCACAAAAGAACATTCTGTCCATAGTAGACAGAGTTCGGGCCGAACTCTGCCTCACACAGAGGTCGGGCCGAACTCGGTCCCTTAAATTCAGGATGCTGATTTTTAGGTATTGATCACTGCTAGTTGTCCAACGGCCAAAAATTTGAATTATTTATACCGAATTCTGGCCGAATTCTGCCTACCCCGAACCCTATAAATAGGCCTTGGTTTCTCTCATTTGAAACCATCCACTCTTCTCTTCTTCTTCTATTACATAGCCTATACATTCAAGAGCCTTACCATCCCATCCACTTAGCATTCAAACTTCCCAACCATCCAATGTGCTCGGTATGATTCAGCTAGAAGTTTGAAGTGCAAGAAGTTGTAAGCCACTTGAAAAAGTCTAAGTTTTGCCAAAGCGATCATTGAAAGAAGTTTGGCGTGCTCTTCTATGAAAAGGAACGTGGTTGTAACCCTATTTCACAAATAGTGGATTTTAATCCTGAGCTAGAGTTCTCAGACCTGGACTAGTCCTCCACGAGGGAAACTAGGTTAAAAATTTTGTTGTGTTTGTGCTTGCTCTCTACTTTTTATTTTTGTATTTATTTTTATTCTGATTATTTAGTTGGTGAAAAGATTTTAAATTTTTAATTGATCATTTTTGATATAAACTCTATTCATCCCCCTCTAGAGTTGCCAACTTGGTCTTCAATTGGTATCAGAGCTCAGTTCTCTTATCAAGGACTAATATCCTAGAGCTGATCCATGGCAACCACTCAAACCATGTTTTCCAATCACGGTGAAGGGCAGTCCACACGTAGGCCTCCCCTATTTGATGGAACAAACTACACCTATTGGAAAACAAGGATGAGTTTTTATCTCAAGTCGCTAGACTTCGACCTGTGGACCATCGTCACCGATGGTTACAAAAAGCCCGCCAGGATAGTTGTCAATGATGATCTCGTTGAGAAAACCCATGACAAATATTCTGACGAGGAGAAGAAACAGGCGAGTCTAGACGCGAGAGCTATTAATGCTTTATTTTGTGCTATAGACAGGAATGAGTTCAACAGGGTCTCAACATGCACCACCGCTCATGAAGTATGGAGACTTCTAGAGGTGACGCATGAAGGAACCACCCAAGTCAAGGAGTCCAAAATAATTCGTCTCACTCAAAAATATGAGACTTTCAAGATGAAGCCAAATGAGACGATCACACAAATGATTACAAGATTCCTCGACATCATCAACCCCTTGTCTTCTCTCGACAAACAATATACAAATTACGAGAAGATCTTCAAGATTCTTAGGGGTCTACCAAAGATTTGGAACCCTAAGGTGACATCCATCATAGAAGGAAATGATCTCGCGACTATGTCCATAGAGACCTTGATAGGAAAGCTGATGACTCATGAGCTTGACCTCAAAGACTTCGAAGAGCCTGCTCCTAAGGCAAAGGAGATTGCCCTTAAAGCTCACCGTCGAAGGGCTGATCCTGAAGAGACAGATGACGACAACTCGGAAGATGAAGATCAAGCTCTCCTTGTCCACAACTTCAAGAAATTCCTTCGCTTCAACGAGGAAAGAAGGAACCACAAGAAGATGACGAAGAAGAGCCAACATGCTACGATTGCAAGAAGACTGGACAGGTCCGAAAAGACTGTCCATTCACAAAGAAGAGCAACCGATATGAGAAACCATACAAGAGAGCTTCCTCAAACAAATATGCCAACACAAGCATTTGGCATGAAAGCGAAGCTAGTGACTTCGAGGAAGAAAATGACTCTCCTCAAGACACCGCAAATGTTTGCCTAATGGCTACATCCGACAAGGTAACTAGCAAAACTCTCGATGATTTCACGTTTGATGAACTTGGCGATGCATTCAATGATCTACTCAATGACCACAAGAAATTTATTGGTAAATATAAACACGCCAAGGAAAAGATCAAAAGTTATGAAGTCGAGATTCAAAGACTCTCTTCATTGCTTGATAATAGTAGAGACACTTCACCCACATAAGTCACAAATGAGGTGTCTAAGCTTAAATTAAGCCTTCATGATGCCGAAGCACGTATAGAAAAGCAAACACAAGAGATCACAGCACTCAATACTGAGGTCGCTGAAGAAAAGAATAGACACAAGATCTCTATCACTAAGATCTATGGTTTGAATACTAAGATTAATGAACTGCAGGCCGTCTCTAAGAAATTAGAGACTAGATTGGGAAAACAGGTTGCTCAACCTCAAACCCAATCACATGAGACACACACAAAGCATGACACTACTCATACTAGTCAACCAAGTCATCCACCTGCAGCACGTAATCATGCTTATATGTACACACACTTTCATAAAGCACACAAACCACATGCACGTAGAAATAATTCTCAAATGTCACAGAATCACCATGCTACACATAGATACAATCATCACTATGTTGCACAAAAACAAAATCACCATCACACTGCTTATGGATATGAACATCATCATGCTCCACACCACTCTATATATAGATATCATCACCATGCTACTCCATATCACTCTACATATAGACATCATTACCATGTTACTCTATACCACTCTACATATAGACATCATCAACATGCTCATAACATAAATAGGAATGCTATTTGTACTTATTGTGGATTACATGGACATATTTCATCATAATGTAGAGTTAGGAGATTAGTAGATAGAAACATATATGCATGGTTGCCGAAAACTAACTTTTCAGGATCCTCAAGAACCTGGATACCAAAGGTCACATCTACTGTTGATGTAGGTGGACCTTCCCTCCTCAACTAAGAGTAAGTGGATTCTCGATAGTGGATGCTCGCGACATATGACGGAAGACGCAAATCTTTTCGCATCACTATCGATGAAGAGGAAAGGATATGTATCCTTCGGCAACAACCTTAAAGGGTATATCATTGGTAATGGTACTATAGGTCATCCTCCTTCTTCTGTAATAAAGGATGTCTGTCTAGTGACCGAGTTAAAGCATAACCTGCTCAGTATAAGTCATCTTGCTGATCATGGGTATGATATTAACTTTGGACAAAATAAATGCTTTATTTATGATAGGTCAACAGGAGACATTGCTTTTGAAGGGATAAGAGAGGATAATATTTATATTTTCTATCTATCTAGAGACACTAACAGTGCAAGAAGATGTCTCTATGCTCACAAGGATAAAAGATTACTGTGGCACCAGCGTCTTGGTCATGCCAATATGGATACTATATCCAGGCTATCGACTAAGAAGCTAGTTAGAGGCTTGCCCGATATCACATTCAAAAAGGATACTGTATGTGCCAAATGTGAGTTGAATAAGGCAACCAAATCCTCATTTCATTCCATAAACTCTGTAAGTACTACTAGACCCTTGCAATTACTTCATATGGATTTATTTGGTCCTAGTAGAGTAGCCAGTCTTGGTGGAAAACTCTACGCTTTTGTTATAGTAGATGACTTTTCAAGATTTACTTGAGTTTTTTCTTACAAACAAAAGTTATACCATTTCCGTTTGCAAATTTTTTGCTAAAAAGGTTCAAAACGAAAAAGGCTACATGATTACTCGAATCCGAAGTGATCATGGAGGCGAATTCGAAAATACTGATTTTGAAAAGTTTTGTGATTTAAATGGTTTTAATCATGAGTTTTCTTGTCCAAGAACTCCTCAACAAAATGGTGTTGTGGAGCGGAAGAATAGGACTCTTGGCGATTTGGCTAGAGTCATGTTAAATAAATTCTCTCTTCCGAAATATTTTTGGACTGAAGCTGTCAGTACAGCGTGCCATATTTTAAATAGGGTGCTAATTCGTCCTATTACGAAGAAAATACCCTATGAGATTTGGTTTGGAAGAACTCCAAACGTTTTATATTTTCGTGTTTTTGGTTGTAGATGTTTTATCCTTAACACCAAAGACAACTTAGGCAAATTTGATGCCAAAGCTGACGATGGTATATTTCTTGGCTATGCGGCCAAGAGTAAGGGATATAGGGTGTTCAACGAACGCTCATTAATTGTGGAAGAGTCTACAAATGTGACTTTTGATGAGGATAGCAGTGCAGCAGCTACTCTTGATGATGATGTTGAGCCATCAACTTCTACTCCAAATAATACCACCACTGAAACCAATTCTCTTGAGGGCTTGCCAAAGAAATTCTCTTTCAAGCCCTCACATCCAGAAAATCTGGTTATAGGTGAGGTTTCATGCGGAGTAAGTACTAGATCATCATTAAGAGACTCCATTGCTAGTACTGCCTTCACTTCACAAATTGAATCAAAAAATAATGTAGAAGCTTTTAATGATGAATTTTGGATTTCTGCCATGCAAGAAGAACTCAACCAATTCGAGAGGAGCCAAGTTTGGGAACTCGTTCCTAGGCCAGCGAATCACTCGATTATTGGTAAAAAATAGGTTTTTCGCAACAAAGTTAATGAAGATGGTTCAGTTACACGCAACAAAGCTCGTCTAGTAGTCTAAGGATACAACCAAGAAGAGGGTATCGACTACGATGAGTAGTATGCTCCTGTTGCAAGACTCGAATCCATTCGAATGCTTTGTGCATTTGCTAATTTTCAAAAACTTTAAACTATTTCAAATGGATGTGAAAAGTGCTTTCTTGAATGGATTTATTAAGGAGGAAGTTTTTGTAAAACAACCTCCTGGTTTTGAAAATCACAAATTTCTCGACCATGTTTTCAAACTCAAGAAAGCGCTATATGGCCACAAACAAGCCCCTAGAGCTTGGTATGAGAGGTTACGCAATTTCTTGCTTGAAAAATGTTTTTCAAAAGGGAAAGTTGACACAACACTTTTTATAAAATCTTTCAAAGACATCATTCTCTTAGTACAAATTTACGTTGATGATATTATATTTGGATCTACTGATGAAACTCTATGTGAAGATTTTGCCAAGTGTATGCAAACCGAGTTTGAAATGAGCATGATGGGAGAGCTCAATTACTTTCTTGGACTGCAAGTCAAACAAACATCAAATGGAACTTTCATTGGTCAGTCAAAGTATACAAAAGACATGCTGAAGAAATTCGACCTTGACAACATCAAACCAATCAGCACTCCAATGGCTACTACAACTAAACTAGAACCAGATGAAAGCGGCAAACCTGTGGATCAACGTAAGTATTGAGGTATGATAGGCAGTCTACTTTATTTAACTGCTAGTCGCCCTGATATTATGTTTAGCGTTTGCCTGTATGCTAGATACCAAGCTAATCCTAAGGAATCACACATGACTGCTGTTAAGCGTATTTTTTGATACCTTAAGGGTACAGTTACAATGGGCCTATGGTATCCCAAATCAACATCATTTGACCTAATTGGGTATTCTGATGCTGATTTTGCTGGATGTAAGGTCGACCGTAAAAGTACAAGCGGCACGTGTCATTTATTAGAAAAGGCTCTAGTCTCTTGGTTCATCAAGAAGCAGAATTCTGTCGCACTATCCACAACAGAAGCTGAATATATCGCAGCTGGTCGTTGTTGTGCACAAATTCTGTGGATGAAGCAAACACTTGAAGACTATAACTTATCTTTTATGCACATTCCTATTTTTTGTGACAACACTAGTGCTATAAATCTCACTAGGAACCCCATATGTCACTCACGCACAAAGCACATTAAAATACGTCACCACTTTTTGTGTGATCATCAACAAAATGGTACTATTAATTTAGAATTTATTGATATTGTTCATCAGTTAGCCGATTTCTTTACAAAATCATTATCCGAGGAGCGATTCAATTTTTTTTGTCGAAAATTAGGAATTTTAGATGAAACGGTTATACATTAAATTGATCTGCGTAATTATCGATTATGTCACGATTCTCTATGCTGAATTTGCTATGGGTACAAGCCGAAAGGGTCCTTCTAACAACAAGGCGTAAAAGCCTAAGCGACACGGTGCACTAGTCTTCGGACTACCGCTAGCTGGGATCCGGCCCCTGCAGCTACCCCATAGCAGCTTCACTATATTAATTTTTGTCATAACTCCTTAGTTATTATATGATTAAATTTTATTTATAGCTTGCCTTATTTGAAAATTCCAATTTTCCATCTTGTTTTTATTCATATCTTTGACCATTTATTCGAATCTTTTTCAATCTCATCTTTTATTTTCTGCTTGAAGTTCTGGTCCTAGGAACCAGAACTCGGGCCGAACTCTGCCCCACCCAGGGTTTGGGCCGAGTTCGGTGTTCTCATTCCAGAACCTCAAATTCTTCTCAGCCGTTCATCTTGTCTTAATTCGATGGCCCATATTTCACCCGACCAGCCGACCAAGAGACCATAAATTCGAAAATTGGTCTCTCTCTCTCTCCTCCATTGTCTTCTTCCTCCTTTTCTACTTATATTTTTATCAAAACCCTAACCCTAGAAAGCTATTCTTCTTGGGATTTTTGCTCTCCAAACTCAAGGAGATCATTCTTGGAGTTGATCTCCTCCATCTTAGGTCTCTTCTAAGGTATATCTATCTTTCTCTCAATTTTTTTTCATGGATCCTAGGTTGCTTGGTAGGGGTAAAAGACCAAGGAGAAGTATTGGTGAGTCCTCTACTAATCCTAACCCAAACCCTCAACCTAATCCTCCACCATAACCTTATCCTCAACCTCCTTCTCTCATGGTGCATCCACTTTTTAATCCACCTCCACCACTCAATGTCGACACATACGATGACCGTCTTTTTGTGTCCTTAAATGCGTCCAATGCATGGTTCGCCGACTTCCGTCATCGTCGTGTCTTTGCGGGATACCCCATTAAATTTACGGTGTTTTCCGATTTTCTTCCAAATTTTCATGACTTATGTCTTGATGAGCTTGTTGCGACTCATGAACCGATATATGTAAATGCAATACAAATGTTTTATTGCAACATGACTTATGATCGCACACGTATCTATTCACGTGTCGTCGATGTAGACATATCTTTTGATGATTTTGAGTTAGCCGACCTACTTGGTTTGCCCGACCCAAACACTTGGGAAAGACTTGATGATGCTTGGGACTTTATTTTTCCCGGCGAGACCACGTTGGAGAGTTTCAAGGGTGATCTTTGTTATCCAAATCCTTCCCCTCGTAAACTTATGGCTAAACATCTCAACAATCATTTCTATGAACTTCATCGAATCATCTTTTCTTCGATCTTGCCAAAAGCTGGATCAACAGATGAAGTTACTTACTTTGAGATCACTGCTCTCTTCTTTCTTCATTTTTGCGTCCCCTTTAACTTCCCTCGCACGATGATGGATTGGATGATTTGTGCTAGGCCTAAACCAAAATCTTTGGTTTATTCTATGTATCTCCCTTTGATATTCCGTGCCTTCCATATTCCATTGGATCAGTGTCAATCCTTGCCCCCTTCTACCTTTCTGACTAAGGCCAGGAGAACTATTGCTGCCATCGCCTCTTCTGAGTCCGATGATGATGAGGAGCCCGCATCTCCTGCTCCCTTTGATGCTCCTGACTCACCTGCTCCCGAGTCCACTGCTACACTGGACTCTCTTTATACTATGCTTCGCGATCGCTTCCGTTTGGAGGACAAGCGCTGGGCCGAGATGGATGATCGCTGGACTCAGATGGATTACCGTACTACTCTGCAGATGAGTGCGCTCAGCAACTCCATCCACGACATTTAGTACTCCATGGCCTCTCATCCGACGATGCCGATTCCGATGCTGCGTGATCCGTCTCGCGACGGCTATCGCATTGACGATTCGTGGGTTCGTCGCTATCTTGATTCGACTTCAGCATTTGTGGATCCCCGCCGTACTGGTTCTGATGGTGCGGGGCCTTCTCATGCTCCTTGATGGATATGGCTATTTGTACTGCTACTGATGATTAGGACTATTTTTATTTTTGGCACTTTGTTTCATTTCGCTCAGTTTGCTTATGTTTTTATCTCTTTAGAACTCTACGGTTTGGTTTATTTTATGCATGTTCTCTTTTATTATATGGTTGTTAGCTTAATCTCTTTATGCCTACCTCCATTTTTGCTGATTGTCAAAAGGGAGAGAACTATTGCTATTTGTATGAACCTATATTGTGTATATTTGGATAAGTATTTACAGGAAATATCAGTTTACGGGGGAGTACGATTGTTCAAGTACGGGGGAGCTATAATGTGTCCAGGTATAAATATTGGACATACAAATATCATATTTTGTCAATTATCAAAATGAGGGAGATTGTTGACCCAAACCGGATCACAGTCAACCTAATCTTGACAATTAACAAAATAATATTTGTCGTAGTCCAATTTGACACATCGAGCTCGAAATCAATCTACTCAGCTCATTTGTTCCAGTTCACAGCTGCTTGGAGTTGTACCACTTTGTTGTATACTGGAGTCTGTATTTTTATTATTCTTGAGTATAGGTTGATGTACGTTGGATCATACTGAGCACTTTGGGCTAGCCATAGCTTTATAGGTTGACTTAAGCCTAAATCCCAAACAACCCATTTATCCAAAGCCCACAAAAGAATATTCTGTCCATAGTAGACAGAGTTCGGGCCGAACTCTGCCTCATACAGAGTTCGGGCCGAACTCGGTCCCCTAAAATTCAGGATGCTGATTTTTAGGTATTGATCACTGCTAGTTGTCCAACGGCCAAAAATTTGAATTATTTATACCGAATTCTGGCCAAATTCTGCCTACCCCGAACCCTATAAATAGGCTTTAGTTTCTCTCATTTGAAACCATCCACTCTTCTCTTCTTCTTCTATTACATAGCCTATATATTCAAGAGCCTTACCTTTCCATCTACTTAGCATTCAAACTTCCCAACCGTCCAAGGTGCTCGGTACGATTCGGCTAGAATTTGAAGTGCAAGAAGTTGTAAGCCACTTGGAAAAGTCCAAGTTTTGCCAAAGCGATCATTAAAAGAAGTTTAGCGTGCTCTTTTGTGAAAAGGCACGTGGTTGTAACCCTATTTCACAAATAGTAGATTTTAATCCTGAACTAGAGTTCTCAGGCCTGGACTAGTCCTCCACGAGGAAAACCAGGTTAAAAATCTTGTTGTGTTTGTGCTTGCTCTCTACTCTTTATTTTCGTATTTATTTTTACTCTGATTATTTAGTTGGTGAAAAGAGTTTAAATTTTTAATTGATTATTTTTGATATAAACTCTATTCACCCCCCTCTAGAGTTGCCAACTTGGTCTTCAAGTGTGACAGTCCACACCTACCCGCCGAATACTCCCGTGCATGCACAAGACATCCTGGAGTCCGTGTCCGAGTCCGAGTCCGCACAACAAAAATTAACTTATATCTTTGTTGGAATTAATCCTTTTTCCTTCTAGGAAAATACGCCCATATGACACACACTTGTGCCCCACTACACCTCATGTGTACACCTCAACACAAGCAATGCATTATATTGAGATACTCACCATTTGGTGTAGCCGATGTGAGACTATCTTTCCTAGTCCAAAGGCAAAAACACCAACAATCCCTCACATATCTAAATATATGGGTTGAGCATTCCCCACAGTGACTGCCCATCATGCATTAGGAGAGATGTCGCTACGACTTGAATCTTTCCGTATAGGTTAAATAATAGCATGATACAAGAATAGACTAAGCCTTGAATTCTGCACCATAACTGTAATTCTTTCTACTCGCATAATGACATCAAATGTGCTTCTGGCTGCACATTAAAGGCCTTGTGCCAGCCTAATTTTAGTGTATAATTTTTGGACGTCTATAAGTTTACCCTCAAGAGACGGCCTGATGTCTCTGTCCATACACCATAGGTGAGTTCTTTATAAAGAGTCAAGGAATGAAGCATTATGCTTCTTTGCGGTGCTACGCCGCTATGACATGGCTTAAAGCCGAGGCTTTACCCTACCTGGATACCTCATCGTAGTGTCATACTACTGTAGCATGAGGTCACAAGCCTCTTTGTAGTGCCAAAACATCTAGTATGAAGCATTGCGCTTCCGTGCGGTGTTACACCGCTTTGACATGGCTCGCGAAGCCGAGGCTTTACCCTACCTGATACCTCTTCGTGGTGTCATACCACTGTAACATGAGGACATCGTCCACTTTGTAGTACTGTCTACCTCTCTTTATTATGATTATCATACATTATTTGGCTACCTGCCTATTTGCGGTGCTACTCCGCTGTGACTTGGCTTACAAAGCCGAGGCATTACCCCTACCTGCGAACCTCATGGTGAAGTCACCTCACTATAGCATGGAGCTACACTCCTTGTAGTGCTGCACTACCGTGAGTCCTGTAAAGCACTCCAGGCATTCACTCTGCCTGAGAACTTATTAAGGCATTTAAGCCAACCTTTCCACAGGATCCGTTTTTCGTAGAAAATAACAGTAGACAACAGTGGTTGTAGGTCCGTAACCTTTTCATGCCACAGAGGACAAGTACCCACCGTTCCTGATATTCTTCTGGTTAATAGTCCTTCCTTGAACCAAAAGCTAGATGCCTAGTAGATTTTTCTAACCAATAGCGTAAAACTTTATGGTAGGAATGTAATAACATAATATCAGAATGCCTTCAAGCCTATTTTACAAGCTGTGTTATCGACCAGCTGGCGCTTGAGGCCCTTGGTGAACGGATCCGCCAGGTTCTCCTGACTTCGAACATCAATCACTGCAATAAAACCCCTCTTGATGAGATCGTGTACTGTCCTATGCTTCAACCGCATAGTTCTCTTCTTCCCGTTGAAGATATCATTTGATGCCACCGCCGCAGTCGCCCGGTTGTCGCAGTATATTGGTATCACCGATATTTGTGCCCTAACCACTGGAAGATCATACATGAGCTTCCGAAGCCATTCGGCTTCCTCCGCTGCGGTATCAAGTACAAAGAACTCAGATTCCATGGATGACCGCGAGAGCATAGTCTTCTTCTTCGATTTCCATGATATAGCAGCTAACAGCCATTGTGAAAATGTATCCACCTGTGGACCTCTCGCTCTCCACTTCTGAGCACCAGCTGGCATCACTGAAGCCTTTCACTACCGGCGGATCTCTGCTGTAGTGCAGTACATATGTCTGAGTCTTCTTGAGATATCTCATAACTCGTTTCATAGCTTTCCAGTGTTCAATGTCTGGGTCGTTCGTGAAACGACTCAACATTCCCACAGCAAAAGCTATGTCAGGCCTTGTGGCAGTAGGAGCATACATCAAACTCCCGATTACGCTTGCATACTCCAGCTGCCTGACGCTTTCTCCTAAATTAGACTTCAGCTTTAGATCACACATGTACGGCGTATCGATTCCTGGAAGATCCTGATACCCATAACGAGTAATCATTTTCTCAACATAATGAGACTGTGACAGCGCTAGTCCAGTATCTGTCCGGATGATCTTGAGTCTCAAGATAACATCAGCATCCCCCAAATCCTTCATACTGAACTTCGTCGAGAGGAACTTCTTTGTCTCCGTGACACAGCTTATATCCGTACCTAGGATTAGCATATCGTCCACGTATAGACAAACGATGACTCCTTTTCCGTCAGCAAACTTTGTGTAACACCCAATTTTCTAAAATGAAGGTAATTTTAAAATTTTGTATTTTAATTTATTTAATTATGATATTTAATTAATAATATGATTTTTGGTAATTTTTAATCATTTTTAAACTATTTAAATCATGACTTATGACTTCGGTGCATTGACTAGTGTAGCCTTAGAGACTGTTGACCTAGAGCCTAGTCATGTGATTAGGATGTTTGATTAGTAAATTTTAGCTTAGAGGGTACCTTGGTCATTTTTAGGATTTATTTGAATTTAATATATTTTATTAAGAATTTTGAATAATTTAATTGAATGGTTGATTTAAATACTAATATAATTATTGCCTTGTGTTTATGGTTAGCCTAACCTAGATTGGACCTAACCTAGATGAGTCATGACTAACTTAGTGGGCCACTTTGAGAATTAGATGGGTTGGTTAAGGGGTTAAGTCAAGTTTAGTCATGGTTAAGTGATTTGCAAAGGACTAAGATAGAACCCTTTGTTCTAGGCCATTTATTTCCCTTGATTCAATCCTAGCCATAGGATGAAACCTAAAAACCCTAACCCTAACTTTATGACCAGCCAAGAGACCCCCTCCCTTGCCTATATAATATCATTTTGGGGATTTGAGCCTCCTTTCAATAGTTATCATTCCTTCCTCAAGACAAGGTGAGCCTACACTTCATTTCTTCATAGATCATTCATTATAGGTCTATTTTCATTGGGATATCCTCCATAGTACTCTAAATACTGTTCCTCTATTGTTTGTGGAGTCACATCACAGGTTTGGGATAATTTGAGAGAGTTTTGGAGCTTGGAGAACCATTCTCTATTGTGTTTTCTTGAGTATTTTGCAACCATAGGTAATTTCTTTAATACACCATGAATCCCTGATTTTATTCCACATCTAGGGACCCCTATACCTAGCCTAACTATAGGAATAGGAACCCCCAAATTTTTGTGTCCTTTCGTGTCTATTCTGGACACGTATCAGTATATAATATTAGGTGTTTGATGAAATGCCCCAATGGGCATTTCGTATGAATTTTGTGTTTTTGTTTGAATAGAAAATTTGTGTTAGAACTCGCTTATAGGATTCTGGTGTTTTTTTGTTCTTGGTGTCGTGTCGTGTCGTGTCGGGCGCGTGTACACACGGTCGTGCACACGCGCACGCGGGCACAGTACGTGCCCTGCACTTCGGGGGTCACTGCGACACGAACACGCCACCCCGACACGTGGGACTTGACACACACCAAGGGGCATTGTCTGCCACCCTGTGTGCCAAGTTGCACGGGCCCACGTGGCGTGTCGGACACGCACGAGCACGTGCACTGGTTTTTGCCTGTGCAGTTTTCTCTTGAACACGTGCACTGATACGCGTGTCTCGTGTCGCGTACACGCGACGTGGACACGAGACAGGGTGTCCTAACCCTAGCCCTAGTCTAGGTCGATACGTGGACACAATCTCGTGGGTTGTGTCGCTTTGTGTCGTGCACACGATCGAGGAGAACACGTGCACGCTGATTTCTGAATACTGTGTCCTGTGTTTGCTGTTTTGGATTTTTTATTGATTGGACACGTTTGTGTCCACTTTTGTGGACACAAACACTTCACATAGCACGAGTGCAATGTGTTCTCACT
Source organism: Iris pallida (assembly GCA_029216955.1). Taxonomy (NCBI): domain Eukaryota; kingdom Viridiplantae; phylum Streptophyta; class Magnoliopsida; order Asparagales; family Iridaceae; genus Iris; species Iris pallida. The sequence goes on from JANAVB010027200.1 coordinate 590,523, forward strand.
TTACCAACCACTGTATTTGAGTTTTAATTCAGTTTCATTGTTCAATTTCCAATTTTCCTATAAACTGTGAACAGTCCTATGTATCCTGTTTATTCCCAGTTTTCAAAAATGAACTTTGGCAACTATTTTCATCCTATGTAATGCTCCTAATTGCATGTTTACATCCTAATATAGTTCTTCTATATATTCTACTTATATGTCAAGTTGGGGTTTGATTTGTGGTGTTTGAGTCCTAAATCTGGAAGTTTGATTTAGGGACTGTTTTGAACTGTTTTTTTTTGGGTTCCTCTAGGTGAATATTGGACTGAGATTGGGCATGTATTATCTGAGTTTTGTTTACACTATTTTTACCTCATGTACACTGTTGCTCACCCTCACACCCAACACTGTTTTCACATTCATTTGCTCACTGTTTTCACATTCATTTGCTCATTGTTTTCTCACAGTTGTTCACTGATTTTCACTCACACATCACACTCTCATTTGGACACCCTCACTTAACTGTTACACCCTCACATCTTTCATCCTACACAAAGCCTATTGCTGTCCCTTAACCATATCCTAACAGCCATCTAAACCTGTCTTTAGCCTTTAAATTTTAGTCCATATGCAGTACCCATTGGCTGTCCCTAAACCTGTCCTATAGCAACCTCAATTCAGTCCACCTAAACACCTATATCTAACGCTCTATTTTAGTCCCAAATCAGCCTTGTATATGTGTGGTTGTATGTGTGTAAGAGCCCATATATATATATATATATATATATATTTTTGTGTGTGTGAGTTCATATTTCTAAACCTATAGGAAAGAGCCTATATGTATATATGTGATATTGTATATGTGTGGTATTTATGAGGAGCCTATATACTAATATGTATATTCTATATTATAGTTGTGTAGGCTATGTTATATAGCATAGCCATATCAATATGTGTGATATTTTGTTATAGGTAATTTTGTCTTGTGATTATGATTTATGGTTGGTCTTAGGCATGGTATTGCCTTGGCCTATGGCCTAGTCTTTTAGCCTATGGTTGTGTTTGCTTAGCTAGTGAGCCTAGATTTGACTTGTGTAGTCTTGTTAGACCCAGTATAGACTAGTTAGACTAGTATAGGCTAGTTTGACCCAGTTTAGACTTGTTAGACCTAGTTGGACCATAGTTGACCTAGTTCGACTTCTAGGGTTGGCCAGAGTTGACCAAGAGTTGACTTTGGCCTAGATTGACCTAGATTCATGTAGAATGCATTGTAGTACTTCATTTTACCATTCTGGACTTGTTGTGACTTGTGCTGTTCCAAATAGGAGCCAGACACCACTCCTCGGATAGTATATTCTCTTCAGACACTCAGGCTATCAGGCGAGTACATTCTCTGACCGTTTCATACTTGTATGGATTTACATTCTTGCTTTAGATTACTGTACTTGATACTGACACGACTGTTATCACGGATTGATACTATATGGATCTTCTTTTGAGATGTTATCTCCTTGTATTCACTAAATATATATTGTGTTGTGCGTTTCACTTCCATATTGTATTTATTGAATATCCATATCCTTGTATACTCATTGTGCATATTGTACTCTCATTATCACATGAGCCCCAGGGTAGACCATTGTACACTATTGTATAACATTGTACATCCATTGTATAACATTGTACACTATTGTATAAGATAACGTAACTGGAGTAGATCCTTGTGTATTGATTGGGGAGGGGGAGTAGAATTGGTTATGTACTCAAATCCTATTGTACAATATTGTATAACTATTATGTATGTCTATTGTACACCCACGTACAATGGAGTTACCATTGCATTTTTCTAGCCCGTTTACATAACCAGATTGTACTCTAAAATCACATGTTCCTTACAGTTCTTACTTATCATATTTAGATATTTCCTGTTATCAAATCTCTACTGTTTTTCATATATCTTCTTCTTTCAGCGTTTCATGTACTTTACTCTATTGCATGCTTTATATTTCCTAACTCGATATGAACTGCGTGAGATGTTTTGTGCTCGCTCCCGTCCTGACTGGACCTGTTGAAAATATTACAGAGGATGAGGAGGAGGCCTACATAGACACCTACTATGGGGCAGCTGTTGTAGTGCCCCGTCCCGCAAAGTCAATCGGAGGAATCGAAACGCCGACGGCGTTCGGTCTTAGCCTTGCAACGGCTTGCTCGGAGACATCGCTCAGGTGGGGTAGTTTCGGTGAACTCTCCTCATCTTTGCCTTCACATAATAAATCGTGTTTTCAACTTGCACAAGTTAGGCTTGATAATAAAAGCTACGCATCCACATAGCTAAGGGAATAATCCCGACGGTTTGAAATGAGTTAGAACATGGAAAACGTCCCACGGTCGGCTTAGAGTTGGTGCACGGCGTGTTTTGAAAATGACACTCGGTCCTTCGTCCCGTGGCTTGGGAGAAGGAAAGTTGGTCTTCGGTGCAAAAGCTGAGAGTTATCCTAAGTCATAGGCATCGTCCGCACAAATGCTTGCTAAAGCATGCACGATCCTGTCCCGCAAGGCTTGGCATAGCCTTTGCTCGTCCCTTGGGTTAAGTTGTAGGCTTGAGTGAGTTAGGCATAGTTATGCCGGTCGACCTAAGTTATTCTATGTGCTGTCCTGCTCATTCTGCGGTTGTCAAGTTAATTAGTCCCACGATCCCAAGGCCCGTCATATGAGGTATGACTTGGGCGACAGCGTTGCGTCGAACACGAGTCGGTTTAGAGGCACGAGCCTCGGTTGGTTCAGTGGAAAGTTAGCCACGGTCGGTCGATACTTATGGAAACACGTTATGTTCAAGTTAAATTGGAAGGCTATGCAGTAGCCGTTCCCTGAGTTCAAAGAATATTAAGTCTAAGCGATGGTTAGTCGCCGAGGCAACCCTGGTTAGGGGCTCTGCAAAGGAAGTATGAAAAATGGAAAGAGTAAAACAACCAAGTAAATGAATTGATCACATAACAAGCCCAAACTGTATCCTAAAACACTCCATGTAACCCTTATGAACTTGGACAACTTGTCGACAAGGGGTGGTTTCTTCGAGCAGAATTCGGGGGCCACGGGACCGTCTCGGCCTAGGAAGAAACTGGTTGTAGCCGAGCTGGGTAATAGGCAACGCTGGTTAGGCGATCGGTAAGGCGGGGACTTTCATCGGGGCTCGCTACCTGCGTTGAAAGGGTCCCGTACTGCCAGGCTACGTCCAAGGCGGCTGGTTAGGCCAATCCCATAACAAACACTTAATAATAATTGTTGTTTTCAACTAATATGGTAAGTTTTGTGTCGGCACGGGCGGCAATCCGTGTGCGTGCCTTTGGATTGAGTTGAATATGCATGAGTTAAAAAGACACAATATCGGAGCCTAAGATTTGGCTACAGCGAAGGCGACGTGCTTCGGCACGAGACGTGGCGTCGAGTGTTAAGTTGTTGGCATAGAGTTGCATGTGTTAGGCTTGAGCTGTCGCGAGTTAAGTCGAGAAGGGCCGTAGGGCTAGTTGTATAAAGTTACGTTGAGTTGTTGGGCTCGGCCTCGAAATATGAGGCACGGCCGCGTTGTCACGACACAAGTGTAGCCGAGACTAAGCAAGGAGGCACTGCCTCGGAGGTATTGAAGCACGAATCGAGTTGTGGCACGACCGAGTCGTTACGTCCCAGAGTTTGGCACGAAAGATAAGTATAAGTCGGTGCGTCGACAATGCAAGCACGAGAAAGGTCTAGAGGCAAGGAAATGGAGTCCTTCGTGTAGCTGCGTCTCTGATTATGGCCGTAAGGCAAACACGACTTGATAGGTAACGTTGTCGGCACGAGAAGTGGTCTAGCGACAAAGTATGAGTTAACGTTGACATTACAAGCACGGGATGGTTCGGATACACAAGTTGCGCTAAGGCGCCGGTCCTAAAACTGATCCTAAGGCAAGACTAGAAAGACAATCGAAAGGGATTTAAGCTGCACAAAGTAAATGAACGTGTAGGTTTTGTATGGGTGGGCGAGAAGCTCACTCCACCAGTACAGTGGTACTGACACCCACACAGTGTTTCATGTGCAGGCACAGGTAGAAGCTCGTGGCGCGGAGCTCGCTCGGATGCGTCGAGGCACGGAGTTCCTTGGCGAGTCGAAGCGTGCGGTCGCGTGATCTGAAGACTTATACAGGACGTAATGTATGGACATCGCCTTCCGAAGCTTCCGCTGGAATCAAGTATTGTATCGAGAGATGAGAGAGAGCAGAGTGACTTATAAAATGAGAGAAAAGTGAGACTTGAGAGACTTGTAATTGGCCTTGCGCCCACAATGTAATCCTTGAATTCAATATCAATAAAAGAGCTTTCTTTGAAATACTTGTGTTCATGTGTTCTTTAAATTCCGCTGCAATATATTCAATGTCTCTGCACGGGACTTCTGTGCGACGACCCCGTCGCAGCCGCTGTAATCGGCCGTTATGGAACCCGCCTTGCACGAGCGCAATCTAGGCTCGTGCGGCATCACGCCTTAGCGAGGACGATCGCTCCTACGGGAGCGGGGCGTGACATAGTGGTATCAGAGCACGGCTTTACGTCCTTGGACCGTCGATTGAATTCTTTAACTTCGATGTTTTCGCAAAAACTCTGTTGCTTCCGCAAGTTGTTATCATTGGTGCGCTCTCTCTCAAATGTCCCTCGGCATGTCCATACAATAAGTCTAAATATTTTCGAAAGCTCGTACAAGCGTTCAATCTAACGCATCGGTAGGCCGTTGCCAAATGCGTCGATAGGGCCTTTGTGCCGAACGTTGCAAACTTGACTCGATTGAAAACACGTGCTAATGTTAGTAAGTCGCACGTGTGCCCGAATAGTTCTACGTCGACCTTAGCACGTCGCGTGCTTGTCTAATTAGTCCAACGTCGACCCTAGCAATTGAGCATGCAAACTCGAAATATGTCCGCACAAGATAGCTATGCACACAGCCTTTTGGCTAAGTTGTGTTTCGCGTCGCGCACCTCGACCCTTGGTGCAAACGAGTTGCGAGCGATATCAAGTACCGCTCGGTCGGGAACGAAGATACACTTAGAGTGTCTATCGATAGGAACGCTATCGGACTAACGCTTAGGCGTACACGGAAGATTGATTGGATTTTGAGGAAATAGTACGAACGACTTAGTACGTCGATACGACGCGAGCGACTACGCTAGCGATTCGTCGAACGAATCTAAGAGATGTCTTAGCGCATGATGCGAACTTGATTGAGGACTAGAACGGATGGCTCGAATCCGAGTGGTGTATGGATTTTTCTTGGAAATCATTCGAGCGGAAATTGAGGATTTCGAGTATGTCGGCGAGGCGATGCGATCGCGCAAAGCGTTAGAACGCGTCACGCTTAGTTGGTCGTGACTTCGAATGTCCCGAACGAGCATCTCGTTCGGACAACTTGTGAATGAGCAATGCGAGTTAGAAAATGATTCGGAACGATAAATGAAAATGAATGGTCTTGATCGAGGAAACTTAGAGGATCGCGCGTGCGATATCGGATTGATGCGAATGAAATGTGACTTGAGTTTGAATAACGATTTGGAAACGAGCTTGAGGAAAAGCGGCTGAACTTGATCTGGAGTATTGAGAAAATTGAGGAATATCCAACTCGGACAACAGCATCAACGCACGACTCGAAATTGGTTGCAAAGGAAGATCGTCAGGTTACGCATATCGTCGATGGTATTGAGGCGTATCAAAGATCGATATGCGATAACTCGGGGGCACTCTGACTCGGCGAATGACGGTCGTGCAAATGTCATTGTTCCGTTGGACGCTATACTTGAAATATTAAAAATGTGTCGAGGAAAGGATAGACTTGGCTCGAGGACTTTCTAAGTTGAACGAATGACGATCGAACTATCGAACTTGGCTTGGATGAAAACTGGAATATTTGGATTTGCTTCATCGACAACCACAACGTTGATGTTCTTGTCTTATGCGAGCGCTACTCCAGCCTCGCACATGCGTCACACCGATTAGGGCGATCACTCTGCGTGAGCGCTGGTATGGTGATTCATACAGCGGGAGTGGTCGAACTTGTACGGTACGACAGATTGTGCTTTGACTTGTGGCTTGACACGAAGTTAGACTCGAGATTGAATTGGTGTGCTTGTCGATTGAACTTGAGGATTGAGTAGGTCCAATCCGCGTATCGAGAATGAATGATTCTAGACTCAAACAAGAGTTACGCCCCGATGAGAATGATTATTCTGCGGGTGCGTTGCATGGTGATTCATGAACCACCGTGGATAATCGGACTCGCGTGAGATTGGGGCACAACGTATTGTCGAGCTAGATGACCTCGTGATCGAATACATGAATTGGTTAGAATTGGTGATTGAACGGATTTGAATTCTGCGCAACGAACGCATTGATGCGAATAGGTGATCGTGCTCGATGTTTAGAAATCTGAGTGATGCGAGCTTGGGTAGAAAACCCGTACTACCGACTTTGGTTTGACCCTAGGATTGGGGTCAGTGTTGGCATTATTGTTGGGAAACTATGATTCCAATCCTGACATTAACTTAGCCTCGAAAAGAAATGGCCTAGCGGTTAGGCGAGACGCCCTGTTTCAAGTGTCAGCAAACCGAAGGATTGATCTTGAGGATTGGAATGGATAGATGGTGCGAACCACGAAAATAGGAAACCCTGCTCACGAGACTCGGCTGACATGCATATATTCAGGGACGCTTGGGTATGTGCACGATGCGACTCGAGTGAGAATGACAAATTTTCTATCATGCGGCTTGGCTGAACGCATGTATTTTGGGGACGCTTGGAATGCGTGCACGATCCAGCCAAGTGATACGACGAGTTCAAGCAAGGCTTGAAAGATGGGAGTGTGTCGAGATCTTGAAATCGTGTTGAAGTAAAGATTGATAATAGTGCGAGCGTGGCTCGGAATCGAAGGAACGCGTAGGCGAAATGTGTACGATTAAGTCTTGGCCATAGAAATGGTAGGATGACTTGCCCTCAGGAAAGTCTCGAGGACGAGACTTGTTCTGAGTGGTGTATGTTGTAGTGCCCCGTCCCGCAAAGTCAATCGGAGGAATCGAAACGCCGACGGCGTTCGGTCTTAGCCTTGCAACGGCTTGCTCGGAGACATCGCTCAGGTGGGGTAGTTTCGGTGAACTCTCCTCATCTTTGCCTTCACATAATAAATCGTGTTTTCAACTTGCACAAGTTAGGCTTGATAATAAAAGCTACGCATCCACATAGCTAAGGGAATAATCCCGACGGTTTGAAATGAGTTAGAACATGGAAAACGTCCCACGGTCGGCTTAGAGTTGGTGCACGGCGTGTTTTGAAAATGACACTCGGTCCTTCGTCCCGTGGCTTGGGAGAAGGAAAGTTGGTCTTCGGTGCAAAAGCTGAGAGTTATCCTAAGGCATAGGCATCGTCCGCACAAATGCTTGCTAAAGCATGCACGATCCTGTCCCGCAAGGCTTGGCATAGCCTTTGCTCGTCCCTTGGGTTAAGTTGTAGGCTTGAGTGAGTTAGGCATAGTTATGCCGGTCGACCTAAGTTATTCTATGTGCTGTCCTGCTCATTCTGCGGTTGTCAAGTTAATTAGTCCCACGATCCCAAGGCCCGTCATATGAGGTATGACTTGGGCGACAGCGTTGCGTCGAACACGAGTCGGTTTAGAGGCACGAGCCTCGGTTGGTTCAGTGGAAAGTTAGCCACGGTCGGTCGATACTTATGGAAACACGTTATGTTCAAGTTAAATTGGAAGGCTATGCAGTAGCCGTTCCCTGAGTTCAAAGAATATTAAGTCTAAGCGATGGTTAGTCGCCGAGGCAACCCTGGTTAGGGGCTCTGCAAAGGAAGTATGAAAAATAGAAAGAGTAAAACAACCAAGTAAATGAATTGATCACATAACAAGCCCAAACTGTATCCTAAAACACTCCATGTAACCCTTATGAACTTGGACAACTTGTCGACAAGGGGTGGTTTCTTCGAGCGGAATTCCGGGGCCACGGGACCGTCTCGGCCTAGGAAGAAACTGGTTGTAGCCGAGCTGGGTAATAGGCAACGCTGGTTAGGCGATCGGTAAGGCAGGGACTTTCATCGGGGCTCGCTACCTGCGTTGAAAGGGTCCCGTACTGCCAGGCTATGTCCAAGGCGGCTGGTTAGGCCAATCCCATAACAAACACTTAATAATAATTGTTGTTTTCAACTAATATGGTAAGTTTTGTGTCGGCACGGGCGGCAATCCGTGTGCGTGCCTTTGGATTGAGTTGAATATGCATGAGTTAAAAAGACACAATATCGGAGCCTAAGATTTGGCTACAGCGAAGGCGACGTGCTTCGGCACGAGACGTGGCGTCGAGTGTTAAGTTGTTGGCATAGAGTTGCATGTGTTAGGCTTGAGCTGTCGCGAGTTAAGTCGAGAAGGGCCGTAGGGCTAGTTGTATAAAGTTACGTTGAGTTGTTGGGCTCGGCCTCGAAATATGAGGCACGGCCGCGTTGTCACGACACAAGTGTAGCCGAGACTAAGCAAGGAGGCACTGCCTCGGAGGTATTGAAGCACGAATCGAGTTGTGGCACGACCGAGTCGTTACGTCCCAGAGTTTGGCACGAAAGATAAGTATAAGTCGGTGCGTCGACAATGCAAGCACGAGAAAGGTCTAGAGGCAAGGAAATGGAGTCCTTCGTGTAGCTGCGTCTCTGATTATGGCCGTAAGGCAAACACGACTTGATAGGTAACGTTGTCGGCACGAGAAGTGGTCTAGCGACAAAGTATGAGTTAACGTTGACATTACAAGCACGGGATGGTTCGGATACACAAGTTGCGCTAAGGCGCCGGTCCTAAAACTGATCCTAAGGCAAGACTAGAAAGACAATCGAAAGGGATTTAAGCTGCACAAAGTAAATGAACGTGTAGATTTTGTATGGGTGGGCGAGAAGCTCACTCCACCAGTACAGTGGTACTGACACCCACACAGTGTTTCATGTGCAGGCACAGGTAGAAGCTCGTGGCGCGGAGCTCGCTCGGATGCGTCGAGGCACGGAGTTCCTTGGCGAGTCGAAGCGTGCGGTCGCGTGATCTGAAGACTTATACAGGACGTAATGTATGGACATCGCCTTCCGAAGCTTCCGCTGGAATCAAGTATTGTATCGAGAGATGAGAGAGAGCAGAGTGACTTGTAAAATGAGAGAAAAGTGAGACTTGAGAGACTTGTAATTGGCCTTGCGCCCACAATGTAATCCTTGAATTCAATATCAATAAAAGAGCTTTCTTTGAAATACTTGTGTTCATGTGTTCTTTAAATTCCGCTGCAATATATTCAATGTCTCTGCACGGGACTTCTGTGCGACGACCCCGTCGCAGCCGCTGTAATCGGCCGTTATGGAACCCGCCTTGCACGAGCGCAATCTAGGCTCGTGCGGCATCACGCCTTAGCGAGGACGATCGCTCCTACGGGAGCGGGGCGTGACAGCTGTGGATGCCATGTGTGACCCAAATTTCTAGCCTGATCCACTAGTTTAGAGACTGAGGCTCCCTAGTCTAGGTTTTCTATTTTCTGTTTTCTGAGATCTGATTATATATATTCTTTCTTTTTTTGTATTAGAGACTTGTATTGAGTTGGATGTTCTGTTTTGTATGGCAGTAGACACTTAGACTCTTCTCTCTGATTGTATCCTGTGGATCTTTTATTCCAGTATCTATCTATCTTTTATTTTCATCATTCTGCCTTAGATGTGATTGGGACTGTATATTGTTATGTCACCTCCATTCGGAGTGTATATACTGTACATGTACCTCTATATTGTTAGATGATTGACCTAGGACAACGTTCTACCGCCGACACTGCGGCGTAGGCTGGACGTTGTTACGTTCTCGTACCCTCACAGTGTGTGCGGGTCATGACACTTTGTATAGACACACTTGTCTGTTTCATTGATCCTGTAGCCATTTGACCTTATGACTTTGTTAAACTTTTCATGCCACATTTTGGGAGCTTGCTTTAAATCGTACAGAAATTTTACCAACTTACAAACTGTCACTACCACATTTCTAGTGTGAGGGTATTTTTTTCATTTTTGGGGTAATTTAAATTTATTTGAATTTATTTGAATTTATGGGAATTTTTAGGAATTATTTTGGAATTGTTTGGACTGGATTGATTTTGACTAGTTTTGACCCTTGTAGACCAACCTAGAAGCTAACCCTAGTTAGTATGAACTTGGTTGGGTTATTTGACTCTAGTCTAACCTAAACTAACCCTTGGTTTGGTCAATAGACTCTAGTTAGCAATAGGATTTAGAAAGTCATAAGTCATGGCTTATGATTTAGAATCTTTAATAAATCAATTCAAGCCATAGCCTTGTAGGTTGGCCCAAAGCCCAAGACATTACAAACCCTAATCCCTAGACATTGTTGGCCGGCCACCCTATCCACATTGGAAACATCACCCTATAAATACTCTCTTAATTTTTGGGTTGCCTCTTTTTAGGAAAGCTCAAGTTTAGAAAACAAGGTTTGTTTCCTACTTCATTTAATCCCTAGATTTCCATTCCATTTCCTTTTTCATTCAAATCTCTTCCACTAGGTTACAATGTACCTATTCTTGCTTTCATTGAAGTTCTATTTCAGTTTGGTATTAATTTGTTGGATTGGGACATCAAGGAGAAGAGCTCTTCAAAGAGAGTTTTTCCTAGAAGTTCAACTATAAGTAACTTCCTCTTTCCTCAATGAAATTCCGATTTCTTTACATATTTAGGAAGCCCTAGGAGTCCCCTAAGTGTCTGCATTAGTTTTGTGTCGGGTTTCATAAGTTTCGTGTCCGTTTGGACACGTATCAGACCTGTCCCTTAACTGTTTGTCGAAATGCCACAAAGAGACTTTTTGTGTTATTTTTGATATCCTTTTGAATAGGATTGTAGATCTAGGATTTCTCTTGAATGTTTGTGTTGACACTTAGGTGTTTCGTGTCGTGTCGTGTCCATACGAGGGACACAAACACGCTGGAACTGAGTCCAGTTCTGTCCCCTGCTCCTCGAGTACGAGTGCTCGATGGACACAAAGTTTGGACTCGTTCCACTTGGCATAGACCAAGGGGCAATGACTGACAGTCTTCCCCGTCAGTCTCGAGTCCAATAGTTTCGTGTCGGACACACACAAGGCCTTGCACGGGGATTTGCCTGACACTGTGCACTGTTTTTTCCCCACTGACACGGCCTGTTCAGTCAGACACGGCGACACGAGGACACGATTCAGGGTGTGGCAGACCTAGGTCTATCCTAGGCGCACCCACTGACACGAGCACGTATCCTAGTTCGTGTGGTGTCGTGTATACGACACGCGTGAACCTGTGCTCTTCACTGTGTCTGTATGTGTGCACTGTAAGTATTTGTTTTGTGGGGGACACGCCGTGTCCGGATTTGGGTGACACGAAATAAAGTGTAGGGCTTGTGCACATGGGATGTTTCATTTACCAACCATTGGGTTAAAATTTTAGCTTAATTTCATATTATAATTCTCATTTACCTATTTAACTGATACTTGTGTTTCTGTCTTAATTCCAGTTTTCAAATAGGGAATTTGCCAATTGTTTTGGCCTATTTAATTACTGTTATTGCATATTTTACAACCTAATATAGTTTACCTATATGTAACCTAGTTGTGTGTCAATTTTGGTGTGATTTGGTAGTTTATTGAAATCAAATTGGGCTTAGAAGGAAAACTGGAAACTAAAATTCAGTTTTACTAATATGTGGATTGAGTTCAGTTTTCTGATTTTGTGACTTAGTTTCTTTTCCTTCCCCTTGCTGATTTCTGTGCATTAATTTCCATTCCTGTTCAGTCCAGTGCACCCTCCCACACACACACACTGCTACACACCTATTCACTCACTCCTCATACAACTGCCATGTTACATACACACTGTTTTGTGCATCACTCACTGTCACACACACATTCATTAGCTCACTGTTTTATGTTAACTGTTATTGTGTTCCAGATTTCCCATTCATTGTTTTTCCAGATTTCGATTTCTTTTAGCCTACACATTGTTTTCACTCCTTCACCTTACATTCTTTAACACACACACACACACACTATTTCCCTTAGTCCCAGTCACACACATTCATCATGTACACACAAATCTTATGTGACTAACACACCATAGCCTTATCCCATGTACCATGTCATACCCTTACACACACTACACATAGACACTCACATTGCCATGATGTCCTTTCACCCTCTCTATATGCCTATCTAATGTAAAGTATATATGTAATATAAACTCTAATATATGTATCTATATATATAATGTAAGTTTGTGTTTTATATATAAGTTATTAATGTATTGTGAATATATAATATATATGAATATCTATTTATGTATGGATATCATATTGGTATGTAATGTATATATAGGGTACATAGATATATGTGTGTAATAATTGTGTATGTGTAATGTTAGTTTGACCTAGTGATTGTGTAGGAGTAATAAGCTAGGCTTGATTAGACTAAGGTAGACTAGTTTGGCCTAATTTAGACTTGGTTGACCTAGTTTGACTTCTAGGGTTGACCAGAGTTGACCAAGAGTTGACTTTGGCCTAGATTGACCTAGAATCATGTAGAATGCATAGTAGGACTTCATTATACCATTTTGGACTTGTTGTGACTTGTGCTGTTCTGATTAGGAGCCAGATACCACTCCTCGGACAGTACTTTCATATTGGACACTCAGATATCAGGCGAGTACATTCTCTGATCATTTCATATCTTGCTTAGAATTATTTCCTGCATTAAATTACTTTACTTGTACTATCACGTTGGTCACACGGATTGGTACTATATGGATCCCTTCTTGAGATGTTATCCTTTAGGGAGCATCGGGTACTACATGTTCTGTGCGTTTCACTTACATGGCGTATCACTATGCTTCGTTGGTTCACTGATCACTTGTGACATATACTCTTATGATCACAGATTCTTCCTTGAATCCTTATCCCATATATTGGGTTTCCTAGAATCTCCATTTATGGGACTTCCATGTACCACCCTTCGGGGGCCTTTGCATGGAATCATAACATAACCTGGTTGGATCCATGTGTATTGATTGGGGGTACGGGGGAGTAGAAGTGGACATGTGAATAATACACCAGCAGTGTAGCATCAGAATCATTCCATAGTGTAGCATCAGAATCATCCCATGCCATTTACATGTCCATGTTATACTCTGACTCACTAGCCACATGTTAGTTCTCTATTTATAGTAGATATTTCTATTACAGTTCTCTCTCTGTTTACATACCGTATTTTTTTCAGTACTAGTATCTTACTTTACTGCACGATTATATTTTCTAACCTGCTATGAACTGTTGAGATGTACTGTGCTCGCTCCTGTCCTGACTGGACCTGTTGAAATATTACAGAGGACGAGGAGGAGGCCTGTCTGGATACTTTCTACGGGGCAGCCTTAGATGACACTTGCGAGCTGGACCCTCAGGAGGACCCAGCTCTAGCTGAGGACATCACCCCCATTGCCTATACTAGTTTAGTTAGGCTTATCTTATTTTATGTAGTCTTGAGACATGTTTAGCTAGACTTACTTTCTGTTCAGAGATGTTGAGTTGTATATATTCTTTCATTCATTATCTGAGACCATGTACTTCTGGATATTTGCTGGGATTATCTTAGACTACTTTATCATCTATTTTTCCTTGAGTTCTATTTCATATCGTGCTATCTCTTTCTTAGTTGTGATTGAGTTTATTTTCTGCTATGTCACCCCCATTCGGAGAGTATAAACTGTTTAGAGATATATTGTTAGATGTATGTTGACCTAGGACAACGTTCTACCGCCGACACTGCGGCGTAGGATGGACGTACCCACGTCTCGTGCCCTTATTCTAGGGTGCGGGTCGTGACACGTTTTTAGTGGTAGCCCATGCAGGTCTAGACTAGAAGTGTAGTGGTATTCGAATTAGAGTATCACTACATCCTGCAGTAGAATATAGGACATTAATTTTAAGGTACTCAATCACTTTAGGAAAAATTCTTTTATTTGCCATCTAATCCTTATTGTCAGCTGATCCTTTGAATTTTAACTGTCCGCCTTTGTTATTTCGCTTCTTTCTCAGAAATTGATACTTTTGTTTGTCTATCTTCAGGATGGTAGAGACTAGATCGCAGTGTACCATTCATGGGGATGCTATTGAGGGGACTGCTATCTCCCAACCAGTACAGCAGGGCCAGAGGACTGCAGCTCTTGCCACCTCTGCTCGTATTGAGACCTCGGCAGCAGCAGCAGGGGGTATGCTTCCACCGGCTCGGAGGTAGGACCCGGTCATCCCAGAGGATACCTTCCAGCAGCCGCCTCCAAGATATGTGGACGCAGCACAGATGTTCGCGTACTTCCAGCAGTTCATGAACCGACAGCAGGCTCGACAGGACAGGGACATGGAGCTGGCCCTTACGACGGTTGTAGCTCAACCAGTAGTCCATCAGCCGAGGACACCAGGGATCGAGCAGTTTCAGAAGATGAGCCCCAGATACTTTCTGGGGACAGAGGGAATCCTATATGCCGATGAGTGGATCGAGCATATAGAGGAGATCTTCCGCTTGGCCAGGATACCAGCAGATCTTCAGATCGAGGCCGCAGCTAGCCGGATGCGAGATCTTGCTCGCACCTGGTATCAGATAGACCCCAGGGTGGGGGTAGCTGGGCAGACTTGGGCGTAATTCAAGGGCTTCTTTAAGAAGAAGTTCTTCCCAGATTCAGCACTCAGAGCCTTGGAGACGCAGTTCGAGAGCCTAGTCCAGGGGAGCCTTTCAGTGGAGGAGTACGCTGGGGAGTTTGGCCGCCTCGACAGGTTTGTAGAGGGCTTGAGCGAGACGACAAAGGCCCAGAGGTTCCGGAAGGGTCTAGTCAAGGAGGTCAAGTCCTTGACCAAGGGCAACCGGGATGCTACGTTCGAGGAGATCTTGACGGGAGCCTTGCTAGCAGAAGATGATCTTGAGCTTAGGATCAAGAGTGGGCAAGACCCAGTTGGAGGCAGCAGCAGTGGAGGACAGGCCAAGAGGCCCCACTTTCAGCATCAGCAGCTGAGGCAGTTTCAGCCGCAGCCGATCCAGCAGAGGCCAGTTTACCAGCAGCAGCAGCCGAGGCAGCACCAGCAGGGCCAGAGGTAGGTTATCACTTGTGCTTACTGTAAAAAGCCCGGGCATGTCGCCAATGAGTGCTGGAAGAGGCCAGGCCAGTGCTTAGTGTGTGGTTCAGCTGACCACCAGATGAGGGAGTGCCGTATGGGACGAGCAGCCCAGGAAGCAGCAGTCAGAGCTCCAGCAGGCCAGCAGAGGGGACCAGCCCTGCAGACGCAGCAGCAGAGGTTCGTCCAGCACCAGCAGCAGGCCAGAGGAGGCCAGCAGGGACGAGGATTCACCATGGCAGCAGAGGATACAGAGGTGATAGGAGAGCTGATCGCAGGTTTGATTCTTCTCGACTCCAGTCCAGCTTTTGCATTATTCGATTCTGTTGCTTCGCATAGCTTCATATCAGTATCTTTTACGATTAGACACGGTATCATAGCTGAATCGTTGCCTAGGACTTACAAGATCACGACCGGGTGTGGCATTATCCTCGTGAGTAATGTTTGTAAGGGTCGGAGAGTAGTTTTGGAAGGCCGTGAGTTGGAGGTGAGACTGCTCGTAATGCCATTGCCGAACTACGATATAGTACTAGGCATGGATTGGTTGAGCAGGCACCATGCCAGCATTGATTGCAGAGGGGGTAGAGTTCTCTTCAGAGCACCGGTGGAGCCAGAGTTCGAGTACTCCAGACGTCATGCAGAGCAGAGCAGCGGAGTCTTCTGTGGAGTCTCGGTCGAGGAGCAGGCGATTCCATACCCCTTGATAGCAGAGTATATGGATGTTTTCCCAGAGGAGTTGCCGGGATTGCCACCAGACAGAGACATAGAGTTCTCGATAGACTTGGTTTCAGGAGCGGAACCCATCTCTCAGCATGTCTATCGGGTGAACAACAGCGAGCTGGTGGAGCTGAAGAAGCAGGTGGATGAGCTACATGACAAGGGCTTCATCCGCTCGAGTTCGTCGCCATGGGGTACAACAGTATTGTTTGTGCCAAAGAAGGATGGGTCAGTACGCATGTGTATTGACTATAGGGCACTCAACAACCTCACGATCAAGAACAAATACCCACTGTCGCGGATCGACGATCTATTTGACCAATTAAGCGGAGCTCGGGTATTTTCCAAGATTGATCTGAGGTCGGGATATCACCAGGTGAAGGTGAAGAGGGAGGATATTCCCAAGACTGCTTTCAGGACGCGGAACGGGCAGTTTGAGTTTTTGGTTATGCCGTTTGGGCTAACCAATGCACCAGCAGTGTTTATGAACCTTATGAACAAGGTGTTCCATCAGTATTTGGATTAGTTTGTGGTGGTGTTCATTGACAACATCTTGATATATTCCAAGACTGAGGAGGAGCACGAGGAGCATTTGAGGATCGCGCTGGAGATTCTCAGGAAGGAGCAGCTTTACGGGAAGCTCTCCAAGTGTGAGTTCTTCTTGGACCGGGTGGACTTCTTGGGGCATGTGGTGACTGGAGATAGTATCTCAGTTGACCCCAACAAGATTGTAGCAGTTGAGGCATGGGCAGCGCCGATTTCAGTTGCAGAGATCAGGAGTTTCCTGGGGCTGGTAGGATATTATCGGAGATTTGTGCAAGATTTTTCCCGGGTTGCAGAGCCGTTGATTCGGTTGACCTGGAAGGATGCTGAGTATGTTTGGTCAGAGCAGTATCAGACAGCTTTTGATGAGTTGAAGAAGCGGCTGACAACAGCTCCGATTCTGACATTGCCTTCAGGATCAGGTGGTTTCACTATTTATAGTGATGCTTCAGGAAAGGGGCTGGGTTGCGTCTTGCAGCAGCATGGGAAGGTGATTGCCTATGCTTCCAGGCAATTGCGTCCCCATGAGAAGAACTACCCTACCCACGACCTGGAGCTGGCAGCAGTGATATTTGCTCTGAAGTTGTGGAAGCATTATCTGTATGGAGAGAGGGTGGAGATCTTCACAGATCATAAGAGCTTAAAGTATGTGTTCACTCAGAAGGAGTTGAACATGAGACATCGCAGATGGCCAGAGTTGATGAAGGACTTTGACATCCTACTTCAGTATCACCCAGGGAAGGCCAACGTGGTTGCCGATGCCTTGAGTAAGTATCCGACAGCCATGTGTTTGACCATGGATCGGCATTTGCTTGCAGACTTGGAGAGCCTTGGGATTGAGGTGATCGTGCCCGGAGTGCAGATGCAGATGTAGGGCATGCAGATACAGTCAGACTTGGTGGAGAGGATCAAGTCGGCACAGTTTGAGGACGTTGCTCTACGGTGTCTCCGAGAGCAGGTTCGAGCAGGATTGCTGGAGGGCGAGTTTTCTCTTGCAGAGGATGGTGCCTTGAGGCACGGCTCCTGATTATGTGTGCCCAGTGGAGATCTCAGGGAGCAGGTTATGCAGGAGGCCCACAGATCTCAGTACTCTATACACCCTGGTGCCATCAAGATGTACCGAGATCTGAGGGAGCATGTTTGGTGGTCCGGGATAAAGTGGGAGGTGGCTCGCTTCATAGCTAGGTGCTTGTTCTGTCAGCAGGTCAAGGCAGAGAGACAGAGGCCCGGTGGATTGTTACAGCCGCTGTCTATTCCCGAGTGGAAATGAGAGCATATCACTATAGACTTCGTATTAGGATTGTCGCGTACTCCAGGAGGAAAAGACGTAATTTAGGTCATCGTTGACAGGTTGACCAAATCGGCCCACTTCTTGCCATTCAAGGTGGGTACGTCTACAGAGAGGCTGGCGGAGATGTATATGCAGCAGATAGTCAGGATTCACGGAGTTCCAGTCAACATCATCTTAGATCGGAATAGCCGTTTTGCTTTCCATTTCTGGAGGAGTCTGCAGACCAGTTTGGGCACTCAGCTCAAGTTCAGTACTGTATACCACCCCAAGATGGACGGACAGTCGGAGCGGACTATTCAGACACTTGAGGATATGCTACAGACGTGCGTCCTGGACTTTGGAGGTTCCTGGGAGGATCATCATCATTTGGTAGAGTTTGCTTACAACAATAGTTTCCAGGCCAGCATTGAGATGTCACCTTTCGAGGTTCTGTACGGGCGTAGGTGTCATACACCCTTGTCTTGGGATGATGTTGGTGAGCGAGCTTTACTGGGGCCAGAGATGGTTGTCAATGCAGCCGAGAAGGTGAAGCTCATCAGGGATAGATTTCGCATGGCACAGGAAAGACATCGGCACAGGGCCGATAGCTACCGGAGGCCGTTGGAGTTTGAGGTACAGATTAAAGTAGGATTAGATTTAGCTTTATTTGTTTGTGATTTTTGATCATGTTTGTTTATTATAATTAATTCAGACCTTGCTTGTGATTAGGTCGGAGCCCAGGTTTTCTTGAGGATATCTACGACTCGTGGTACGATACGTTTTGGTGGAGGCGAAAAGCTTAGCCCGTGCTTCATCGGCCCTTTCGTTATCAGCGGGAGAGTCGGTGACGTTGCATACAGGCTAGACTTGCCGCCTATGCTAGTGGGGGTCCACAACGTATTCCATGTATCACAGTTGAGACGATACATGGCTGACCCTAGCCATGTGCTCGATCATTCAGATATTGAGGCTGGGCCTTCTCTCATCTATCCAGAGCAGCCAGTGGAGATTCTGGATCGACGGGAGAAGGTTCTGAGGAACCAGGTGATACCTTTGGTATGCGTCGTGTGGAGGCATCATTCTCCAGAAGAATCTACCTGGGAGAGGGAGGATGAGATGCGCGAGCGCTACCCTTATCTTTTTGGACCGTGAGGTATACTTTCTATCCTTCTCATTAGTTGTATTTCGTCTTTCAATTTCGAGGACGAAATTCTTTTAAGGAGGGTAGATTTGTCACTACCACATTTCTAGTATGAGGGTATTTTTGTCATTTTTGGAGTAATTTAAATTTATTAGAATTTATTTGAATTTGTGGAAATTTTTAGGAATTATTTTGGAATTGTTTGGACTTGATTGATTTTTGACTAATTTTGACCCTTGTAGACCAACCTAGAAGCTAACCCTAGTTAGTATGGACTTGGTTGGGTTATTTGACTCTAGTCTAACCTAAGCTAACCCTTGGTTTGGTCAATAGACTCTAGTTAGCAATAGGATTTAGAAAGTCATAAGTCATGGCTTATGATTTAGAATCTTTAATAAATCAATTCAAGCCATAGCCTTGTAGGTTGGCCCAAAGCCCAAGACATTACAAACCCGAGTCCCTAGACATTGTTGGCCGGCCACCCTATCCATATTGGGAACATCACCCTATAAATGCTCTCTTAATTTTAGGGTTGCCTCTTTTTAGGAAAGCTCAAGTTTAGAAAATAAGGTTTGTTTCCTACTTCATTTAATCCCTAGATTTCCATTCCATTTCCTTTTTCATTCAAATCTCTTCCACTAGGTTATAATGTACCTATTCTTGCTGTCATTGAAGTTCTATTTCAGTTTGGTATTAATTTGTTGGATTGGGACATCAAGGAGAAGAGCTCTTCAAAGAGGGGTTTTTCCTAGAAGTTCAACTATAGGTAACTTCCTCTTTCCTCAATGAAATTCCGATTTCTTTACATATTTAGGAAGCCCTAGGAGTCCCCTAAGTATCTGCATTGGTTTCGTGTCGTGTTTCATAAGTTTCGTGTCCGTTTAGACACGTATCAGACCTGTCCCTTAACTGTTTGTCGAAATGCCACAAAGAGACTTTTTGTGTTATTTTCGATATCCTTTTGAATAGGATTGTAGATCTAGGTGTAGAAGCATGGAATTTCACAACCAGAAAGCCCATGCGCCGGACACTACATACGCCAGAGCTTGGACAAAATACTTCACAGCAAATGCAACAAGTATAGACATGAGAAGAGAACTTTTTATTTCACAGATAAAAGTCTATTACATGTCTAGAGAAGGCTGTACAAAGGAAAACTTCTACAAAGGAAAGATCCTAAGTCTACGGCCAGCAGTCGCCATGCGCCTCCAGGCAGGCGCAGCAGCCACTATGCGCCTCCAGTCAGGCGCAGCACCCCCATGCGCCTTCAGCAAGGCGCATCCTGCAGCAGCCACCATGCGCCTCCAGTCAGGCGCAGGACCACCGTGCGCCTTCAGTAAGGTGCATCCTTCAGCAGCTCAGTTATATGCATCCCCAGTTATGTGTATCCCTTTAGCAGCCCAGTTATGTGCTGCTCTTCCAGTCATGCTCACCTGATAAGTGCCTCGACTAATGAATCGTTTAATCCTCTGGCTGGAACCGAGGAATTGGAGAGCACCGCAAATCTGTGGCCAGGGGAGGCTTCGAAAGAGCCTCCAAAGATCAAGGAAGACCGTAATCGAAATACGGCTAAAGGAGCAGCTTTCAACACGACCAGAGTGGGCGACACCCACTTTGAAGGAAGAAAGAGCCTAGCACCGCCATTCCGATCTACGGCTCTTCCGGAACAACGGAGACGAGGCCCGAGCATCCTTATCTTTGGATGCAACAGGCACCTTCCGCCTGCCTCGGAAGCCCTCGACTCCGTTTTTTGGATGTAACAGTCACCTTCAAGTGCAGCAACAATGACATGGCGTCTCATCTTCACCCTCGGGAGCACTTCGTCAACAGAGTGCACTCGAATACCCAAGTTCATGTTGGAAGTACGTGAGAGAACGAGGAGCAAACCTTCTCTCCATACCACTATTTATAGGCCGGGCAGATCAAACCCATGCGCCAAGTGGATGGCTCTCCGAATTTTGAGCAATGAACTTGCATTTAATGGATGAACCGGACGCCTCGAATTTAGCCAAACGGCTATTTAGCGCATTCGAGGAACGAAACGGCCGCACGCGCCTTTCAACTTCAGGCGCATCACACAGATGCGCCCTGCAGAGCCAAGCGCATCACAGACAATGCGCCCCCATACCCAGTGGAATGTCAATCGACGTGCTCCCTCAGCTGTCCATCGAATGTCACAAATATTAAATGCTGAACTGACAGAGTTGGCAGCACATCTCCCAAAGTCTGAACAGTCGACAGCTTTTTTAGAAGACGAAGGGTCGGCGACGTCAGCATCATCATGACTTTACTTCGACGGCTACTGCCACATGGCCACTCGACCACCCGCATGCGCCTCCGCGGCCATGCGTCCAAACCGGCATGCACCTCAAAAGCCATGCGCCCCAGACTGCTCTCTGATCCCAAAAGACAGAAGAAAAGTCTTCATCCGAAGCTCTGCATGCGCCTCAAAAGCCATGCGCCCTAGACTGCTCTCTGATCCCAAAAGACAGAAGGAAAGTCACCTGCATGCGCCTCAAAAGTCATGCGCCCAGAATGGTACGTGACTCCTAAAGGTTACAAGCCAAAGTCTCCTCATGCGCCCAATCCTAGGCGCATCCTACCAGATCATTCCCCACCAAATCCGAGATCTCCGAGCCATGGGTCGATGACACGTGTCCTTTGACTCAACTCATCCAAGATCTCAGCAACAGAAAGATCTTCTCCGCTACGTGCCAGTTCACAACAGCAGTATGAAGAATTTAACCCCTCGATTAGGGCGCATCACCCATGTGCCTCCATCGACAATCAACACGTGGCGTCCCCACGCACCGGCGCATCCTACATATGCGCGCATGAGCAGCCAACCTGCCCAGCTATAAATAGAGGAATCATTTCCTCCTTCCACACACAGATAGATATGAACGAACATACCACCAGAGAGGCAGATTCAGACACTCAACGTCTTCCTCCTCTCAGCAAGCTCCAGCACCCAGAGCAATCCAAACCTTCAGAGAACCGATAACCGTCGTCAGCTTGTCAACGGAGTCAACGCATTACC
Organism: Iris pallida; assembly: GCA_029216955.1. Lineage (NCBI taxonomy): Eukaryota > Viridiplantae > Streptophyta > Magnoliopsida > Asparagales > Iridaceae > Iris > Iris pallida. The sequence continues at coordinate 612,416 of JANAVB010027200.1, forward strand.
ACTCGCTCCATCGGCACAAGGGACCCAGATTAAACAAAAGTGTACTTCTAGGGCTACATCTAAGTCCTATATTGTAACACTGTTCTGTTTGTATTGAAATTTACAATCAAAGAATTTTAATGGCAAACACTAGGGTTCCTCTTGAATGTTTTTGTTGACACTTAGGTATTTTGTGCCGTGTCGTATCCACACGAGGGACACAAACACGCTGGAACTGAGTCCAGTTCTGTCCCCTGCTCTTCGAGTACGAGTGCTCGATGGACATGAAGTTTGGACTCGTGCCACTTGGCATAGACCAAGGGGCAATGACTGACAATCTTCCCCTTTAGCCTCGAGTCTAATAGTTTCGTGTCGGACACGCACAAGGCTTGCACGGGGATTTGCCTGACACTGTGCACTATTTTTCCCCCACTGACACGGCCTGTTCAGTCAGACACGGCGACACAAGGACATAATTCAGGGTGTGTCAGACCTAGGTCTATCCTAGGCGCACCCACTGACACGAGCACGTGTCCTAGTTTGTGTCATGTCGTGTACACGACACGCGTGAACCTATGCTCTTCACTGTGTCTGTATGTGTGCACTGTAAGTGTTTGTTTTGTGGGGGACATGCCGTGTCCAAATTTGGGTGATACGAAATAAAGTGTGGGGCTTGTGCACATAGGATGTTTCATTTACCAACCATTGGGTTCGTGTTTTAGCTTAATTTCATATTATAATTCTCATTTACCCATTTAACTGATACTTGTGTTTCTGTCTTAATACCAGTTTTCAAATAGGGAATTTGCCAATTGTTTTGGCCTATTTAATTACTGTTTATTGCATATTTTACAACCTAATATAGTTTACCTATATGTAACCTAGTTGTGTGTCGATTTTGGTGTGATTTGGTGGTTTATTGAAATCAAATTGGGCTTAGAAGGAAAAATGGAAACTGGGATTCAGTTTTACTAATATGTGGATTGAGTTCAGTTTCCTGATTTTGTGACTTAGTTTCTTTTCCTTCCCCTTGCTGATTTCTGTGCATTAATTTCCATTCCTGTTCAGTCCAGTGCACCCTCCCACACACACACAGCTACACACCTATTCACTCACTCCTCACACAACTGCCATGTTACACACACACTGTTTTGTGCATCACTCACTGTCACACACACATTCATTAGCTCCCTGTTTTATGTTAACTGTTATTGTGTTCCAGATTTCCCATTCATTGTTTTTTCAGATTTTGATTTCTTTTAGCCTGCACATTGTTTTCACTCCTTCACCCTTCACTCTTTAACACACACACACTATTTCCCTTAGTTCCAGTCACACACACATTCATCATGTACATACAAATCTTATGTGACTAACACACCATAGCCTTATCCCATGTACCATGCCATACCCTCACACACACTACACATAGACACTCACATTGCCATGATGTCCTTTCACCCTCTCTATATGCCTATCTAATGTAAAGTATATATGTAATATAAACTCTAATATATGTATCTATATATACAATATAAGTTTGTGTTTTATATATAAGTTATTAATGTATTGTGAATATATAATACATATGAATATCTATTTATGTATGGATATCATATAGGTATGTAATGTATATATAGGGTACATAGATATATATATATATGTGTTTAATAATTGTGTATGTGTAATGTTAGTTTGACCTAGTGATTGTGTAGGAGTACTAAGCTAGGCTTGATTAGACTAAGTAGACTAGTTTGGCCTAATTTAGACTTGGTTGACCTAGTTTGACTTCTAGGGTTGACCAGAGTTGACCAAGAGTTAACTTTGGCCTAGATTGACCTAGAATCATGTAGAATGCATAGTAGGACTTCATTATACCATTTTGGACTTGTTGTGACTTGTGCTGTTCTGATTAGGATCCTGACACCACTCCTCGGATAGTACTTTCATATTGGACACTCAGATACCAGGCGAGTACATTCTCTGATCATTTTATATCTTGCTTAGAATTATTTCCTGCATTAAATTACTTTACTTGTACTGTCACGTTGGTCACACAGATTGGTACTATATAGATCCCTTCTTGAGATGTTATCCTTTAGGGAGCATCAGGTACTACATGTTCTGTGCGTTTCACTTACATGGCGTATCACTATGCTTCATTGGTTTACTGATCACTTGTGACATATACTCTTATGATCACAGAGTCTTCCTTGAATCCTTATCCCATATATTGGGTTTCCTAGAATCCCTATTTATGGGACTTCCATGTACCACCCTTCGGGGGCCTTTGCATAGAATCATAACATAACCTGGTTGGATCCTTGTGTATTGATTGGGGGTACGGAGGAGTAGAAGTGGACATGTGAATAATACACCAGTAGTGTAGCATCAGAATTATTCTATAGTGTAGCATCAGAATCATCCCATGCCATTTACATGTCCATGTTGTACTCTGACTCACTAGCCACATATTAGTTCTCTATTTATAGTAGATATTTCTATTACAGTTCTCTCTCTGTTTACATACTGTATTTCTTTCAGTACTAGCATCTTACTTTACTGCACGATTATATTTTCTAACCTGCTATGAACTGTTGAGATGTACTGTGCTCGCTTCTGTCCTGACTGGACCTGTTGAAATATTACAGAGGATGAGGATGAGGCTTGTCTGGATACTTTCTACGGGGCAGCCTTAGATGACACTTGCGAGCTGGACCCTCAGGAGGACCCAGCTCTAGCTGAGGACATCACCCCCATTGCCTAGACTAGTTTAGTTAGGCTTATCTTATTTTATATAGTCTTGAGACATGTTTAGCTAGATTTACTTTCTGTTCAGAGATGTTGAGTTGTATATATTCTTTCATTCAGTATCTGAGACCATGTACTTCTGGATATTTGCTGGGATTATCTTAGACTACTTTATCATCTATTTTTCCTTGAGTTATATTTCATATCGTGCTATCTCTTCCTTAGTTGTGATTGAGTTTATTTACTGCTATGTCACCCCCATTCGGAGAGTATAAACTGTTTAGAGATATATTGTTAGATGTATGTTGACCTAGGACAGCGTTCTACCGCCGACACTGCGGCGTAGGCTGGACGTACCCACGTCTCGTGCCCTTACTCTAGGGTGTATAACACAGGATTCGAAGGAGCTTGTTTTACACAGAAATCAATATTTGTCGTTTAGTATGTGGACTGAGCTACTTTTACGCTCACAAGATGGCTTCTTTTATGCATGAATACTATATGAGCCTTTTTACGCTCAAAGTTGACATGTGCATAAAGTTTATTTGGGCTACCTTTACGCTCAAGGTTGTTTTATCAACCACTTTACGCGGAAAGTCCATTTTAGGGCTATTTTACGCCTAGTCTACTACTTTACGCTTAGGGTATATTTGGGTTGTTTTTACGCCCTATCCTTTCTGATTAGTTTGGAACGTGGTTTGCCTACGTGGTTTTTATGTCACACATTTCGAAGAACGTGTGTACGTGCATCCTATTCTTATTGAAATCATGGGACATGTGTCAACGTGTGTAAAGGATGACTTCAATCATGGGTGGCAGTTATTAGCGTAAAGACAGAACTTTTGCTGAGTTTTATGCACAAAAAGCCAAGTCTATAAATAGACTTATTTTTCTCATATAGAAAGAGAAGCGGAGAGAGAGGAGATAATACAGAGAGATCAGAACTCAGAGATTTTGATTCTCCAGAGCATTCTTCTTCAACTTTTTCCAGAACAGAGTGAAGCAAAGCAGGAAAGCATTCGACCTCGCCATTAGTGCCCAAGTGTGTCGATACCTTTCTAGTGACTTAGTTCTTCCGGTTGTTCATCTTGTAGCAGTGATCTTCATCATCATCATATGGTCCAAGGAACAAAATGATCGTCTTCAGATCAGACTTCCATAGCAATACTTCCCAGAACAATTTGTACTATTTTTACTTTTTCTCGTTTTATTTTCAAAAGCCAATTTTAGGCCTTTTGTTAAGTGAAAAAAATGGTGACTCTGCTGGGGACGACCTTCTCCTCTGACGAGGAGGCAATTGCTCAATATGATGATGTGTCGATCGGATCGACAAAGAATACTCTAGTTGTACATTTCGACCAGACTGCTTATGAAGAGATGCTCCGAACTGGGGGTGGTTCTCGCTGCTCCAATGTTCAAAAATCTCGCAAAGCACGAAAAGTTTGGATTCCTAAATCTAAAACAGCTTCTGATCTCTCTGTTACTTATGATAGCAAGGGAATTCTCCTACTCCTGTTGTAAAGGCTCCCATCTGTGATGAGGCAGTCTCTACTTCAGTGATACGCCATGCAAGTAAAAACAAGTCTCCCGTTTGTAACGTGGCAGACTCTCCAGTCTTACGCTCTGGGCATAAAAATCATGTTTTACGCCCTACGCGTAAAAATCAGGTTTTACTCCCTGAGTGTAAAAATAAGTCTCCCGTCTGTGACGTGTTAGACACACAAAATTTACGCTCTATGCGTAAAGGAAAATCTCCCATTTATGACGTGGCAGATATTCATGTTTTGCGCTCTATGCGTAAAGGTAAATCTCCTGTCTGTGATAGTATAGATAAAATTCACAATGATGCTTCTGCATCTAAAGTGAATGTACCTACACGCATGAAGCATAAAAACACAGTTGGTAAAACTTTGATTTCAACAAAAAACCTTCTCATACTGCTGTACGCAAGGTACCAAACCTACAAATTACACGCAATGAAAATGGAGTCCTTCGTGCTAAAAAATCTCAAAATTTACGTACACAACTCCAAACATGTAAAAATGTACAGTTTGGTTCTGCGAATGCAGCCAGTAGTCTTCTTTATACACAAGGGACTAAACATTTTTCTATCCCAAATGTAATAAAGAAGACTACTCCCTCTACTCCTTCTGATTTACGTGAATTGCTTATGCAAAAGCGTAAAAATAGACAATCTCCCGTGACACTCCCCCAAGAAAATCACCATTGTAAGTGTCACCAGATTGTAATCAACTGTTGCTGTTCGGCTTCAAAACGGTCAGTTTTTGATCGATTGAGTTTTAATGCGCCTCAACAACAAGCTGATGACCAAGAACATGAGTTATCATATGCGTCAGTCAACATGGCCTCTCATACCAACAGAGGACGACGTCCTAGACGAAACACGTCCCAAACTCCAGGTCAACAACAATTTAACAGACTTCTTGATTCTTTTGAAGGAGTATATCAAAATACTCGATCAAGAAGGCAAAGACAGTTGCAGACTTCTGATTCAGAAGCTGGGGGTACTCAATCTTTTGAGTCCGAAACTGATAGTGTCGATTCATACCTCTATACCAATCCTTTTATATCTTCAAGAGAGGTTGAATCCTATGCTATTGGAGATGAACCAGAGACGTCATCTGCTAATACAGAACAACGTCTCACTGCCGTCGATCAATCATTAAAGGACATGCTTACTATGATGCAAAGTATGCACCAAATAATAACCGCTCAGCAAATTTCTCAACCGGCAATAGTAACACCGGTACAAGTAGCAGCACAAACTCAAGATAGTCAAGGGGCTGATATACCTTTGAATATTCAAGAGCCTGCTGTTAACCAAAATTCTGCATCTCCAGATCCCGTTATTCCAGAAGATGTACCATCTCCGGTGGGGATTACGGTACATCCAACAACCATTCAATCAAATGTGCTTCCGTAAACCAGTGAAGCCATTCAAGCAGTACGTAAGCTCAAAGCACAGTTTGAAGTTTTGAAGCACAAGGATCAGCTCCAGAGGTTAGGGATTAAGCAACCTTACCCTCCTCATTGGAATTATGTACCTTTTCTACCGAAAGTCAAGCCACAATCAATGGTATTGTTTGATGGAAGGGCTTCTCCTAGTCAGTATATCAATTATTTTGATATTATGACTGTACATCTGCAGAAAAATGATGCTCTTCTCACTCGAGTGTTCGTTGGATGCTTGACGGGTTCAGCTTACGACTGGTATCGTAGTTTACCTGACAATTGTATTTCGTCTTTTGATGAATTTAAAGCAATATTTCTTTTCCGCTTCTATGAAGGAGGTACGGACATGAACATGTCCTCCTTAATAGAAATCAAACAAATAGAGAAAGAAGATACTCGAACGTTCATCGAACGTTTCTGACAGGCTACTCTAAAGATGCCTCCTGGTATGCCAGATTCATCATTAATTGATACATGCAAGATGAATCTGCGACCATCCATTGCTGTCTTCACGGGTTCCCAATTCACAGATTGGGCTTCATTTATTATAGCAGCAGTTTCTGCCGAGACCAATGGTAGGTTGGCTCGTGAACATGGGATAATTTTTGCCTCAGAAGATAAAGGAAAGAAAGAAAATCCTGGTAATAATTTTGGTAATCGTAATGTAAAAGGAAAGGACACTCTTATGGTTAATCTTTCCAAAAACAAAACGACGCCGAATAGTCAAGAGTCTTCTATACCAAAAGAAGAATATTCTTTTGACGAGAGCGATATCCCAGGGATATTCTAATGTCTGGTGAAGAGTGGCAAACTCCAGATCCCGGAGCCAAAGAGGCCTAATGAGGTGAATCTCACAGATAATCCCAAATATTGTATCTATCACAGATACATAAATCATCCTACCAGGGCTTGTTATGTCCTAAAGAAGAAAATCTAAGAGCTGATTAATGCCAATGCCATCGCTCTAACCAACGATGAGCATACGGTCACGACCAATATGGTTTCTCTTCAATTTGGAGATTTTCCTTCTCAGCAAATCCCAGATGGAATTGTCCCAATTCCAAAGGCGACGATGAAGATTGTGAATATCCCGCCTGCCAGGGAGGAAATTGAAGGATTATTACCTCTCACATTAAAGAATGGTAAAATTATGTGGGTACATCCTGATTTAGTACCTGAAATGGAAGAGGAAGGTAAAACCTCAAAAATCCAAGAAAGGTAAAAAAGTCAAAACCTGCAACATGATTTCTCATGTTATTCAAGATCTTGATAATTTGGATCATCTTTGGGATGGCATTCCTTCGGAAGATAGACTGAGAGGATTGAACATATGTCCTCTAAGTTTGGCTCCTACTACCAAGCTCAAGCTTACTCATCAGCAGTGGCTAGCCATGAATAGTGTTCCCTTATACAGGGCACAACAAGTCTTCGCTGCTTATGAAAAAGCTCCTACAGGGATTCTTTTTTATCCTTTTCCTATCATAGCTACAGAGACTTCTATTCCTCGTTCTTCTGTAGTTACGGAGATCTCTTCTTCTTCCTTTGTTGAACCACCTATTGAAAGTCCACTGCCTCCCCACTTATACAGTCACCAATCTGTCCTCCTCATGAAGAAGATGGGTTATGACTTTCAAAAAGCGAAAGGTTTGAATTATGATAAAGGAATACGAGTTCCTTTACAAATTCAAAATAAAAAATCTACTATTGGATTGGGTTCTGAAGTTCCTCATAACAATCCTCACAAGAAGAAGGCTAAGGGAAGGAAGACTAAATCCTGTAATATGGTACTTCCTTCTCCTGAGTCTAAAGAAGAAACTTTTGTTGGTACAAGATCTGGGAAAGAGTACTACAAAGATTATGAGGGATCCTCCAAAGAAGCAGAGGATGTTGAAACATCACCAATTCAACCGTCTCCTGTTCATGCTAAACCATCTGTGGTTGAAAAGGGGAAACAGAAAGCAGTACGCTTTGACGTCCCATTGAAGGCTGCTTCCAGTCAGGGGGTGGTGATAAAATCCTACAAATTTGATATTCTAGCCCAGTTAGCCAATACTCCGGCTAAACTATCTATATTTGAGCTGCTTCATCTTTCTAAAGAAAGCAGGGAAACTTTGAGTGAAGCTTTGCTACAAGCAGACTCATGCTTGGCTCAACTCAAGAGTCCTGATAATACACCCATATCATGACCACAATGTCATAGTGTGATAGAAGTAATTCCCAACATCACCTTTACACAAGAAGATATGCTGTTGAAACATAACAAGCATGACAGGCCTCTGTGCTACACTGGGTATATCGGATCCACTGAAATTGACAGAATTTACATTGATCCTGGGTCTTCAAGTAGCATAATTCTTTAGAGTATGCTAAGACCACTGAGGATTCCTACTAGTGATCTGACTTACACTAGTACCACGATAGTCGGTTTCAACTCTGGTAAGAGTAAACCACTAGGGAAGATTCGTTTGAAGATTCAGATTGGTGATCTTCGGACTATGGTAACCTTCTATGTTATCAATTCAGACGTATCCTACAATATCCTTCTTGGAAGACCGTGGATACATGAATATAACATCGTGCCTTTAACTCTCCATCAATGTTTCAAGTACATAGATTCCAAAGGGGCTGTGAAGACTGAGTTTGCTGATATCAATCCTTTCAAGGGTGTCGAAGCCTATTTTTCTGACTCAAGGGTTTATAAACAAGAGCATGTGAAAGAGATATCAGACATAGCTGAAGATCGATCATCTACCGAAGATCAGTCTATTAATGAAGATCCACCAGAAGAGCAACTTTTGAAAATCATAGTCAACGGACGAATCCAATCCCAACCTGTCAACAATCAACCTCTGATGATCAAGGTTAAAAGAAGAACTCAAGCTTCATATGAGGAATCAATGAATGTTCCTGCTAAGAGCCAAGATCAACCTTGTATGATTAAGGTTAAAGGGCGTACTTCTTGTATGAATGATCCAGAACCACCATTGATTGTCAACCTTGGCAAATCTATGCAGAAGACGGATGATGGTCCATTAGTGATTAATCCGAAGCGTAGCAGTCAAATTATAAATGATGTAAATATTGATCATTCTGTACTTCTTGATATCAATGAAGATTTCCTTTTTAAGTATATGGCTGTCAAATTTATCGAAAGAATGACTTTATCTTCTGATAATCAAAGTCATCAATATAAAGACAACATAGACACAGAAGAAACTTTATACATTGATTATAAAGAAAATTCCTTTCCTCCTCATGTCGATGTTGGACCTTATGCACAAAAGTTCTTAACATCCTCCCCCTATCTTCTTCCTGTAGTTACTTCATCGCAAGCTTGTGTAACTTATAGACGTCATGAAGAATCTTATTTCGTGATTCCGTTTGATAAGAAAAACAAGCACCAAATTGTGTTTGGCTTGGCTAGAAATATCCATGTTGCTCCCACAGATGATCTGAGAGATAAAGATAAAGGAAGAATCTGAATTGACAAATATAGTCAACAATCTATCAAGATTATCCAGAATATAGGATATGATTTGAAGACTATGCAAGGTCGCAATCAAGGCAAGGGTAGACGATTACCATTATGTGGTGATCCGTTTTACCAGAAAACTCGTCATGGGTTGGGATATGATCCGTCCTACATGCTTAATGACGATATACTAGAAGAATTCTCCTCTAGCTCTTCGCAATCATCAGATTCAGAAGAAATTCAATTCATCGAATTTGATATGTTTCGCTCCTCATATGTTAGAGGAGGTTATTATGATGAATCTGAGCAAATATTTTCAATCAACATGGTTCAAATTGATGGTAAACCTGAACCATTTGAGAATGATCCTTGGGCTCAACAGATGGACACTCAATGGGAACTTCGTTTTGAACAGCGACAGCCACCCACAGAGGATAAGATTGTCCAGATCGATGTTGGAGATGGAACTACACCCAAACCAATATTCATCAGTAAAAACCTTTCTGAAGATGAAAAGGAAGAGTTGATAAAACTAATCAAAGAATATATTGATATTTTTGCATGGAGTTATGAGGATATGCCAGGTCTAGATCCTAAAGTTGCTACTCATAAACTCAATATTCTTCCTAATGCCAAGTCTGTAAAACAACAGCAACGGCGCTTTAGACCAGATATGATGGATACAATTGAAGCAGAAGTTAAAAAGTTGATTACATGTCGTTTTATTCGTGAAGAGCAACACCCGGATTGGGTTGCCAATATCGTTCCTGTTATGAAGAAGAACGGAAAAGTCCGAGTTTGCATAGATTATCGAGATCTTAATGCGGCTTGTCCAAAGGACGAATTCCCACTTCCCATTACTGATGTTATGATAGATAATACATGCGGTTTTCAATGCATGTCTTTCATGGACGGATTCTCAGGATACAATCAGATCAAGATGCATCCAAAAGATGAGAAGCATACTGCTTTTTGAACATTCCTTGGGGTTTACTGCTATACGGTTATGCCGTTTGGTCTTAAAAATACAGGTGCCACGTATCAACGAGCTATGAGCAACATCTTTCAAGAACATCTACGGAAGACAGTTGAATGTTACGTAGATGACATTGCTGTTAAGAGTCGATCAAAGGATGATCATATTCAAGACTTAAAAACAGTATTTAAATTGATGCGTCAACATCAATAGAAAATGAACCCTACTAAGTCTTTCTTAGGAGTTTCCAGTGGCAAGTTTTTAGGATTTGTCATTACTTCTCAAGGTATCCATGTTGATCCTAATAAGGTTAAAGCAATTCTTGAAATACGTCCTCCTCGTAATTTGAAAGAACTCCGTGGCTTTCAGGGTCGCATTGCTTATATCAGGAGATTTATTTCTAATCTCTCTGGGAGATGTCAACCTTTCTCCCGTCTATTAAAGAAAGGTGTATCATTTGTCTGGGACGAAGCGTGTCAGAAAGCCTTCAATGACATTAAGTAATACCTTACAAATCTACCTATTCTGGTACCTCCAGTGGTAGGAAGACCATTTTCACTATATGTTCGAGCTTTAGATCATTCACTTGGTGCTCTTATTGTACAGAAAAGTGATATGGGTCATGAACAAGCAATTTATTATCTTAGCTGAATGATGGTCGGAGCAGAACACAGGTATACTCCTGTAAAAAAAGAATGTCTGGCCTTGGTTTTTGCTGTACAAAAGACAAGACATTATGTGACAGGACAAACTATTCATGTCATCTCCAGAATAAATCTCATTCGGGTATTGATGAGAAAATCAAGCATTCTTAACTCCAGGTTAGCTACCTGGACGATATTGCTTACTCCTTATGACATGGTCTATGTACCTCAAAAATCAGTAAAGGGTCAAGTATTAGCTGGTTTCTTAGCTGCTCACCCTATACCTGAAACATCGAAGTTATATGAGGACATTCGTGATGAAGTCATAGATTGTAACATGACTTTGAAGGATGACATATGGCAATTATATTTTGATGGAGCATCACGGGTAGGACCTAAAGGCAATATTGTCTCTGGGGTAGGAATTATCTTGGTTTTTCCTGATAAAATGGTCGTATACCGTGCCTATTCTCTCAATGAGCCATGCTCCAACAATGTAGTAGAATAAAATGCTCTATTGATTGGTCTCCAAGTAGCAAAACAATTGTATATTGAGTTCCTAAAAGCTTATGGAGATTCTCAACTGATTGTTAATCAAGTTAGAGGGACTTATGAAGTCAGAAATCCTGATCTCATCCCTTATCATCAAGTGGCAATCGAATTGGTCCTTTCATTCAAAGGATTTTTCATCGAATTTGTACCACGCTCTCAGAATGTGGAAGCTGATGCTCTTGCTAGTTTAGCTGCAGACGTGGCTGTTCCAATCCGAAGACAAAATACAATTATTTTGTTGGACCGAGATTTATTCAGTGTCAAGAATAATCTATATATTGAACAGAGTTATACTATAGAGTCAAGTTCCCAACAGAAGGATTGGAGAAGACCATTCATTGATTATGCGGTTCATAGGATTTTACCTGAAGATCCAAAAGAAGCTGCATTGATTAAGAGACGATCATTTCGATTCTATTATGATTCATCTTTACATATATTATATCGTCGTTCATATGATGGACTTTTGCTGCATTGTTTTCACGACCCGCTACCTAAATTATTAGGCCGGGACGAGTCATGTCCAGCCTGTGCTTGAGATAAAGCGCAGTAAACTGTTCTAGAGATAACAGGATAAGACTAAATGTGCTAACAGTTCTATAAGTGAATAAAAGTCATAAATTCTCCAAACACAAAAGTCGTCTCATATAGAAATAAGTCCAAAGTACAAGTCTGAAATGTAAAACTGGATACATGTCCAGTTATAAAATACGTAGTCTAATACATGACTAAACTAAATATCCCAAGAGACTACGCAAACTAGACGAGTTTTCCCGCAGGAACATCCTCGTAAAGCAAAGCCGGGTCTTCGTCAGTATCTCCATAATATGAGTCGCAGAGTAACTCCTCCTCAGTAAGGATACCTACAATGTTATCCTGTCAGGGCGGGAGCAAGTACTGATTCTAACAAACTAGCATATGAAACATGGAAATAAACATAAGAGGAATAACTGGAAATATGGCATCACATAATCTATCATGGCAAGGACACATATGTCATAGAGACAGATGTATATGTAATGTTTAAAACTGTAGCAGGTACGTGATCGTCAATAGGTGTACAATGTGCAGGGACACATAATGAAATGTACTTTCGTACAAGTGATAAGGCGATAGATGTATGTCACGACCCGTACCCATTTTTTTTTTTAAACGGATACGAGACGTGTCCAAGCCAGCCTACGCCGCAGTGTCGGCGGTAGAACGCTGTCACGGCCATGAAGATCAGAATCATAAATAATACTCATTCACATAATTAATTTAACTTACAATGATCACAAGTTTTATATTTGTAGAAAAATATAAACTTGTACAAATAAATGAATCACTACAACTCAACTATCTAGCTAGTCTCTAGGCCTTTGTCTGCAAGTATTCCCGTCACTCCCCAAGCTAAATGAATCCACGGCTAACCTAAAAATGTTGGTTTTCAGTCAGGAATGGAATGAGCACAATTCACTGAATGCAATTTCAAATAAAGAAAATGACTATAAAACAAAGGTTAGACATCAATCATGGGTTTGAAAATAAACAATAAAGCCGTAAGAAAAATCAATAGTAATAAATAGACCAATATACTTTTCCACCATTAGAAGTACCTTTGATATGTGATCGGTCTCGGGACAATTATGCGACACGGTCTACACGGTCTAAAGTTACACGGTCTACAGTTACACGGTCTACAGTTACACGGTCTACAGTTACACGGTCTACAGTTACACGGTCTACAGTTAATATTGCAGTAAAGAAACACTGTCTACAAAATAATAATCATGATCTACACAGTTTAAATGCAGTAATAATCACGATCTACACTGTCTACTTTGTAATAAATAAAATACTGTCTACACTGTCTACAAGAAGTAAGTAAAACACTGTCTACACGGTCTACAAGAAGTAAGTAAAACACTGTCTACACGGTCTACAAGAAGTAAGTAAAACACTGTCTACACGGTCTACAAGAAATAAATGCAACATGGTCTACACGGTCTACACGGTCTAAGGTCAGATCACACATCCTTGGTACTTCTCATTCCCGACTCAACAATTTATAATAGAAAATAATCACATAACCAATGACTAATCAATGAAATATAGTAAAGATCAATATCGAAATGCAAACAATAAACTGTACTCGCCTGTGGTCCTTTGCTGGTGAGTCCGACAATCAGAACTACTCAATGGGCCACTATAGTCAAAACCCGTACAACAGTCCCCGGAAGCTGAAATAAACAATACCAATGATCTCAGAATAGTCCAATTAGCTAGGATTGTATGTCCTTAAGTCCAATTCTGGACACAGGAGCAAAACGGTAATTTCGAGCAAAAATGATGTCTGCCGTTAGACCCGCTTTGCACCGAAAAACGTGCCAGAGTCAACGGTCTCTAAAGTCGTCAAACTACATGTCTACGAATCCAGTTTTTCGATACGAACCCAACCGTATGTCCAGAGTTGGATTCCGGCGGGTCGTGCACAAAATCGTCCGTTGAGCGGGACCGTGGGGCCCGCAAAACGACGTCGATTTCAACTGTCTCAGAATTGGACCAAACTTGGCATGCAGGACCAGAAAAATGATACGGTTCTGCTGGCGCAAGTTTTGTCTCGATCCGATGAGCGTGCACAAAGTTATGACTGAATTTGCATTGGACGGATACGGGGCGATTTCGTCGGATACGCGTCGAATTCGTCGCGCACGCGCGACCAATTTGAATTCCGTCAAAGCATACACGACCACGAAGCCGTTACGCAGCTTTCGATGTCTTCGGTGCGTGACCACGTCGCCCGGAATGGCGGGACGGACGTCGTGTGGAGAGTTTTCAATGTTTTTAAAACAGATTTTTCGTCCAATTCGGAATCCGATTTTTCGACGCACAGTCGACGAAATTTGATTCCGCAAAAAGGAGATTGAAGCCCTATATGTTTGACTAAAAGTCTCTTCAAATAGATTTCTTAATAAATCACTGGATCGATCAGGATCGATCTTCGAACATGGATGGCTGGACTAACATAGTGTTCTGTTTTGGACATAGTTTTTCGGGTTTTTCGAGTTGAATTGTCGACTCGATGGGTCGTTGCCTCGAGGAACTATTAGGTGGGTCATAAAGAGGGTCATATAGGATTTCCATACTATTTTACGAAATTGAAAACGATGAAACGACGGAGGAGAAAACGTACCGCGAAGTGGAGGGTGTAACCCACTGCTGCTGTGCCTACCGCTGTTCGCGCTTGTGTGCGCGAGGTCGGCTCCGCGCCTGGCCGGCCGACCGTCCCGTGGCGGAGCGGTGGCGGCGCGCGCGCGCTCGCGGGGAGGGCACGCTGTGGATGGAGTGTCGGCGCGGTGGTGTTGGGGCGTGCGGAGAAACCTTGGGTTACGAAGTCTTCTCTCCCTCGCTCTCTCGCTTATTATATATGGTTCTGTTTGATTTACAGAACAGAGGTGGGAATGTCGGGCCTTTGGGCCGCGGGGGAAAGGGCTTAGCTCTTAGCTCTGTTAGGCTTCTACTGCTTCTCTTTCTTTCTTTTCCTTATTCCTTTTTCGATTTCTTTTTCTTTCTTTTCCTTTATTCCTTTGCAATTTAATATATAACTACGTATATATATATATATATATATATATATATATATATATATATATATATATATATATATATATATATATATATATATATATATATATATATATATATACGTATAAATACACACACGTATATATACACATGCACCCATATAAAAATACACACACGTATATATACACATGCACCCATATAACATATATTTATGCGAATACACTCATAAGTACCTACGTATATATATATTATTTATATATAAATACACATTTATTTAATTACAGATATACACAAACATTTATATAAATACTTATACATTTAATATACCTATATCTATATACAATCATATATATATATATTTAATCGCTATATACATTAATGAATATTTCATAGCCAAAAATATATGCCATTCATTTTAGGAATAAACGAATACCATTTATATTATTTTGAGAATAATAAAATAATACCAATAATAATAACCATAAGAATAATATAATAATAACAATAAATGATAATGATAATAATAACCACTAAAATGTCTACTAAGAGTTCTTGGTGAACCTATCATACCCCTTTTCATTTGGCTTTAAAAATTTGTACTCTTATCTAAAATTCTTTATTTACAACAATTAAATAACAAAAAATATTTCAAAAATATTTCCCGGAAGGGGAGCTACAAATCTACCCACCTTAAAAATAATTTCGTCCTCGAAATTCTAACTCGTAAATATGCTAAAAGTTCAAACATAAATAAATAAATCCACTATTTCCACAATATCTTCAATTTTAATTCCTCGAAGTAATCTTTATCATCCTCCTAGTCATTTTGTTATTATGAACTCTCAAGGACTTCTACCCACCTTGGGTCACCCTATCCTCACAACTAAAATCTATAATCTTCTAACTAGTTGCTAGCAATCCTACCAATAGACACCTACTGCATATGACGCCTATAAACCACTTATATCTATCAAGCAAACCCCAAAACTTTACAAGTAAATTTACACCAGTAGCTAAGAATATTGATAAGTTCTAGTAAGCATGGCCATTTGACGCTCTGAAATAGTAAGGACGGGGAGGTAAGGAAGAATAAGCGAAGGCAAATACGAAGTTCCAAGGGCGGTAGAGTATCTAATGATTCAGATAGAAAGAAAGTCTATGAGCCAGAGACTTATTTGCTAGATTGGGCTGCTATAGTTTAGTCACTTGTTAAATCGAAGGACCCTTCATTTTCTAGAGGGTCTTGTAATCCATGCAACACAAAGATTCCGTTCTCGAGATTAATCTAAACAAGGTTCTATAATAGGGCAGAATTTGAGAAATCGAGATTTTGATCTTTTTCGTGGTTATTTAACCACACGAGTAAGGGGTAAAGTGCAATACAAGTTCGTATCGCGACTTCCAGGTAGATGGAATATTGGTTACGAATGACTTCACGTTTTAAGAGAGGGAGACTACGCAATAGGTATAGGGACCTATTTCAAAAGTTCAGTTTTTATAGTCCAACTACGGTGGTATGCATGGATGGACTATACGGGGTCTTAATGGGTTCCTTGATTAGACATCAATTGCTGGTTGGATGAACCTTGTATTTCAATCTATATTGACTGGTCAAGGCCCCAAAACTAATTCTACTAGGTTAAGGTAACCCAGAATAAGTTTCAACCCAAGTGGTTGAACTAGTTGCCAGTCGGGTTAGTTAGCCAGGTCTTATGTCCAAAATGCGTCTTCCGTGACCTTTGTGTTTAAGTAGCACGAGAAAACACAATTGAGTGGTACACTAGGGACGTTTTTAGTGGACTTCAAGTAGATCACAACCATATATTGGGTTGAATGAATCGAGTCGAGGTTGAGGTTCTAATGGAAGTCGGGAAGTAAACCGGTTTTATGGTAAGGGTTATAGCTAATCCTTTTGTCCTGAAAGTCGTACCATAAAAATAGAGTACAAGGGGACGTGTTTGAGTGGGACATGATATACCTAGATGAAGGTGGACTCGTCTACATCTTACATATGAAATTTGTTTGAAGGTAATAGTTGGTCTCGTGCTCCGAATATTAATGACACGGTCGGGGTCAAAAATGATCTACATGGAAAGTGGGAGTCCATGAGACGCTAATTGTCATCCAAAGGGAAATAATCAATCGATAATCTTGGTATATCCTAAAATTTTGGAAGGCTTACAGTCTACCCACCTTAGAAGTTAGGGCATGGTCTTAGGAATAGTGAGGTTAGAAGGATGTCAATGTCAGGATATCGTACCTCGGTAATAAAGAATAAGGTACGACGTAACGGAATATGGTAGATATAAGTCAAGTCGAAGATCATTCCTCAATAATTGGAAAATGAGTGTGCACAATGACACATGGTCGAGAAAATAGAACGACATGCTTGTCTACAGTATACAAGAGTTGTCGACGGGGTAACCAACTCTAAGGCACATCATCTAAAAGATTTCTAACAACTGAGTCGTGAAACTCTAGTTGTGTCAAACCTGTCAGACTATGGTCATAAGGGTTCTAGTGGTATGGGCGGTAGTGATCATGCATTGTTGTTGACAAATGGCATATCACAATTTGACATGGTATTTAATCTATGGTATTAGCTAATGCTAGTGACTGTGGTGTTCCAACACTAATTAGGTCTTAATATCAAAATTTACATAACTAGGGTAATATTTGTGGGAAACCAATCCCGGGATGAGCATCTACCATAGTCACGGTAAATGATTGTCCTTATCCTTGTCTATTCATCTCATGTCTAAACTGTGGGCTTTGGTCGAGGAATGGTTGGGTTAAGGTTTAAGGATTGCTAGTTAATGCACGCTTCCAGCAAATAGTTAGAGGCTCACAACAATTAGTTCCTCGAGGATAGATAGTTTTTTGGGTTGGCATTTCGACTAAGGGTAAAACCCTAATCATTCTCAAATTCAGGTAGCTAGAAAGTCCCGATGACAGTTTGGGGTCGAGAGGAGAACGAATAACTCAATCACATGGCTGGCTGACGATAGCTACCCTCGTGTATACAACTACCATAGCCATGGGGACACTCGGTATCTCTCTATCAATTACGAGCTTCTGTCTTTCCAGATCAGTGAAAGACAAAATAATAGAGAGTTCAAGAAAGATGTTACTGAATACAATCACGTGATCCAAAGACGAACGTATAATTCAAGCGAAATTGTCAAAGCAGTCGCGGATGAGATCCTAGATACCTATATATCTCCATCCACGTAGTGTAATTAAACGAAGAGCGAACCAAATGCATCATGGTTGATCAGACCATAATACACTGATTCTGATTAGACAATAAGTTAGCAGGCATCCCCACTAAACATATGCCTTGAATCAAGCTCGAGAACAGAGTGAGCTTGCAAAACTAAGCTGTAACAGCACCGTTTGTTAAGATAGTCGAATACAATTATGCGAGATTTTTGAAAGACGGCACAAGTAGTTCGAGTTTAGAGGGAAACAAACTTCACCTGGTGTTCTTGCTTCTATAGACATCCCACTATCATCTTATCCTTACGACCTTGGTCGACTAATGGTTTATGGCCTCCTGAATTCTTTATTCTATGTAAATCTATTAGTGTCAATCAATTTCCTCATCAATAGATCACGAGGATCATACGGAGTGCTAGGTCGGAAGACATGCTACCAAACTTACAAACTTCCATTATTATTGGCTTTGGATCTTATGGGACATACATGGCATTGTCCTATCCTCCTTAGTATCCCAAACTTGTAATCATGTTTGAAGTCAATTCGCCGCGGATTATGCCTCGCCCGTATGCTCTGGCTGTGGTAACCCTTGGTTTCGTAACTCAACATGATACCAAATCGAACACTTCTTAACTCTATCCAATATTGGCTCAACGGTATCTACGATCAAGAGAGGACCACTGGCCATAGTTTTAGCAATACTCTATGGCCTATATTTTCTTAAACCTATTTCAACTCTAGGGGTCGTGTCTCGCCAGTGCCTGCTGGCTGCAGTGTATCCATAGTCTCCAATATTCAATTAAATGGCGACAGTGCGCTGCTGTCCTGCCATTATGAGTTAACTAACATTCCTTTGACTATATCTGAAAATGTTCATGAGCTTCTAGAGAGTCGAACAAGTTGACCATGAACTAGAGCGTAAGCATTTGTCTTATCAGTCACAACCCTTAAGATAAAAGATTGAACAGGGGAAATAACTGAGGACAAAGAAATACAAACATTCTAACTATTCCATGTGTACTCAATCCTTTGGGGAAACACCTGAATCCAAACTAACGTGAGGTTCATATATGGATAACATAATCAGAAATTATATAAATAATTATTCATAGGCAAAATAGGAACTAAACAGGCAATTCAGACTAATATATGGGGATGATATCTAAAGAGGCAACGAGAAGGAATTGAATAATTCATCTAGGTGAGATCATCAATTCCAGGAAGCTCTGCCTCTACAAGTGAATAATATATCCACATTGGACCATATCTTCCAATCAAGAGGTAATAGTGTACCTATGTGGATTTGACAAACTATCAAAATTAATAACTCTCATCCTAAATTGCATGGTCTAGACTACCCATCGGTAAATTTCTATAAGGGACTCCTAGTCCTAGTCATTCTCTTAAATTAATCCTTGTTCGTGAATGAGCATGTTCTAGTCGCAGGCTCGCAATAGTACATCTAACTTAAGTACTATCACGAGTTCGCACGATTTGCGAAGATAGACCTGCATGGGCCACCACAATGTACATACATACAAATCCGCTTTGAGATAAAGCCTACGACAAGGTATATATGTAAAATGTCAACCTTGCTCGGTACATACGTACGAAGAAGGGGGCATGATCACGTACGCTACTAACAGTTTCCCCATAACCCAGATTCTAATCATGTGAGAGATACATAAAGACTATTCAAAGCATGGTAGTAACTGAAAGTACAACATGTGAATATCTAACTTGCTACCCCAAGGATCAGCATTTAACATGGTTGGATTTGCAGTTCATTTATGTAACAGTATGTAAAGTTTGTATAAAGTACTTGCCTCTAGCAAAGCAAGCTGCGATAAAAGTGCTATAGATGTCTTGGTAACTCGTCACTGTAGAAATAAATACATAAACTTAGTTTTTACACTAAGCTAAAACACTAAGACACTAATTGGTGCAACACGACTTGTGACTGGGCACCTAGCCAAAATGATAACTTTAGCATAGGAGACCAATGTGGGGTGACATACTACTATAACTAACTTTCTAGGATCTTTACACTAGTGAGGGGTGAGGTTCAATACGGCTATAACTCAAAATAACACAAAAAGTTGCAAGTCGTAATTAATTAATAATTAAATCAAATGAACATTGTGTTCCAACAATTTTTGAGATAGACAAAAAGCTTAAGTTTACATAAAATAAAGTACCAAAATGATCCTTGTTAATTATAGGAATTTATTAAATTTTTCTGGAATTTATTAACCAGTACAAGTATTGTATAAAAATTAGTTTTCCTAAGTACATAGAAAATGAGTTCTGGTTTCATATACCAAAATTGTGGCAAAACTGTAAATTAAATACTAAATTAGCTAAATTAACATAGTATCTAAATATTATTTTTCAAGTATTAGCAGCAATTAAAGTATTTTTAGAAATTCAAAAACAGCATTGTACATAAACTAAAATTAAATAATTAATTATCTGCGTATTTTGTCCATGTATATAATTTGAACCAAAGTTCAGATACAGGATCCAAGGCCATGAATCAAGTCCAATATGACTTGTACAGGTCTTGAATGTGTGAAAACCCATTTGGGCCCAAAAATTCATGCTAGGCTTGGACACCAAATGGTTGCAGTAATTAAAATACACAAAAATACAAAGAGATAAAATATACATAATAAATATTAATATTTTAATAGGGTAAAATTTTACATAGTAGCCATAAAAATATGACAAGTAATATTTACATATATTAAAATATACTTACGTATAATATTACGTAAATTATTTAGGCTAAATAGTTATGTATATATACATATAGGTATATAACCTATATGTATATATATATATATAGAAAATACATATATATACATAAAGAAATAAATATATAATATATATATATATATAAATATTATACATACGTATATAACAGTATATATGTATATAATAAAATATATACAGAAATACATATATATACATATATATATAAATAATAAAACAAAAAAGAAAAACAAAAGAAAAAGAAAAAGAAACAACAGTAAGAAGCGGGGGCTCGAACTCGGGCCACTAAGCGCGCGGGAGGGGGGGAGGGAGGAGGGGGGGAGGGGAGGGGGGGTTTAAACTCACGCGCTGACCAGTGGGCCAACTCGGCTCTATGTTAGGATTAGGTTTTCGTTTAATTTATTTAGGTTTAAGTTTTAATAAATAATAAAATAATAATAAAACAATCCTGTGTCCTGACAGTTAGGGAGACATGAGTCTAAGTGCCTGGGTCGATTACGACACGTACGACACGAGTTTGTCGTGTCCAAACTCACCAATAGAGTCGTCGTGTGTTGGCGTGTCTTATATGTGAAATCGAGACACAATAGGACACATGAGTCTAAAAGACACGTACGTGTCCAAGTCGAGCGGGCTTTCGAGGCGGCGACTGGGTGGAGGACGCGTCGGGGTCGGCGGAGGATGGTGGCGCTGCAATCGTTTCAGAGAGACGCGTCGAATGGTGGTGGTCGGGGCTGTCGAAGTGGCGTGTAAGCGTCGGGCTAGGTTAGGGCGAACTCCGGCGAGTCTCGTTGGGGAAGATGGGTTGGTTGCGGTGGCGTAGGGGGCTGTGGTGGTCGTGTGAGTCTAGGATTAGGGTTTGGGGGGTCAGGGGCTATTTATAGAACCCTAGGGCGGTGGGATTAGGGCTAGAAATTAGGATTAGGGTTAGGGTTTGGGCGCGGATCGTCGGAGACGACGACACGCAGAGGCGGTGGTCGGTTAGGGTTAGGTTTAGGTTTTAGCAGAAAACCCCCTAGAGTTTAGAAAATCACGGATAGGTCCTTCCAGTATCTAAATGCAAAATTAAATTTGCATTCCGCATTTTAAATCAAATTATTAATTGCAAACTGATATTATAACAATTTAATAAATTGCAGTTTGATATAAAAATAATTCTAATTATTACAAAATGATATTAAAATATTTTAATTAATTGTAAAATAATATTTTAGTATTTAAAACTTATTTAAAACTCATTTAAAAATTCTAAAATTTTTCTAAAAATCATAATAAATATTTTAAGGCTAAATATGACATTAATAATTAATTAATATTAATTTAATAAATTTTCAAAAACAGGGGCTCACAAGTCTTCCCTCCTTGAAAAATTTCGTCCTCGAAATTCACAAGGATTGAAAACCCTGCAATATTCTAACATAGCAAGCAATACAACAAATGACTAAGGCTATGATCGAAACTAACCTCTAAGGTATCAAGCGGGAACAGGTGGTTCCCTCGCAGCGGTTGGATCGAACAAGTAAGGGTATCTCTCCCTCATGTCCGATTCCCTCTCCCAAGTAGATTCATCCGGAGAGTGACGGCTCCAAGCTACTCGTACTAAGGGTATAACCTTGTTCCTCAGCCTCTTCTCTCTCCTGTCTAATATCTCCTCTGGCTGCTCAAAAACTGTAAGGCCTGGTCCGACCTCCAACTCTGAATGGTCTAGCACATGACTGGGGTCTAAAACATATCTCCTCAGCTGAGATACGTGAAAGACATCGTGAACTCCTGCTAGGTTGGGTGGAAGTGCAACCCTGTAAGCAACCTCTCTAATCCTGCCAAGTATCTCGAACGGCCCGATGTATCTGGGGCTCAGCTTCCCTCCTTGTCCGAACCGGATCGTCCCTCTAGTAGGTGATATCTTCACCAGCACCATATCACCGTCTGCGAACTCCATCGGTCTGCGACTAGCATCAGCCCAGTGTTTCTGCCTGTCCTGAGCTACTCTGAGCCTGTCTCTGATCATCCCGACTTTCTCTGCTGCATCCGTGATCATCTCTGGTCCAAGCATAACTCTGTCTCCAACATCATCCCAAAAGAGCGGTGTACGGCATCGTCGTCCATATAGCGCCTCGAAAAGAGACATACCGATACTGGCTTGGTAGCTGTTGTTGTATGAAAACTCTACCAAGTGCAGATGGCTCTCCCAAGATCCTCCAAAGTCTAGTACGCAGGTCCTCAGCATATCCTTCAGTGTCTGTATCGTCCTTTCGGACTCCCCATCTGTCTGCGGGTGGTACGCCGTACTGAACTTGAGCCTACTGCCCAACTCCTCCTGCAAGCTCCTCCAGTATTGGGACGTGAATCTGCTGTCTCTGTCCGACATGATGCTCACTGGTACTCCATGTAGGCGAACTATCTGCTGTATGTATAGCTCCGCCAACTTCTCGGTGGAAAGCCCTACCTTGAAGGGTATGAAGTGCGCACACTTCGTCAGCCTGTCCACGATGACCCAAATGGCATCCTTCCCTCCTTGGAAATGAGGAAGCCCTGAGACAAAGTCCATCGTAATGTGTTCCCACTTCCACTCGGGAATGGGTAACGGCTGCAACAAACCAGCTGGCCTCTGGCGCTCCGCCTTGACCTGCTGGCAAACTAGGCATCTCGAAATAAAACGTGATACATCCCTCTTCATCCCGTGCCACCAAAGATGTTCCCGCAAGTTACGGTACATCTTATTGGCACCAGGGTGAATAGAATATCTTGATCGGTGCGCCTTCTGCAAGACTGCCTCTATCAGCTCTCCCTTCGGCATGCACAATCGGCTGCCATGTCTCAAGGATCCATCCTCTGCTATAGTGAAGTCATCCAGCAATCCAGCTAAAGCCGGTGTAGTGCCCCATCCCTACATCGTGCCCCATTATTCGTCCATGGGGTGTGCGAGAAAGGAACACTGTCGCTATCGACTCGGTCGGGACCGATAGGTCAGGATCGATCGAATCGATCGAACGGGAATGGTTGAATTAAGATCCATTCCCCGTTATGGAATGGCTTCTTCGGAACCAAGTCCCATATTCAGTGGGCTGCGCCTCAAGGATTGACTCTGCGGCTGAGTCGGGACAGACCTCCCGTTGCTCTGCTTTTCACGCCGCTGGCGTTAGTTTTGGCTTTGTCTTCTGAATGCATTTTCGTGAATATTTTCGATGGTTTTCATGGCTTACATTTCGAACTTCGCATTCGTATCAAAATTCCTTGAATAACACAGTGTTCTAATCGGCTACTTGTGCGATTTCAGGTGATCGCGTAGGCAACGTCTAGCACGGCCAACCAGTTTCTTGCCTCAAGTAAATACTAAGGTGAGTGGCTGACCCTTCTTCCCTCGACCCTCTTCTCTAATACATTATCAATACTAGACATATGCTATGCTAGATGTAATACAACGACATAAATAATATTTCGATGAACGGTCACACGACGTCCTACGAATACGAACTATACAGATGCTTGTCATATAATACTATCGTGCTTGCAATTATCAAATCATATAGAACTGTGCTAAGGAAGGGTGAATCGATTAAAATGAATGTCGCAACGATACTATAAGATGTGCCTTGAAATAACGAATTAACTTAGCACGATCATGGACAACTTGTCGACAAGGGCGATTGTTTCTTCGGACGGTATCCCGAGGCCACGGGACTGTTCCGGCCTAGGAAAAAACATGGATAGCTATGCCGGATGTATGCCACGGTAGGCAGTGGCTTTCAACGGGGCTCGCTACCTGCGCTGAAGGGCCTCTGTCTACCAAGCTATATGTCCAGGATGGCTTGTCATGCCAGTGACCTTCACGAACGCACTCTATTACATTTTATTATTATCAACATGACAGGGAAGAACATGGTAAATTTACGCTACGACGGCACGCTCTGCCGGGGGTAAGATCTATCGTCATTATACAGTTGTGCCTTCAAATATAAGTTGAATTGAGTAGGATGGCTAGCAACTTCATTAAATATTTGCATGCACGCTCACTTGAATTCTTCAACAAATAAGAGCACGAGATTTAAATTGCAACGCACCAGCACAAAGTGTAAAGTGCTGACCCTCGCTCTCAACAGGTACTCGGGACCAAGATAGTGTGCCAAGGAACTGAAGGCGACGCTCCTTTCTTTCGAAGCCTTGCTAGCACGAAGGCTAGCTTTGCAACATTTTGAAGACTCCAACCCAACTGCATCATGAGTCACAAACTCTCGCGGATCCCAGGTCTTAGAGAGTCGTTTTGATGTTTTGTAAAAAGGGATGTAAATGTATGGAATGACTATCTCATCGATGTCGGTTGTAAGCCCGCGAGGCCTCTTTTGTAATCGAGTCTGTAACCTAACTTATTATCAATGAAAATGCAAGTTTCCTTTTCAGAATAAATGTGTTCAATTTCTCTGTGTACTCTTACATATGTTGTTGTTTTGGATAACCTTATGAACGGCCTTGTGCAAGCGCAACTTAGGCTTGCACGGCATCACGCCCGGGGGACGACTATCGATTCTACCGAATTAGGGCGTGACATAATGGTATCAGAGCACGGTTTTACGTCCTTGGCCTCCAGTGTCGAGTTTTTTAGTCTCAAAATCATTGGTCTCGTTTCGATGAGATATGTCGTTCCATACGAGTGAGCCCGCAATAAGTTTGGTGACTAATGTATTTTGCCTTCAAAATCCCAGAAGGCACGTCGGTGAACGCGGCGGCGAACGAAGAAAGTGCTTCAAGCGGCTCGAGTAGCTCGAGACGCGGACCCTCTAACGATGCCATGGAGCGGATGTTGCGTATGCTGGAAGCGCAACAACGACAAGCCGAGGAAAGTCAACGCCAGAATGAGCAACATCGACGGCAGACGAAGGCACGTCAAACTCAGTTCTAGGCCCGATTCGATGCACAAATCAAGTTGCAACAGAAGCAGCTTGATACTCTCCAACAGATCGTTCAGACGGTGGTGGCCAATAACAACTCTGCGAAAACATATGCCGTAACCGAGCCTGCGGCCAGACAAAGCGAAGTCGATCCGGAGGCACCCGAGCCTACACATGCAGCACCGAGAAGTACCAACTTTGACGTATCAAAATTCACAAAGAGCTGTCGTACTTCCTTCAACGGCATGGAAGATCCCTCCTTGGCGATCGACTGGTTGGAGGAACTGGAAGATAAGTTCGAGCTCCTGGAAGTCGAAGAGTCCAAGAAAGTCGTATGCGCTCAACTTCTACTCCGGCCGAACGCGCACGACTGGTGGGCCGTACAAAAGCGAGCGATCAGACGCGACGACGAGACAGCGACAATTTCTTGGGCCACCTTCCGTGAGGCATTCGAGATCGAGTACCTCCCCGAAGCCGTTCGACAAGTGAAGGAAAATAAATTTATGCAGCTAAGGCAAGGGAATATGACGGTGCGGCAGTATGCAGCAGAGTTCAACAAGTTAGCCAAGTTTGCTGGAGAATTCCTGCCCTCCCTGGCGAGTCGTGCTCGATGGTTCGAAGTGGGTCTACGACCATCCATCTACGCCCGCGTGTCCGTTCCGTAATACAAAACGATGGAGGAGTCTCTCAACCACGCCCTCCGCCTTGAACGCCAATATTCTCCAGGTGCTGCCGGCGCTGTGCATACCTACAATCACAAACGCCCTAGCCACGCGGGAGGAAACAACGTGACCAAGCGTCCGAACAACGGGTACCAGGGCGGACATCAGGTGCGGAACCAGGGACCTGACTGCACAAAATGCAACCGGAACGGACATCTCGCCGTCGACTGTGAAGTTCAAAATGGCGGGTGTTTCATTTGCAAAATTGGGATCACGTTACTATGGATTTTATTGTTGGCCTGCCGAAGACACCACGGGGAACGACGCCATCTGGGTCATCGTCGATCGATTAACCAAGTCAGCGCACTTTATCGCCATCAAAGTTACTTGGAGCGTTGATCGCCTGGCGCAGATTTATCTTAACGAGATAGTACGGCTGTACGGAGTTCCAGTATCCATCGTCTCTGATCAGGATTTACGGTTCTTGTCGCGATTCTGGAGTAGCCTTCAGTCGGCACTGGGTACCAAGTTGCGGTTCAGCTCAGCTTACCATCCTCAGACCGACGGCCAAACGGAGCGCATTAATCAGATTCTCGAAGACATGCTACGGCTCTGCATAATTGACTTTAAATCAAGCTGGGACGTCCACCTACCGCTGGCAGAATTTGCATACAACAATAGCTACCAATCCAGCATCCAAATGGCACCGTATGAAGCTTTGTACGACCGGAAGTGCAGATCGCCCATTTGCTGGGATGAAGTCGGAGAACGGCAGATACTCGGCCCGGAGCTGGTAGAACAAACTGGGGAAAAGGTCAAGCTAATTCGGGAAAGACTGAAGATTGCACAGAGTCGGCAAAAGAGCTACACCGATACCCATCGAAGATCGCTTGAGTTCCAGGTAGACGATCACGTGTTCCTGAAGGTGTCGCCTATGCGAGGAGTTACTCGGTTCGGCGCGAAAGGAAAGCTGAGTCCGAGATTTGTTAGGCCGATCGAAATACTCGAGCGAGTCGCCCCAGTGGCCTATAAAATTGCCCTACTGCCGACATTTGAAGGTGTGCACAATGTCTTCCACGTCTCCAAGCTGCGAAAGTACGTGCACGACCCTAGCCACGTGGTGGATTTTGGCCCGCTGGAGCAAAAGTTTGACTTATCCTACGTTGAAGAGCCAGTTCAAATCTTAGAATGCAAGGATAAGCTGCTGCGAAATCGGGCGATCCCTCTCATTCGCGTACTCTGGAGGAACCATGCGGCAGAAGAGTCGACATGGGAACTCGAGTCAGAGATGAAGGAAAAGTTTCCTTTATTGTTTTCATAGAGGTAGGTTCTGTTCTTAAGTTTCAAGGACGAAACTTTTTCTTAGTTGTTTATGGTGTAGTTCCCCGTCCCTACATCTGTCACGACCCGCTCCCGAATAATCGGATACGAGTCGGACACGCCCAGCCTTCGTCGTTGGACACGACGAAGTAAGCTGTACAATACTAAGGAAAACTCAAAGTCACAATGTAATGTAAACCAAACACAGCTTTTATAACGTTCCCAGAAATCACCAATATCCATCAAGTGCTTTAAAATACAACTCTGCCGGAGACAAATCCGGTCCAATGAAATAATATACAACAAATGAATCTCTAAGATACAAACTCCAGAAAAAATAAACTAAAATAAAACTGCAATATCCAAGCAATCACCAGCTCCATGCAATCTCCCACTCACCTGCAACGATCCTATCAGGAAAAGAGCAAAGTACAACCCTGACTAGACAATATACAATGTAGTCTGTGATCCAGAGTACAAGGTGAAACAGAAATACCAGAAACTAGAACATGAAATGAAACTGAACTGTGGTACCAGAAATGAAATGTAAAACTGCAGGTAAAGGATGACAATCAAGATGCTAGACAATAAACACGGCTATCAATGTACAAGGCAATCAATCACGACAATCAATGATGTAATTGTGACAATTTTGAAATATTAAAACTAATGTGTGACCGGCTTAGGAACAATCAATCAATCAATCAATGAGTCAATTCTACATGGTACGGCTTCATCGTACATGATGTGTACGATTAGGCTATCTTCAATACTATATTGGGCGTGGTCACACAAAAGCTAATATTTCCCCCAATCCCGCAATGAACAATGACACACAAGCAATGAACAATGGAACAAGACAATCGTGTGTAATTCGTGTCCGATATGAGAACATGGCACATGAAGGTAAGACAGAAAACAAGGTACAAGTCAAGTCAGTGTACTTACCTCGGTTTGGTTGCACGAGAGTAGTACTGCATGTTTGCAATGGATCACCTGTTATAATATTTGTACGAGTTAATTAGGGTTTAAACAAGTTAACTAACTAATTAGCTAAATAAGGTTAACTAGTTGATGGAACATTCTAGCCAATAATATTTGGAAAATATTATAATTTTAATCAATATAAATACTAATGAAAATATAACTATATGATTTTGAATATTTATAAAATAATTATATATTAGGACTTTACTGTCAAAGATTAATAAAAATCATGGAAAAACATTTATTAGAAAATATTCTACTAGTAGCTAACAGTAACTAATAAAATTGACTTAGGAATATATTATATTTAACAATTATCAAACAAAAGATACTAATAAAGAAAAATATAAACAAGAGAATACCATTACTCAATCTAGCCCAAGCCCACAAACCCTACTGTTATTTCTCCTACCCAAATCAACTGAATTAAACCTTAAATTTGCTTAATAAACTGCCCAATACATTCAGCCCAAACCAGCCCGACTTCTGTTGGCCCAACTAGTAACTCTGCTCTCTGATAAAAAATTTAAACTAAATTCTTTTCCAATCAGCCAGCCCACTGGCCCAGCCCGAGTCTCCAAGCCCAGACCCTATCTCTTCTCCCTATTTTCCTACTGAAAATTTACTTAATTTCTCACCAGCCCATTCTTTCGAGCCCAAAGACCCAGCCTTACTCTCAGCCCAAACTCAGCTCACAACTTCTCTGTTAACAATTAATAAATTAACTAAAATTTTTCTCTAAAAACATCAGCCCAAACGACCAGGCCCTTAAACCCGGCCCACCAATCCAGATATAATCCCATTTCTCATTCTCTCTCTTCAACCCACTCACCGGATTTCTCCAGAACCATCCGAAGGCTCCGGAAGAGCCCTCGTCTTCCCCGGCGAGAGAAGCCCCCAGTCCGGCGAGAAAACCCGTCTTCTCCGGCGGTACCTCCGTCTCCGCCTTCACTGCTTCGAACCAGACGAGTAAACCCTAACCCTAAGCTCGTTCCTCCTCTTCTCCTTCCACTTCGTCTCCTTCCAGTTCTAGCCTAGGTCATCCTCTTCCTTTCGTCCAGTCTCCTAGCCCCATCCCGAAAACCCTAGTAGTTCTTCTCCATGGCCAGCCGCCTGAACCCTAACTCAAAGTCCTCATATAACTCCAAAACTCTAGATCTGGCCATCTTCTTCCTCAGCTCCAGCCCCAACCCTAGATCTAGGTCGAAACCCTAATCTCTAGGTCTAGGTCGTCTCTTTCTTCACAGTCCACAGAAACCCTAGGTTTCTAGGAACACCCATCCCAGAAGTCCTTCTGCTAGCAACCCCAGGGAGGAAACCCTAACTCTAAGGTTCTCTCTCTCAGCTTCTTCTTCCTCCCTTCTCTTCCGTCTCCACAAAACCCTAGATCTAGGTCCTTCTCCAACCGAAACCCTAATTTCTAGCAATACAAACCCTAGAAAACCTTAGATCTAGAAGCATGGAAGACGAGAAAGGGGATGGAGTAGATCGAGAGGGGCTCACCGGCCTGAAGAGGAAGTCGATCCACAGCGCGGCGGATCTCCTCCAGATGGCGACACAGCGGCGAACGAATCCGGTCAGCGGCGGTGGCTTCGTCTCGAGGTGACGATCTCTCGAAGGGCGTCTCTCCTCCCGAGGTGGCAGCGCGGCCCTCGGTGAGTCCTCGGGGCTCGGCTCTCGAAGCGGCGGTGACGATCCTCTGTGGCGGTGACGCTGCAGTCGAGGCAGCGTCCTGATGGTGCACACAGCCCGAGACGGCTCCTCTGGTCGCGAAGGCCGCGCACTGCTCGAGAAGCAGCACGGAAATCGAGGCGTCGGCGCTAATGGCGGTGCAGTCTCCCAAAGTGGCTCGACAGTCGAGGCTGGCTCGATCTTCGAAGTGGCGACGAGCTGGGCGACGTTCCGGCGAGGAAGGTCGGCAAGGCGGAGGATTGGCTCGAGGTGGTGGAAGTCGTACTCCGGCGAGGTGCGGTGGCGCTCCGGCGAAGAAGCTCGGCGGTGGCGTCCAGTGAGGAGAGAGAGAGAGCAGAGAGAGAGATGAGAGAGAGAGGGGTGACGTGTCAGTGAGAGAGAGAGAGAGAGAGGAGGGGTACTGTGAGGTGTCAGAGTCATTGGGAATCGTGTAATTTATAGTAAAATTAATACTGTGAGTGTACAGGAGTAAGTGGCATGTTTGTAATAACGTGTAGATCTGGGGGTATAGAACTGTGGCAGTGTGGTAAATTACAGTAGATCTAGGGGTAATATAGAATAGTTGTAACAGAACTACAATTTCAAAATCAAACAAATTTTCAAAACAATTTTCAAAACCAAATATTTCCTCCAAATATTGCAGCAGATTCAAAATTCAAAATCAACCATTTCCAACAGAACTTCATATCCAAAATAATATTTTAAAATAGAATTTCGAAAATCAAGATTCCCTCCATGGATTTCAAAACAGAAATAATTGCTTCATTTAATAATAACTAGTTAGCTAACAAACTAATTAGCACTAATTGTTTAATACAAATAAAACTGTTGTTCCCATATTTAGAATTCTCTAAACATTAGTAGTCAATAATAGTATTAAACAAAATTTAACTAAATAATTGCCAGCTAGAAATACTACTAATAATCATTAACTAATTAACAAACAATTAAATCCTTTTACTAAGAAATCAATTATATCTATACATTGTCGTAGGAACAGAATTTAGCTACAAAAATCTATCTCAATTTTAGCAAAACAATTTCTTTTTGCACTCCATTAGAAAATTCTAAAATAAATCAATTCATTAGGAATTCAAAATAGTATTCAAAATACTTTTTCAAATTGAGAAAATTCTTCAACACTCGAAATTCAACTTTTCAAATTAAATTTAAATTTTTACAAGAGAACAACATTAAATCCGAAGAGAATAAGAAAAATCTCAAATTTTACCAATTATGATTTTTGGGAGTTACAAATCTACCCCCTTTACAAAAATTTCGTCCTCAAAATTTCAAGGTTTTGCAATGCACAAAAATTCAATCAAAATTTATTAAAGGCAACCAGAAAACTAAATGATTTATTTATAGAGCAAAAATAATAAGGACTAACAAGTAGTCACTAGACAATAGGAAAAACTGTAAATGCAAGAAAACTCAAGGACAAGCCTCAAAATAGGCAATATAAAAGAAATACAACTACTACAAGCAAGTAAAAAAAAATAATAGTCCATCCGGCTGTTCTCCTGCAGCTACTATTGATCCTCATAAACTGGGTCCTCCTGCTGCTGCTCTGGCACTGGCCCCTGACGAGTGAAAGCCGCAGGACAATCCCTCACTTGATGAGTGGCAGATCCACAAATCAAGCATTGTCCTAACTTCTTGCGGCATTCTTTGCCACGATGTCCCGGTCTCTTGCAGTATGCGCAAGAAAGGTACGCCGGGGTCTGGATCTGTCTCTGCTGCCTCGGTGATGTCGGTGCTCGAACATGACGCTGATGCTGAGGTGGCCTCTGCTGAATGTCGGCCCGCTTCGGTGGACCCTGGGAACTGCTGGCGCCAATATCTCTGTCCCGCTTGAGCTTCGGATCCATCTCCTTCTCCACTCCCTGAACAACTTTAAGAATGCTCGCATATGTAGTGGCCTGACTAATAGCTACTGCATGTCGCAGCTCTCTGGTGAGACCCTTCTTGAACATCCAAGCCCTGTCCTTCGGTGAGCTGACTAGGTTCTCTGCGAACCTGCTGAGTCGGGTGAACTCGGATGTATACTGGGCCACTGACATATTCCCTTGCTGCAATGCTTCAAATTGCATCCTAAGCTCATCCCGCTCCACATCCGGGAAGAACTTTTCCTGGAAAAGTAGCTTGAAGTCCTTCCAGGAAACTCCGGGCTCTGCTAACTGGGGCTCCTCCCGGTACCAAGCCCTAGCGATGTCGAATAGTCGCATGCTCGCAACTTCGACTTTCAAATCATCCGGGATCCTCGCCATCTTCAATGACCGTTCAGCATTCTCCAGCCATTCGTCTGCGTAGACTATCCCCTCATCGCCCCAAAAATCCATCGGGCAGAGGAACTGATATTCCTTGGCAGTTCTTGGCTTCGGCGGTGCTGGTGCCGGCGGTGCTGGTGGAGCTGGCTCTCTGGTCTTCAGTGCGTCGATGACGGTCTCTCTGAACTGTGCGGCTTGCTGACTCTGAGTCTCTCTGAACTGTGCAGCCTGTTGATTCTGGGCCTCCATGAATTAATGGAACATAGCCATCACTTGCGTGCCATCGAACATCATCGTTGGTGGAATCGGCGGAGACGGAGGCGGTGCAAGCTGCTCCTGTGCACTGGGTGCAGGCTGCTCACTGGTCCCAGCGCTCGTCGTGGCGACCGTCCTGCAAAAGAAATAAACTGTTGATTGCTATATCCTAGAAAAATTATAACTATCCTAAAATCATAAATAAAATCAAATTTTTAAATTTTTAAACATCAATAACCATAAACCATAAACTATTAATCATAAACCTTTTTCATAAACAGTAAACATTTTCATAAACCATTTTTATAAACCATAAATCATAAACCATTTTCCCACGGTTCCTATGCTGTGATGAGTTTTTCCTTAGCTTTCGCTGGTCCCCCAATAACACTTATTTACCTAAGTGTCATTAGGATAGACCTGCATGGGCCACCACTAAAAACATGTCACGACCCGCTCCCGAATAATCGGATACGAGTCGGACACGCCCAGCCTTCGTCGTTGGACACGACGAAGTAAGCTGTACAATACTAAGGAAAACTCAAAGTCACAATGTAATGTAAACCAAACACAGCTTTTATAACGTTCCCAGAAATCACCAATATCCATCAAGTGCTTTAAAATACAACTCTGCCGGAGACAAATCCGGTCCAATGAAATAATATACAACAAATGAATCTCTAAGATACAAACTCCAGAAAAAATAAACTAAAATAAAACTGCAATATCCAAGCAATCACCAGCTCCATGCAATCTTCCACTCACCTGCAACGATCCTATCAGGAAAAGAGCAAAGTACAACCCTGACTAGACAATATACAATGTAGTCTGTGATCCAGAGTACAAGGTGAAACAGAAATACCAGAAACTAGAACATGAAATGAAACTGAACTGTGGTACCAGAAATGAAATGTAAAACTGCAGGTAAAGGATGACAATCAAGATGCTAGACAATGAACACGGCTATCAATGTACAAGGCAATCAATCACGACAATCAATGATGCAATTGTGACAATTTTGAAATATTAAAACTAATGTGTGACCGGCTTAGGAACAATCAATCAATCAATCAATGAGTCAATTCTACATGGTACGGCTTCATCGTACGTGATGTGTACGATTAGGCTATCTTCAATACTATATTGGGTGTGGTCACACAAAAGCTAATATTTCCCCCAATCCCGCAATGAACAATGACACACAAGCAACGAACAATGGAACAAGACAATCGTGTGTAATTCGTGTCCGATATGAGAACATGGCACATGAAGGTAAGACAGAAAACAAGGTACAAGTCAAGTCAGTGTACTTGCCTCGGTTTGGTTGCACGGGAGTAGTACTGCATGTTTGCAATGGATCACCTGTTATAATATTTGTACGAGTTAATTAGGGTTTAAACAAGTTAACTAACTAATTAGCTAAATAAGGTTAACTAGTTGATGGAACATTCTAGCCAATAATATTTAGAAAATATTATAATTTTAATCAATATAAATACTAATGAAAATATAACTATATGATTTTGAATATTTATAAAATAATTATATATTAGGACTTTACTGTCAAAGATTAATAAAAATCATGGAAAAACATTTATTAGAAAATATTCTACTAGTAGCTAACAGTAACTAATAAAATTGACTTAGGAATATATTATATTTAACAATTATCAAACAAAAGATACTAATAAAGAAAAATATGTTACCATTACTCAATCTAGCCCAAGCCCACAAACCCTACTGTTATTTCTCCTACCCAAATCAACTGAATTAAACCTTAAATTTGCTTAATAAACTGCCCAATACATTCAGCCCAAACCAGCCCGACTTCTGTTGGCCCAACTAGTAACTCTGCTCTCTGATAAAAAATTTAAACTAAATTCTTTTCCAATCAGCCAGCCCACTGGCCCAGCCCGAGTCTCCAAGCCCAGACCCTATCTCTTCTCCCTGTTTTTCTACTGAAAATTTACTT
This sequence comes from Iris pallida, assembly GCA_029216955.1. Classification (NCBI taxonomy): domain Eukaryota; kingdom Viridiplantae; phylum Streptophyta; class Magnoliopsida; order Asparagales; family Iridaceae; genus Iris; species Iris pallida. Next base: position 647,368 of record JANAVB010027200.1, read on the forward strand.
AATTTCTCACCAGCCCATTCTCTCGAGCCCAAAGACCCAGCCTTACTCTCAGCCCAAACTCAGCTCACAACTTCTCTGTTAACAATTAATAAATTAACTAAAATTTTTCTCTAAAAACATCAGCCCAAACGACCAGGCCCTTAAACCCGGCCCACCAATCCAGATATAATCCCATTTCTCATTCTCTCTCTTCAACCCACTCACCGGATTTCTCCAGAACCATCCGAAGGCTCCGGAAGAGCCCTCGTCTTCCCCGGCGAGAGAAGCCCCCAGTCCGGCGAGAAAACCCGTCTTCTCCGGCGGTACCTCCGTCTCCGCCTTCACTGCTTCGAACCAGACGAGTAAACCCTAACCCTAAGCTCGTTCCTCCTCTTCTCCTTCCACTTCGTCTCCTTCCAGTTCTAGCCTAGGTCATCCTCTTCCTTTCGTCCAGTCTCCTAGCCCCATCCCAAAAACCCTAGTAGTTCTTCTCTATGGCCAGCCGCCTGAACCCTAACTCAAAGTCCTCATATAACTCCAAAACTCTAGATCTGGCCATCTTCTTCCTCAGCTCCAGCCCCAACCCTAGATCTAGGTCGAAACCCTAATCTCTAGGTCTAGGTCGTCTCTTTCTTCACAGTCCACAGAAACCCTAGGTTTCTAGGAACACCCATCCCAGAAGTCCTTCTGCAAGCAACCCCAGGGAGGAAACCCTAACTCTAAGGTTCTCTCTCTCAGCTTCTTCTTCCTCCCTTCTCTTCCGTCTCCACAAAACCCTAGATCTAGGTCCTTCTCCAACCGAAACCCTAATTTCTAGCAATACAAACCCTAGAAAACCTTAGATCTAGAAGCATGGAAGACGAGAAAGGGGATGGAGTAGATCGAGAGGGGCTCACCGGCCTGAAGAGGAAGTCGATCCACAGCGCGGCGGATCTCCTCCAGATGGCGACACAGCGGCGAACGGATTCGGTCAGCGGCGGCGGCTTCGTCTCGAGGTGACGATCTCTCGAAGGGCGTCTCTCCTCCCGAGGTGGCAGCGCGGCCCTCGGTGAGTCCTCGGGGCTCGGCTCTCGAAGCGGCGGTGACGATCCTCTGTGGCGGTGACGCTGCAGTCGAGGCAGCATCCTGATGGTGCACACAGCCCGAGACGGCTCCTCGGGTCGCGAAGGCCGCGCACTGCTCGAGAAGCAGCGCAGAAATCGAGGCGTCGGTGCTAATGGCGGTGCAGTCTCCCAAAGTGGCTCGACAGTCGAGGCTGGCTCGATCTTCGAAGTGGCGGCGAGCTGGGCGACGTTCCGGCGAGGAAGGTCGGCAAGGCGGAGGATTGGCTCGAGGTGGTGGAAGTCGTACTCCGGCGAGGTGCGGTGGCGCTCTGGCGAAGAAGCTCGGCGGTGGCGTCCAGTGAGGAGAGAGGGAGAGCAGAGAGAGAGATGAGAGAGAGAGGGGTGACGTGTCAGTGAGAGAGAGAGAGAGGAGGGGTACTGTGAGGTGTCAGAGTCATTGGGAATCGTGTAATTTATAGTAAAATTAATACTGTGAGTGTACAGGAGTAAGTGGCATGTTTGTAATAACGTGTAGATCTGGGGGTATAGAACTGTGGCAGTATGGTAAATTACAGTAGATCTAGGGGTAATATAGAATAGTTGTAACAGAACTACAATTTCAAAATCAAACAAATTTTCAAAACAGTTTTCAAAACCAAATATTTCCTCCAAATGTTGCAGCAGATTCAAAATTCAAAATCAACCATTTCCAACAGAACTTCATATCCAAAATAATATTTTAAAATGAAATTTCGAAAATCAAGATTCCCTCCATGGATTTCAAAACAGAAATAATTGCTTCATTTAATAATAACTAGTTAGCTAACAAACTAATTAGCACTAATTGTTTAATACAAATAAAACTGTTGTTCCCATATTTAGAATTCTCTAAACATTAGTAGTCAATAATAGTATTAAACAAAATTTAACTAAATAATTGCCAGCTAGAAATACTACTAATAATCATTAACTAATTAACAAACAATTAAATCCTTTTACTAAGAAATCAATTATATCTATACATTGTCGTAGGAACAGAATTTAGCTACAAAAATCTATCTCAATTTTAGCAAAACAATTTCTTTTTGCACTCCATTAGAAAATTCTAAAATAAATCAATTCATTAGGAATTCAAAATAGTATTCAAAATACTTTTTCAAATTGAGAAAATTCTTCAACACTCGAAATTCAACTTTTCAAATTAAATTTAAATTTTTACAAGAGAACAACATTAAATCCAAAGAGAATAAGAAAAATCTCAAATTTTACCAATTATGATTTTTGGGAGTTACAACATCGTACCCCGTTGTTCGTCTACGGGGTGCGCGAGAAAGGAACACTGTCGCTATCGACTCGGTCGGGACCGATAGGTCAGGATCGATCAAATCGATCGAACGGGAACGGTTGAATTAAGATCCATTTTCCGTTATGGAATGGCTTCTTCGGAATCAAGTCCCATATTCAGCGGGCTGTGCCTTAAGGATTGACTCTGCGGTTGAGTCGGAAGAGACCTCCCGTTGCTCTGCTTTTCATACCGCTTGCGTTGGTTTTGGCTTTGTTTTCTGAATGCGTTTTCGTGAATATTTTTGATGGTTTTCATGGCTTATGTTTCGAACTTCGCATTCGTATCGAAATTCCTTGAATAACACAGTATTCTAATCGGCTGCTTGTGCGATTTCAGGTGATCACGTAGGCAACGTCTAGCGCGGCCAACCAGTTTCTCGCCTCAAGTAAATACTAAGGTGAGTGGCTGAACCTTCTTCCCTCGACCCTCTTCTCTAATACATTATCAATACTAGACATATGCTATGCTAGATGTAATGCAACGACATGAATGATATTCCGATGAACGGTCACACGACGTCCCACGAACACGAACTATACAGAAGCTTGTCATATAATACTATCGTGCTTGCAATTATCAAATCATATAGAACCGTGCTAAGAAAGGATGAATCAATTAAAATGAATGTCGCAATGATACTATAAGATGTTCCTTGAAATAACGAATTAACTTAGCACGGTCATGGACAACTTGTCGACAAGGGCGATTGTTTCTTCGGACGGTATCCCGAGGCCACGGGACCGTTCCGACCTAGGAAGAAACACGGATAGCTATGCCGGATGCATGCCACGGTAGGCAGTGGCTTTCAACGGGGCTCGCTACCTGCGCTGAAGGACCTCTGTCTACCAAGATATATGTCCAGGATGGCTTGTCGTGCCAGTGACCTTCACGAACGGACTCTATTACGTTTTATAATTATCAACATGACAGGGAAGAACATGGTAAGTTTATGCTACGACGGCACGCTCTGCCGGGGGTAAGATCTATCGTCATTATACGATTGTGCCTTCAAATATAAGTTGAATTGACTAGGATGGCTAGCAACTTCATTAAATATTTGTATGCACGCTCACTTGAATTCTTCAACAAATGAGAGTATGAGATTTAAATTGCCATGCACCAGCACAAAGTGTAAAGTGCTGACCCTCGCTCTCAACAGGTACTCGGGACCAGGATAGCGTGCCAAGGAACTGAAGGCGATGCTCATTTCTTTTGAAGCCTTGCTAGCGCGAAGGCTAGCTCTGCAATATTTTGAAGACTCCAACCCAACTGCATCATGAGTCACAAACTCTCGCGGATCTCAGGTCTTAGAGAGTCATTTTGATGTTTCTAAAATGGGATATAAATGTATGGAATGACTATCTCATCGATGTCGGTTGTAATCCCGCGAGGCCTCTTTTGTAATCGAGTTTGTAACCTAACTTATTATTAATAAAAATACAAGTTTTCTTTTCAGAATAATGTGTTCAATTTCTCTGCGTACTCTTACATATGCTGTTGTTTCGGATAATCTTATGAACCGCCTTGTGCAAGCGCAACTTAGGCTTGCACGACATCACGCCCGGGGGACGACTATCGATTCTACCGAATCGGGGCATGACAGCCTGGGCTCGAAGTCTGTGAAGGCTCTCATCTGTAGACTGTGCCTCCCTGATCTGCTCCATCAAACCTGACTGAATGTCAAGCGCCATCATCTGTATCACTGATCCTGGCCGAACTAACTCGATACCGAGCTTCTCCAGATCTTCCTGCAAATGCTGATCTATTATCAGATACCATGCCATCAGATGCCTGCTCAGCGCATCCGCCACCACATTTGCCTTCCCGGGGTGATACTGTAAATCGATGTCGAAGTCTTTCATCAACTCCAACCATCGTCTTTGCCTCATGTTCAGCTCTTTCTGCGTGAACACATACTTCAAGCTTTTGTGGTCAGTAAAGATTTCCACACGCTCTCCGTATAAGTAATGTTTCCATAACTTGAGTACAAAGATTATCGCAGCTAACTCTAGGTCATGGGTAGGATAATTTCGCTCATGAGTCCGCAATTGCCTAGATGCATAAGCAATCACTTTCCCATGCTGCTGTAGGACACATCCTAGCCCCTTTCTTGAAGCATCGCTGTATATGGTGAAACCTCCAGAACCTGAAGGTAATGTCAGAACTGGAGCGGTCGTCAGTCTCCTCTTCAGCTCCTCAAACGCTGCCTGGCAGTCCTCTATCCAAATGTACTCTGCGTCCTTTCGCGTCATCTTTGTCATGGGTTCGGCTATCCTAGCAAAGTCCTGGACGAACTTTCTATAATAGACTGCTAAACCCAGAAAGCTCCTAATCTCTGAAACTGACGTCGGAGCCTTCTATGTCTTATCTGCAGCAATCTTCCTGGGATCCACTGAGATTCCCTCTCCAGTAACTACATGGCCGAGAAACTCCACTGGGTCTAAAAAGAACTCGTACTTCGGCAATTTGGCAAACAATTACTCCTGCCTCAGAATCACCAAAACTGTCCGCAAGTGCTCTGCATGCTCCTCCGGCGTCTTCGAGTATATCAGGATGTCGTCAATAAACACTACGACGAACTTATCCAGATACTGGTGGAATGTCTTATTCATCAAATTCATAAAGACAGCTGGCACATTTGTGAGACCAAATGGCATCACCAGAAACTCGTACTGCCCATACTTCGTGTTGAACGTCGTCTTCTGGATGTCTGCTGCCCTGACCTTCACCTGGTGGTACCCGAATATCAAGTCTATCCTAGAAAACACCTTCGCCCCACTCAACTGGTCGAACAAATCATCTATCCTGGGCAGAGGATATTTATTCTTGATGGTGATGGCATTCAAGGCCCGGTAGTCAATACACAACCGGACTGTACCATCCTTCTTAGGCAGAAAGAGCACTGGCGCTCCCCATGGAGAAGCACTAGATCGAATGAAACCTTTTTTCAACAGGTCATCAATCTGCTGTTTCATCTCTACGGCCTCCTTGGGATTCACTCTATAGCATGCCCAGGATACTGGTGATGAACCCGGCACTAAATCTATAGTGAACTCCACATCTCTGTCTGGCGGAAGTCCTGGAAGATCCTCTGGGAATACATCCATAAACTCCCTAATGATAGGATGTGGTGGTGCTACGTCCCCAACTGTCGCAAAACAGTTCGGCTCTAGGCTGATCTCCGGCCCTGTCCTCCTGACTCTAAATGGTGCTGTACCTGGGGGACTGAAAAAAATACTACCCTCATGACAGTCTATAGATGCATAGGCATAGCTAAGCCAGTCCATCCCCAATATGATATCATAACCTGGGAGTGGCATCACAAAGAATCTTCCCTCAAACTCTCTCCGGGCTATAGTAATAGAGCATCTATAGCTAGATCTAATAGGCACTGGTCCTCCTCCCGTCATTACTCTACTAATCTCTGCAGTAGGTGTAGATACTAAGTGGTGTTCATGCATAAACTCTAATGATAGGAAGCTATGAGATGCACCAGAATCAAACAAGCATAGAGTTAGAAAAGTATGCAAATAAATATGACCTGTGATGACGTCAGCTAAGTAATCTGGCTCCGAAACCTGCTCCGGCTCCGGCTCGAGAGCTAGACTATAAACCTTCCCCTGAGGTCCCTTCTGCTGCTGCAGATGTTGCCCAAACCTCTGCTGCTGAGTCGGGAGTTGTCCTCTAGGTATCCTGGCTGCTGGGTACTCTCTAAGCTGATGGGTGGCAGACCCGCAAGCTAAACACTGCTTCAACCTCTTCCTGCAGATGGCATAATTATGTCCTAGTCTTCCATAGAAAGAACACATAGCTTCCTTCTGTTGCTGCTGCTGATGTCGGGGTCCTGGGGCTCTAACTGGAGGGGTCGAATGATGTGGTATAGGGGGACGGTAAATCTGCTGGTGCGGCGTCAGTGCTCTCTGCTGGAAAGCCTGACGCTTGGACGGTCCCTCGTGGTGTACAGAAGCCGGCCTCTTGCATGACAGAAGACGCTCCTCGATGCTCCAGGCCAACTCTAGGCTCTGGTAGTAGTCAGTCGTACCGTTCGCCACTATAAGAATGCCGATGTCTGGAACTAGACCATGGCAAAATCTACGGGTCATCTCCTCTGGGTCTGCAACCAGATTAGGAGCGAAACGGCTCAGGCGACTAAACTTTACCGTATACTCATCAACAGACCGGTTTTCCTGCTGGATGTTCTGGAATCGTAGCCCCATGGCTACTCTAGCAGTGGTCGAGAAGAATTTCTTCTTGAACTGGGTCTTGAACTGATCCCAAGTGGCCCTCCCTCTCGATAACAATGGCTCATTCCGGAACCAAACTCCTGCCAAGTCTATCAGCAGAAATCCCGCTGCCTCGACCTGGAGGTCATCCGGCATTCTAACTCCAAGGAGCTTCCTCTCTACCGAGTCTAGCCAGTCATCTGCTACTACTATGCCCTCAGTTCCTGAGAACTCCTTGGGGTTCAGACCCATGAAGTCCTTGATCGTCCCCGCTCTCTGCCGTGGCTCTACAGGTGGTGGGACCATGGTACGTTCCTCAGAGCGCTCCATGCTCTGGCAGAGTAGGGTAGTCTGCTCCTGATGGATTGTTAGGAACCCCTGGATTAGAGTAAGCAGTTGGTTCCCGTCGAGTGTGACGGAAGCCTGGGTAGGTATAGTGATAGAGGGTGGTAGAAGTATCGGATCCTGCTGGGACTGTGATGTAGAAGGTGATGGAGGCATCTGGGTTTGTGGATCTGTGGAGTGGGGGAATGTGGTAGGTGGAGGTGTATCAGTCAACTGGTCAGCTGACTGGATAAGGAGTGCGCCATTCTCAGGTGTGACATACTGGGACGAACGAGTAAGCACTATATAATTACAATAAAAAAGGACTTATAAGGACTTGTTTAAAGTAGGCAATCATAGGCAAGAAAATCTAATTATAATAGTAAGCATGTGATGTATTTCCTATATTGCAATCCTAGTATTCCTCTAGGTATTCTAAGCGTCATTCCTAATGTTGTCTAATTACCTTAAGTTCCTAATTGCAGGTATGCTTGGTACAATAACGTAACCAAACAATTTAGTCAGGACCTGCATGGGCGACCACTAAAAACATGTCACGACCCGCTACCCAAATTGTTAGGCCGGGCCGAGTCATGTCCAGCCTGTGCTTGAAATAAAGTGCAGTAAGCTGTTCTAGAGATAACAGGATAAGACTAAATGTGCTAACAGTTCTATAAGTAAATAAAAGTCATAAATGCTCCAAACACAAAAGTCGTCTCATATAGAAATAAGTCCAAAGTACAAGTCTGAAATGTAAAATTGGATACATGTCCAGTTACAAAATACGTAGTCTAATACATGACTACACTAAATATCCCAAGAGACTACGCGAACTAGACGAGTTTTTCCGCAGGAACATTCTCGTAAAGCAAAGTCGGGTCCTCGGCAGTATCTCCATAATATGAGTCGCAGAGTAACTCCTCCACAGTAAGGATACCTACAACGTTATCCTGTCAGGACGGGAGCAAGTACTAATTCTAACAAACTAGCATATGAAACATGGAAATAAACATAAAAAAAATAACTGGAAACATGGCATCACATAATCTATCATGGCAAGGACACATATGTCATAGAGACAGATATATATGTAATGTTTAAAACTGTAGCAGGTACGTGATCGTCAATAGGTGTACAATGTGCTGGGGCACATAATGAAATGTACTTCCGTATAAGTGATAAGGTGATAGATGTACATACGTACAAATCCGCTTTGAGATAAAGCCTACGACAAGGTATACATATAAAATGTCAACCTTGCTCGGTACATACGTACGGAGAAGGGGGCATGATCACGTACACTACTAACAGTATCCCTATAACCCAGATTCTAATCATGTGAGAGATACATAAAGACTGTTCTAAGCATGGTAGTAACTAAAAGTATAACATGTGAATATCTAACTTGCTACCCCAAGGATCAGCATTTAACATGGTTGGATTTGTAGTTCATTTATGTAACAGTATGTAAAGTTTGTAGAAAGTACTTGCCTCTAGCAAAGCAAGCTGCGATAAAAGTGCTATAGATGTCTTGGTAACTCGTCACTGTAGAAATAAATACATAAACTTAGTTTTTACACTAAGCTAAAATACTAAGGCACTAATTGGTGCAACACGACTTGTGACTGGGCACCTAGCCAAAATGATGACTTTAGCATAGGAGACCAATGTGGGGTGACATACTACTATAACTAACTTTCTAGGGTCTTTACACTAGTGAGGGGTGAGGTTCAATACGGCTATAACTCAAAATAACACAAAAAGTTGCAAGTCGTAATTAATTAATAATTAAATCAAATGAACATTGTGTTCCAATAATTTTTGAGATAGACAAAAAGTTTAATTTTACATAAAGTAAAGTACGAAAATGATTCTTGTTAATTATAGGAATTTATTATAATTTTTTAGTAATTTATTAACCAGTATAAGTATTTTATAAAAATCAGTTTTCCTAAGTACATAGAAAATGAGTTCTGGTTTCATATGCCAAAATAGTGGCAAAACTGTAAATTAAATACTGTAAAAATTATAATAAATTAGCTAAATTAACATAGTATCTAAATACTATTTTTCCAGAATTTTAACAGCAATTAAAGTATTTTTAGAAATTCAAAAATAGCATTGTACATAAACTAAAATTAAATAATTATATATCTGCGTATTTTGTCCATGTATATAATTTGAACCAAAGTTCAGATACAGGATCCAAGGCCATGAATCAAGTCCAATATGACTTGTACAGGTCTTGAATGTGTGAAAATACATTTGGGCCCAAAAACCCATGCTAGGCTTGGACACCAAATGGTTGCAGTAATTAAAATACACAAAAATACAAAGAGATAAAATATACATAATAAATATTAATATTTTAATAGGGTAAAATTTTACATACTAGCCATAAAAATATGACAAGTAATATTTACATATATTAAAATATACTTATGTATAATATTACGTAAATTATTTAGGCTAAATAGTTATGTATGTATACATATACATATATAACCTATATGTATATATATATAGAAAATACATATATATACATAAAGAAATAAATATATAATATATATATATATAAATACTGTACATACGTATATAACAGTATATATATATAATAAAATATATACAAAAATACATATATATACATATATATATAAATATATATATATAAATAATAAAACAAAAAAGAAAAACAAAAGAAAAAGAAACAACAGTAAGAAGGGGGGGGGCTCGAACTCGGGCCACTGAGCGCGCGAGGGGGAGGGGGGTTTAAACTCGCGCGCGGACCAGTGGGCCAACTCGGCTCTGTGTTAGGATTAGGTTTTCCTTTAATTTATTTAGGTTTAAGTTTTAATAAATAATAAAAAAAATAATAAAACAATCCTGTGTCCTGACAGTTAGGGACACAGGAGTCTAAGTGTCTGGGTCGATTACGACACGCACGACATGGGTTTGCCGTGTCCACACTCACCAATAGAGTCGTCGTGTGTTGGCGTGTCTTACATATGAAATCGAGACACAATAGGACACATGAGTCTAAAAGACACGTACGTGTCCAAGTCGAGCGGGCTTTCGAGGCGGCGACTGGGCAGAGGACGCGTCGGGGTCGACGGAGGATGGTGGCGCTGCAATCGTCTCAGAGAGATGCGTCGAATGGTGGTAGTCGAGGCTGTCGAAGTGGCGTGTAGGCGTCGGGCTAGGTTAGGGCGAACTCCGACGAGTCTCGTCGGGGAAGATGGGTTGGTTGCGACTGCGTAGGGGGCTGTGGTGGTCGTGTGAGTCTAGGGTTAGGGTCTGGGGGTCAGGGGCTATTTATATAACCCTAGGACGTTGGGATTAGGGCTAGAAATTAGGATTAGGGTTAGGGTTTGGGCGCAGATCGCCGAAGACGACGACACGCAGAGGCGGTGGTCGGTTAGGGTTAGGTTTAGGTTTTAGCAGAAACCCCCTAGAGTTTAGGAAATCACGGATAGGTCCTTCCAGTGTCTAAATGCAAAATCAAATTTGTATTCCGCATTTTAAAACAAATTATTAATTGCAAACTGATATTATAAAAATTTAATAAATTGCAGTTTGATATAAAAACAATTCTAACTATTACAAAATAATATTAAAACATTTTAATTAATTACAAAATAATATTTTAGTATTTAAAACTCATTTTAAAATTCTAAAAATTTTCCTAAAAATCATAATAAATATTTTAAGGCTAAATATGACATTAATAATTAATTAACACTAATTAAATAAATTTTGAAAAACAGGGGCTCACAGTTGTCTCTCAGAAAGTGAAGCCAAACAAATACTTCGAGAAGCTCATGACGATGTTTGTGGTGCTCATCAACCGGGTCCGAAATTACAAGACCGCATTCGAAGAATGTGGTATTATTGGCCTTCTATGATAGCAGATGCTGTAGACTATGCCAGAAGGTGTAAAGCATGTCAGATTCATGCTGATTTTATTTATCAACCGTCTGAATTTCTACATCCTACAGCAGCCTCTTGGCCTTTCGAAGCTTGGGGTATGGACATCATTGGTCCAATTAACCCTCATTCTGTTAAAGGACATCGGTTTATATTAGCTATAACCGATTACTTTTCTAAGTGGGCAGAAGCAGTTCCTCTCGCTGAAGTAAAAATATCTAATGTGATCAGCTTCATCAAACATCATGTCATTTATCGCTTCGGGAATCCTCGACGAATAATTCATGACAATGGACCACAAATTGCTAGTTAGGCATTTTATCGATTCTGTGATAAGAATCAAATTCAAAATCTGGCTTCTAAGGCTTATAATCCAGCTGCTAATGGTTTAGCCGAAGCTTTCAAAAAGATGATTATCAAACTTCTCAAAAAGTTTGTCTCTTCTAATAAATGTGATTGGAATGAGAAACTTGGAGAATGTTTATGGGCTTATCGAACAACAGTCCGAACTCCTACTGGTTTTACACCATTCTCACTGGTTTATGGATGTGAAGTTGTCCTTCCATTGGAAATCCAGATTCCATCTCTTCGAATAGCCATTGCTAATGAGCTAACTATAGAGAATAATGATCGCTTATGACTCTAAGAACTTGAAGGATTGGACGAGAAGCGTCTTCAAGCACAACAGCATATTGAGCTATATCATGCCCGTATATCTCGAACTTTCAATCGTAAATTTAAAGAGAGGGTATTCAAGGTTGGCGAGCTGGTATTAGCTGTTCGAAGACCGATGGTGATGACTCATAAAAGCAAAGGAAAATTCCAAGCAAAATGGGAAGGTCCTTATGTAATTGCACTACAACATATATGGGATATGATAGCGTGCGTTGAACGCTGTAGAATGCATATTATAGCATATTCCGTCCGCTATATATGCCCCCGCAATAATAACCCCATGTACAAGAACGCTATAAAGTTATAGCGTTCACGAACGCTATTCATGGATTATAGCATTCATTGACGCTATAGACAATGTATAGCGTTTTGAAACGCTATATGATAGTTATAGCAATTAGGAACGGTATAGAACTTTAATAGCATTCATGAACGCTATTAATATATTGTAGCGTTCATGAACGCTATAGACATGTTATAGCACTTACAAACGCTATATAGTTTACATAGCCTTTACGAATGCTATAGTTCATTAATAACATTTGTTAACGCTATAAATGTATTATGGCGTTCCTGAACGCTGTTTATTTTTAATTGCGTTCCTGTATGTTATTGTTTGTTAATAGCGTTTCGATATATATATGTTTTTTATAGCATTTCTTTCCTGCTATTATATGTACAACAATAACATGTCAGAATGTTATTACAGAGTCAAAATTCTATATTCAAAAATTTACAGAATACAGCACATCAGAATACTATTGCAGATAATGCCACAGTTACACAAAATGCAGGTATTCAAAAATTTAAATGCGAATCAATCACAGAATGAATTTCGAACATAAGTATATTCATTAATTTCACTGTCTAATATATGTAGAACAACAAAGTAGTACCAAACATTCAAAATCCTTAATTTCTTCATGTAGAACAACAAAGTAGTACCAAACATATGTCCAAAAATTAAACATTAACAGTGTAGTCAGCTACATATATCCCAAAATGTTGACTATCTAACATTTATCTCCCTTCGAGCCTATCCACAACCAAAACTCCTCAGAAAGCATCCTCTTCCTTCATCCAACCTACACAAAAATAGGGAATAAATCATTAGTGTAAAGAAAAAACCATCTCGAGCCGATCCAGACATTTGACGAAAAGTAAATTATTGGGATAGGAAAAGTAATGCCTTACCAGTATACTAATTGAATCCAGTAGTCAGCAACTCCACTTTGGCCAACTTTGACAAGGCATCTTCTTCTGCAAAATAATTAGCAAAATTGATAGAAGCATGTATCAGCTAATATACCTTCTGCTCTTTTGTGCCGCATTGATACAAGCTCCTCAACATCTCCAAAAATTTCTGAGCCTTGTTCCGTGATCCAATTTGATGTTGTATGAAAACGTCATCCAAAATAAGTAAAAGAAGTCGGTAATTAAATGACCGACTTTAAAATTGCATTGAACCAGATTCTTTGTTCCTTTCTGCAAATATAACTTCCTTACCTGAAGAGTTGACTTCTTGTTAGGATCAGTCAAGAAGTTCAATGCTAGTTGGGTGTCATTTTCTTTCAATCGAAGAGCTTTAGTGGCGCAAACTTGCAAATAGAAATATACAGTTACAACAGAAATTTTTCTAATTTGTTGAAAAAAAGCTTGTTCATGAAATAGAAAGTACAACTATCATAAAGAAAAAAAAAATAGAAGCTTGAAACCATAATTCAAATAGATATCAACAACCATTAGCATATAGCAAAGCAAAGCTACTAACTGATGGCTCGCAGAAGTACCTCACCCTTCCCGAGACAAGGTCCTGTGTTTGGATCAATAGCAACTGATCCAATTACTATAAGATCCACTGTAAGTCTTTCATCCAAGCCAATAGGCCTACCAAATTTGGCAACCCCAACTGAAGTGCATGCCTCATTTAAGCTACCAGGAGGTAATATTTGTGACTGTAACATCGAAAATAATCCAGTCCTAAGCCGTAGCTGAGGAGTCAACAACTTATTCCCACCTACAATTTCAAAGATGTATTGACTTAATAAAAGTGCAAATTTGAAGTGAGTAGACATGCAATGACTTATAGACAAACATGTACAGATAGTACCCAATTATTACCTTCTGCATTCACCTGATCTGCTCAGTGAAGCAACAAGAGGAAGCAGATGAGAAAGAAATGGGCAGGATAGGTGAAGTTAGGCACGGGCTTGGCCTTTACGTTGGGACAATAGTGCATAAAACATTGTTATACTAACAATAATGGAATGGCAACCCTGGCCTTTGAAGCCAGCCACACGTGTGAGGCATTAGGGAAGAACTAACAAGTCAAGGATTTAAGATGGATGGCATTTTTATACCTGCCTACCACGGCCCTTTAAAGTCTCTCCTCACACTGATGCTGCACTGTGAATGAATTGCTAGAATCAACAAGGACATGACTTCAAGGTAAGCCTCAGCTTCCTCCTACAGTGCATGCACCACATGGTTCTGGAAATGCAGACTAATCTGCACAAACATCATATATACAAGTAGCTAGCTATATATAAAAGAATGTTGCATGATTGAAATCACTCATTACTCAAATAAAAACAAGAACAATACCTTGTTAACTAATGTAGCAAAGTTCAATTGCTAGAATCAACAAGGACATGACTTCAAGGTAAGCCTGAGCTGCCTCCTCCAGCGCAAGCACCATGGTTCTGGAAATGCAGATCAATCTACACAAACATCATATATACAAGTAACTAGCTATATATAAGAGAATGTTGCATGATTGAAATCACTGATTACTCAAATAAAAATAAGAACAATACCTTGATAGCCAAACTAGCAAATTTCAATTAGAATCAACAAGGACATGACTTGAAGGTAAGCCTCAGATCCTCCTGCAGCGCAAGCACTGCATAGTTCAGGAAATACAAATCAGTATGCACAAACATCATATATACAAGTAAATAGCTATATATAAGTGAATGTTGCATGATTGAAATCACTGATTAGTCAAATAAATACATGAGCAATACCTTGTTAGCTAGCAAATGTTACTTTTTCAATACACGGAATTTTGTCGTGACTGATAACCTGATCTACTTGAGTGTATTCAAAGTTTGTTTCTCAACGTCAGGAATAATGTCTAAGCCATGGTCATTGCTGGTAAGACACGAGGTCTTAGATGAAGAAAGTTTTATACTAATAATTCCTTTCAACAAATTGCTGCATAAGTTTTATGTTAATACACATAATTTTTGTAAGCTCCAAACATAAGTTTGTTTTAGTGGTAGAGTCTTTGCTGGCAAGCAGCCTCAGCCTCATTTTCAGCTCTTACACGTAATTCAAGACTCTGTTCATGCAAAGCAGTTTGTAAATTTTTAGCTTGGCATACTTTCATGAGCATCAAGAAATAAGTTGGACACTTAGGAATGTATCATTCAAAAACTGAACCACCATAGTCCAGTCTATCATTTACAAGCTTATACACAACAAAGGAACAATGTATCATCCAAAATCTGAAACGTAATAGAAGAAACATATATGTTTGGGCTCAGAGAATGTTTGCTTCAAAAAGTGAACCGTAATAGCAGCATTCACAAACAGTTTTTCTTGAAAATTGAACCAACATTCACAAACAGTTTTTGCTTAAAAAATGAACCAACATTCACAAACAGATACATATATGTTTGGGCTCAGAGAATGTTTGTTTCAAAAAATGGAACCTTAATAACAGCATTCACAAACACTATTTCCAACCCCAATGTGTACGAATGCATCATTGAAGAATGTCGAGTGGATCATTGAGCATATACTAAAAAATTGAGCGAACATAGCCCACAAGATTGAACCAACATAGCCTAGTATATCATTCAAACACTGATACTTAACAAATGAAGAATGTATCATTCTAAAACTGAATATTTGTTCTCATCATAGCTCATTGTTTTATTCCAAAATCGAGCCCACATCATGTAATATTCAATGGTAATAGTGATAAGTTCTCATCATAGCCCTATGTATCATTAAAAAAACTGAAACACAAGCTTCAAAATGTCAAAAAATGAACACATACACGGATAAGAAGGTCACAGATCCTCACAGATCTATTATGCTGACAAAATTTAAGAGGAAACTTCTAATGTACATGACAAATTCACTTTAAACCGCTTGTCCCTTGGACCAAAAGGCTTGATGAGATTGTATGAAGGTCGTTGATTACCCCTCAGGATGCCATTTTGAATCGCTGATAGACAAAGGTTGAAGTTAATATATGCAGATAAACAAATTGGCACAAGGATTGTAAAAGGCATGTAAAGCCACTTCCCTATTTTCTTCAGTAATTCCCATTCTGGTCTCCATATTATGCAGGTACATTGGTGTATTCACTGTACTTACAACCGAGATAATAAACTTTATCCAACCGAGGCAGATTGATCCTTTTCATCTAAAGGTCTTCCAAAATTGGTGCAGTTTCGTGTCGCATCAGCATGCAACAAGTATCATTGTGATAATAATCCAGACAAAGAAAAAATAACAGCATATAAGGCAAAGTTTACTATTGAGAATTATGGCCAGATCACTTCACTCATGTCTGACACAGTGAAAACATTTGCTCGATCAAAACATGGAAACTATAATGCAGTACTTACTTATGATGGCTACATCCGAGTCACAAAAAATAGTTACTAATTTATGAACTGTGCTCATACTTGTCACCACTTAACCGGGAAAGAAGAATTTCTTTCAAATAAGGAGCATTGTTCTCAAATATATTGTACACATATTACAACTATTCCAATTACACAGCAAGCATTGTTTTATATCTGGTGCCATCAATGTTAAGGAATATAATGGACAAGACATCATATGGTCTGGTCATACAGAACCAAAAGCATTGCAGTATGGCATGCAGGTCTAACTAGAACAAAGGCAAACTAATACATCTCTTGACATCAAAAATTGTGTCTACTATACATCTTTCAAGTATTTTTTCTAACATACACATTCGGTGTTTCCAATCTCTGAACAAGAAGAGAAATTTATATACAACATTTTGCCTGGATGGATCACTCGAGTTTGACTTTTTTTTTTTGAGAAAACTATACTTTGCATTTGCATTTCATTTTCATCCCCCACCAAACAATGCAAACATCAGCATCATCACGTAAAAGAGATGGGCCACTGAGAAAATTATAGCACATTTTCCTGTAGGGCTATGGCCTACTTCTCTCTTTAGGTTGAACAACATGACAACATCGCCTACCAAATTTTCTAACTTTGTAGAAAGGCATATCAGTGGTTTGTTTGTGTCTTCCATTTGTAGAAGCACAGTAGGTGCTACATCTATCTCAGGGTTAGGATGTCAACAAAAGATGTCCTTTCCTCAGGAAAAATAAATGCAGATAAGATTTTATGGGTCAATTTGTCAGGCACAAGATACTCCTACAGAAAACAAACTAACCAGGTTCTATATGCCTTGTGCCAGCCACTAAGCAAGCACTCAGCACACGCTGCAAGCAAATGTCACTCCCGTGGCACTACAGCTCAACAAAATATTCCCTAGTGTACGACTTCGATGCCAACATCAAAACAGCTAAAACTTGCCACTAGTACAAAAGAAAACTACATTAAACCACCTCCAACAAAATTAAAAATTTGCAGTGTGCAAGTATCCTCACCTCGTCGATGACGGTGCCGTCGCGGCCAAGAGTGAACCTGTACTCGACGAAGTGGCTCCTGGGGCGCCACGTGGAGCCTCCAGCAGGACGAAACACCCTCCTGACGACGGTCGACGCTGCCGGGCCCGACACCGCACGATCCCGGGCGGATGGGCCGCCACCGAGGGACGTGATTATAGCGGCGATGGTGCCAGATTTGGACCCGGGCTCGTACGAATCGGGCGAGGATCTGACCCGATCGTCGTTGGTGTGGATGAGGGTTTGGGAAGAGGAGGCAAAATCTAGGGTTTTGTAGAGGGGAAGTAGGGTTTTGAAGGGGAAATTAGGGTTTCTGAAGAAGTGGATAAGAAGGGGTTTGCGGCTATGGTCAATGGAGGTCGACCCTATCTATGGTTTGAGGTTAGGGTTTGGATGTAGAGGCTAGGGTTTTAGTAGAATGTTTAGAGCCTAGGGTTTCAGTAGAATGTTTAGGAAGGAGGGAGAGGAGGTGGTGGACGAGAGACAGCAGCCATGGGAAAAATAGATAGAAATGAGAAGATGGAAAGAGGAAAGGCCGGTGCCGCTTCCTTGTTCTTGTTCTCTGCACGTTGATTGACTTCCTTGGATCATCGACAGAACGAAACCCACTAAAAGAAGGAAGAGGAGGAGAGAGCGAAGGGGAGAGAGAGAGAGAGATTAGTCGATTAAAAATTTGGGGCTCGGGGAGGGAAATATTTAGGGCTGGGGGAGGGTCGGGGGAGGGAAATAAAAATTTGGAATAGTATTTGCGTCCCAACACTTGTTTATCATGTAAAAGTCACATGATAGCATAATTTTTATTTTATTTTAATTGTATTAAATTTACCAACGGTTAGTAAAGAAAATAATGTGTTAGGAATTGAAAAAAAATAATATGTTAGGAAAACCATGTTAAAATAAGTTTATTACTGTTAGTAAAAAAAATTATATTAAAATAAGTTTATTACAATAAAACCCCTCCCCCTTTCGGTAACGCTTCCCTCACGAAAACCATGTTAAAAAATAATTGTATTAAAATAAGTTTAATACTGTTAGTAAATTATAACGATAAAATATCGTTAGGAATTGAAAAAAAATGTGTTAGGAAAACCATGTTTTTGTGTAGTGTCCCTCACGAAAAACCCAAATAATTCCTCACGAAAACCCTAAGGGTCTGCTTGGCAATTGTAGGGGTAGCGGTTATGAGGTGTTTTTAGAGTACCGATTATGAGCGGTTCTAAGAGGTCCGGTTTTGGATGGTTTTTAAGTAGCGGCTTTTAAACCAGTCCAATCCATGCTTGGTAATTCAATAACGAGCGGTTCTGAAAGTTTTTTACACGAATAGATTAAATAGGGAAGGGTATCACTAGTTATAATTATATATATTTTTGTGAGGATATAAATGGAATAAAAAAACAGAGCCGCTCAAAATCCACCGATTTGGGGTGTTTATAAAGCCACCCAAAAATACATTACATCGGTTTTGGGAGATTTTTGAGCCGACCAAAACCAGTGCCTCAAAAAAAATAACAAGCAGGGGTTTTCATAAACGGTCGGTTCAAAAACACCCCAAAACCGGTGCAAACACCGTTACCAAGCATACCCTAAATAATCTATCAGTCGGTCATCGATCTTTAGGGTTTTCGTGAGGGGAGAGAGATAGAGAGAAGAAGATGAGGAAGAGGAAGGGTTTCGTGAGGGGAACGTTACCTGAGAAAGAGGGAGGGTTTCGTGACAGAGAGAAAGATGAGAGGGTTTCCGGAAGGGGGAGGGGTTTTCGTGACAGAGAGGAGGGGGAGGGGTTTTCAGTTTGGCGCGAGGGTTATGAGGAGTTGAAGGGTTGGGGGAGAATACATTAAGATTTTTTTCAAACATAAGACACAGCATTTTGCTATGGACGGTACCAATTTAATTTCTAAAAATCCAACGGACGGGATCGACCGCTATCGAGAACACTATAAATTATACAGCAAAACTGAATCTCTCCTATAATTTATTTTTAATATAAAATATAAAACTGTGTTGCTTCTCCCATGATTGGAACAGTAGATAGTTCAATTGTGAGCATTCGATTAACTCGGTTAACCGAACCGAATTACCAAATACAGAATTCGACCAAAAATCGAATAACAAAAATTGAAACCAACCGAAATATCCCGTACCAAACCAAATCGAACGAAATAAATATGTTCAATTTTCAGTTTATTTGGTTTAACCAATATTTCAGTTTATTTATAATTTTTTTGTTAATATATATAGTAACTAAATATACAAAGATATATTTCGTATATATATTACTAAATTTTCTTATTCGGTTTACCAGGGAGGGAATTTTAGATAAAATTTCTGAAAGGTTAGTGGGATTAAACCGAAACCGAATCTGATCCCAAAACCGAAACCGAAAACGAATAAGAAATTTTAGTATTTTCGAAACCGAACCCAAACCGAATTTTTTTCAAACCGAACCGAATCTCTTATTCGGTTAGGTTCGGTTCGGTTCGGTTTCGGTCCAAAAATCGGATAATGCTCACCCCTAGACATACGGGCATAGCAGCGTTCAGAAAAAACTATACCTTTAACAGTGTTCATAACACGCTATATAAAGTTCTGTTAACAGCACTGCATAATGAACGCTATTGAAATGACATTCAATAGCAGGGAAGCTTCAACGCTATAGATAAACTGCTATTGTATGAACGTTTAATAGCACTTCAATATGAACGCTATGGATGATTATATTATAATAGCTGGGAGGCTCAAACGCTATAGATAAACTGCTATTGTATTCTATTTTAATAGCACTGCGGAAGGAACGCTATTGATGATGACATTCTATGGCAGGGAGACTTGAACGCTATAGATAAACTGCTATTATATGCCCTATTTGTTGTAGTGTTGAGACCGTGTTTTCTAATGGCACCTATCGGTTATCAAAGCCCAATGGAGATCTACTCTTGATGTCGATCAATGGCAAATTTCTTAAAAATTACTATGTATAAAAAAAGGAGGCATAATGAAAATAAAATTTCTTTTTATTTTTATTTTTTTGTTCTGAATAAAGGATTAAGGACGAGGACCACTACCTTCCTTATTGAATACATAGTCAGCCAATACATCAAGCAGGCAGCCATCCCCAGTGCTTCTTCTTCAGAAGTTTTCCCTAGCTCTACTAAGAAAGCGAGGATGTCTTGTGGTGGCTTGGGCGTAGAAGAACTTTCACTTATTTTGGTTAGGTTTGACACAATTGGCTCAACGGAACGCGTCTCGATGACGTCCTCAACCTTCATGGAGACTTCATTCTTTTGCTGCACATCCTTGGAAGACATTTCCGATAGAGGAGTGGAAATAAGAATGAAATGTTACAAAGAGTTCTCACATATTTATAGGAGAGATCTATTAATGAACTGGTCTTTAAAATCGAAAACAACTTTTCATTCCCGAAAAGACCTGTCTATTCACTACATCAGATTCATCCATTTTGTGGAATTGAATTGACCTTCTCTTTTCCCGAAAGATGCGTTGGTTTATTCATTCTTTCATCGATATTTGCATATATCCTCTATGACACATGTCTTTTTGTTCCCCGGCTACCAATGTTTGGTTAAGCTGATTGCTTGTCTCTTCGGATAGAAATTTTAATCTTCTATCTTATCAGTTGATTAGAAAGTTGGATTTGTTATTTATCATGTCCTCATGACCTCTGAATAAATATTAAATCTGCTTGTACTTCCTATCTATCATGTCTATTTGGCCCCTGAATAGATATTAATCTATTTTTCATTGAGTTAATACGATCTGTCATGTCCATATTACCTCTGATAGTATTGTGTACTCTAAAAATAGAAAATAAGATTTCATTATCTATCATGTCCATATTACCTCTGGATAGATACAATTGATTGAGTTTCGAAGACTTATCATGCCCATATTACCTCTGATAAGTATTTTCTATCTTATACCTATTGTTTAATTGCAAAATAAATAATAGGATCACAAAACAAATATTTTATTTATCTCTTGAATAAGATAAAAATTTACAAAAGATCCCTATTTTCCTACTGTGGAGCAGATATATCTTTCAACAATTTTTGGAGCTCTGCCAAACGCCTATCACGAAAGCCCATTATATTTTCAGTAGCTATCTTTCTTCGGGTCCCTGGAGTACAAAGGGGAGAAAACTTAGTAAAAATAGCTAACAGATTATCCATGGCTTCATCAAGATGCCTAATAGTAGATTCAGCGCCAAAAACTTGTTCTTCCAGAATTGAACTCTGTGTCAGATATTGGTCACGAGCTGCTATTAATTGCTCCTTCTCAGCCTTCAGATTAGCCAGTTCGGCCTCCACTTCACGAATTTTATCATTTTGCTCCTGAATTTTCGTATTTGAAGTATCGTAGGCTTTTCTATAACTTTCCAATCGAGGCCTTGCATTCGCCAATAAAGCTTTCTCTCTGGCGACTTTGCTGCTGTGTTCTTTGAGAGATTCGTTGAAAGTAGTCTCTCGAGCAGTGTATTCAGCTGATAAAGCTTCATACTCAGCTTGAATGAGACTCTCAGTAGTTTCACTTGTCAGCCTCAAATATTCTCTATACCACCTTTTCTAAGGCTGTTGCTCTCTCAACATCATTAAACATGGCGACGTTCCTAATGGTGGAAACAATTGCCCCTTTCAAGCTTTCATAACTGAGGCCCCTATTCCGGACCATGTCAATCAAAGCTGCCAGGGTCTTGTAAAAAGCTTCAGTATGAATCTCAACTAGGAGATTCATTTTTGCATTGGAGCTCGGCGTCGCAGCAATCTCTACCAAGTCCCTTTTTCTCAGACTAGGAGCAGAGGTGGTTGCTCCGGTAGCAGATTGTGATAAAGATGATATGGTCGTTGCTACCATAGCCAATTGATCTCTGGGAGCTTCAGAGATCATGTCTTCAGCACTAGTCACTCCAACCGTTTCTGGAGTTCCGGTAGCGGTGATAGTTGTGGATGGAACGATGGTGGTTACAGCTGATTCAGGTTCAAGCATAATCTCTCAGGCACTTCTTTTGGATCAGTAGTAATAGCTGAGGGTGCTATCACGACAGTCCTAGTTTCAGTAGGTGATCTAATTATACCTTCATCACCTTCTTTGGCTTCTGGCTGTTCGGGCTCTCGAGGCACTTCAAGTTCTTCATTGAGGCCAGTTCTTCCTTCAACAGCTGTTTCATGGTCTGCAGTCAATTTTCCTGTAGCTTGTTCTTTTTCTCGGTCGTCAATACGAGAAGATAATTCGGGCTGAGCCTCTACTTCAACCTCTGTTTCAACCTCTGCTTCAAGCTCTTTCTGTACTTCTGGTTGCTTACTTTCTGGTTGGATTACTTCTACTTCATCTGAAGAAGAAGCCTCTTCATCATATTCCTCATTTTCCTCATGATATCTTCTTGAGGAGGAGGAGGAGCCACAGGTTTTGATGTAATGATGATATCTACAAAATGAACAAAATAAGTTAATATACAAAATCATGATACATAATTCCGTATAGGTTTTTTGCTTAGTACCTGGAATATGTGCATTTTGTTCAAGGTATGAATCATAATCACCATCCCATTTATTATCGTCAAAGTTGAGAGCCGGCTCATCTGATGGAATACGGTCCCGATTAGCAATGTGTGCAGCAGTAGCATCCTCCGTAACTTGTGCCTTTCGTAGATAAGATAAATGGAGTGAGGAACAAAGGCGTCCAGGAGATAAAAGTTTTACAACTTCTGATGCTGCTGCTGGTTTAGGTGCTGAAGACCCTTCTCCCGGATGGACTGAAGAGGAAGCAACAAGTTGGTCCTCTTCGACCGGGATGTCATCTTCTGGAGTAAAGATTCTGGATTTGGAAGGCCCTTTAGTGGTAGTCTTCTTCTTTCTTTCAGGAGACTTCACTGGAAGAATGGTAGTTGTAGTTTGCTTTCGTTTGCGAGTTTTTCCAATAACTATTGGTCCCGCGGCTATCTCTCCAGCTCCTCTAGGAATTACTGCCAGAAATTCATCTATAGCAGAAGTATTGTCTGGTATGTCAGGAGTTATTCTGATGGGTTCTTCAACATTTTCCTCCTGGGCCCATCGCAGACTTCCTTGCATGCTATAGCCGTCTTCGAAGGAGCGAATGGATGTATAAAAACAAGCATACGAGTGAAGTATACGTAGCTCGGTTGTACTAGTGGCTGTAGATATGTGGAATCTAGCACCAGTACATGCAGTGCTAAAATATCTCCATGCTCGTGCACCGTCAATCAGCTTTCCATAATGATAGAAGTTGGTGGAAGGATTTCCAATGTAAAGTTGGTCATATCCAAACTGGCGAGCGAACCTACTTAGTAGGTAAGGCTCAAACGCACCGTAATCTTTATTCCTGTACATCAGATGGAAGGGCCTGATGTACGCCAGCCATCGGAAGACAGATCTTGGCAATAAAGTTGATCTATCTAGTCTATCTTCAAATTGCACGCCAAGGCAGTCGGCTAGAACTGGTGGCCTTGTGCAGAAGAAGTTCCAGCCGTGAGAGTAATTTATTGCTGCTCGGTTGTCTGCCACCGTTGTAGCTCTCCATGTAGATTTGCTAAATTTTTGGAAGAAAATCCTCGCTTCATCCTCAGGTCCCGGTGGCAGCAAATTGCAATTGTGGTGTAGTAACCAACCCATCAGATAGGTGTAGGGTAGCTCCACCCTTGGAAAATTGTCTCAGTGAGGAGCATTATTAATCAGCTCTTCACCGAAAGTCCGTAGACCTGTATTTATTCGGCATACCATCGCTGACAGCAGGTTGATTCTGTTTTTGAATACTAAACGTACCGCTGGCCACAGTACGTTGTGGTGAATCCTGTCTACGGTACTGATCCCTGGCACGACCCATCTTCGTAGCCATAAGGATAGGAAACCTGCCAACAAGGCCTCCTTTGACATTTTCTGACTACCCTGTCTCAGGTAGCTTAAAGCCTCAGTCCCCGTAGGGATGTCTCCGGTTTTGGTAGACAGATATTGGTCGCAAGCTTTCTGTGAAGCCATCAGCTCTTGAATTACATCTGCAGGAATTATCGAGCAAGGTTTAATGGTTTGAGTTTTGTCTACTCGAAACCTGTTCTTCTCAGTCTTGGACACTCTATTTTTATGGTAAAATAGATAGGTTGTCCATTTGGTTATATATGCCAAATATAACCCGGTTTCATATGTACTGGTGTAAATCAGATAATGGCACATAAGTTCTTTATAGAATTGCACCAGTTCAAGGTTCTTCTCTCGAACTTCTGCTAGTTCCCGATTCGAAGGAATGTATTCTTCATAAGGGAATTCACCCATCGGCAACTTCGAGATGAACTACATCTCATGCAAAGCAAGACCCATTTCACCATGTGGAGTTGCAAAAGTTCATGTTGAACTCATATATAATTCCAGTAAAGCCAGGAACAAGTTGCTATTCGGTGGAATGCCATAACTGGTAGAAGCTACCGCTTCATACAGACCAATATCGTCCAATTCTGTTTTAAAGTGCTTCATGACCCAATTACTGATCTGAATCCAGTTACTGCTGTAAGGGGTTAGCCACACTGTCAGCCTAGGGTTAGTCTGAGGATATAAGACTCCTTCCCTTAGGAATTCATTTATGAACATGGGAATTTGTACCGGCTGGATGAGAAGTGAGTCCTCACTCGGTGTGAACCCGGGCAATAGACCAGAAAATGGAATGACACCACCATAGGGAGTGCTAATGTTATAACCCATGTCATTTGCTTTTTCTCTTCTGAAAATGATCCTACCCGGTCTACCATAACTATTGGGAGTTAAGTTCCACAGCATTTGACGATGATGGCTAGCGTGGAAGAAAGCAGATAAAGGGTAATTCTTGTCCATGTCAGGGAGATATATCACCATTTCTCCAGATCTAAACACCCAAGCCTCCTTCTTGGGATGAGTCTGCGATTTGAAATCTATCGCATCCCCGAATAAAAAAGCTGGCTTTAAAAATTGTTGATTGTCCAGTGACACCAGTACTTCCCCGTCGATCATGGATAATAACATCCTGTCTCCTTGGACAGATATCAGCTGTGCTTTCGTTGCAAGGTATTCGGGGTTGGATTGAGGAAATTTGACATGAGATAAATCCTCTAGATAGTTCGAGCCCACCATGTCCGCTGATGAGCCAAAAACTTTTTCAAGAGGATGAGTTTGTAAATCCACTAACAAAAGGAAAAAAGATCAAGTTAGTGAGAAATCTAATTTGAAGTTTTATGAGTAAAGATATTGACTTTTACGCTTACTAAAATTGATTTTAAAGTGTAAAAGGTCTTTATTTTACAAAGTTTTTCCATTTTACGCTAGCACATACTAAATGTGAGCGTATTTGAAAATTTTACGCTGGCATGAGTAAACATGAGCGTAAATTTGAATTTTACGCTGACACGTATAACGTGGGCGTATTTATTAACTTTTTACGCTGACACGTATAACGTGGGCATATTTTATTATTTCAGTTTCTACGCTAACACGAATGATGTGGGCGTAAAAATATGAAAGTTTGTCTTCTTCTTCTCCGATGAATATTCCGTCCAAAAGATAGGGTTTTACCCTTCATAGGTGGAGCTACGGCGGGATTGGGTTGTCGGAATGGTGTCGATGACCGAATAGGAGTTTGTTCACGGTCGGCCGATAAAGAATCAACGGCGGGTTTCTTCCCCTTGCTGCTGGCGGCGGTCTTCTTGGGAGCCATTGAGTTAAAACGGGATAGATTTCGAAGAAAGAGGGAGCAAAGAGATTTGGGATTGCAAAGAGACAAGTAAAGTCTTTATCAAATTCGAAAAGCTCTTTTTATAGAGATTTTGAATCGGTTCAAATTCCCTATTTTTACGCCGACTGTTGGATATCCCTATTTTTACGCGACTGACCGCTGGATATCCCAAACTTTACGCTGACTGGTCAAATCCCGAATTTTACGCTTTTGTTCAAAGTATTTCAAAATTTTGAAAATATTCCGAAAACTTTGAAGGGGGTCTTGTAGGAGCGTAAAAAAATGTTTCATAGACTGAGTCAAAGGGATAAGAGCTTTCCACTCAAACAAAGCTACTTTACGCCAGGGACACGCCAACCACTTTACGCCAGGGACACGCCAACCACTTTATGCCTGGGACAGGCCAACCACTTTACGCCAGAGACAAATTATCAAATCATGCATTTAATGCAAAGTAATAATGGGTCTGACATAAAGATTTACTGACGGCGTATAACACAGGATTCGAAGGAGCTTGTTTTACACAGAAATCAATATTTGTCGTTTAGTATGTGGACTGAGCTACTTTTACGCTCACAAGATGGCTTCTTTTACGCATGAATACTATATGAGCCTTTTTACGCTCAAAGTTGACGTGTGCATAAAGTTTATTTTGGCTACCTTTACGCTCAAGGTTGTTTTATCAACCACTTTACACGAAAAGTCCATTTTAGGGCTATTTTACGCCTAGTCTACTACTTTACGCTCAGGGTATATTTGGGTTGTTTTTACGCCCTATCCTTTCTGATTAGTTTGGAACGTGGTTTGCCTACGTGGTTTTTATGCCACACATTTCGAAGAACGTGTGTACGTGCAACCTATTCTTATTGAAATCATAGGACACGTGTCAACGTGTGTAAAGGATGACTTCAATCATGGGTGGCAGTTATTAGCGTAAAGACAGAACTTTTGCTGAGTTTTACGCACAAAAAGCCAAGTCTATAAATAGACTTATTTTTCTCATATAGAAGGAGAAGCGGAGAGAGAGGAGATAATACAGAGAGATCATAACTCAGAGATTTTGATTCTCCAGAGCATTCTTCTTCAACTTTTTCCAGAACAAAGTGAAGCAAAGCAGGAAAGCTTTCGGCCTCGCCATTAGTGCCCAAGTGTGTCGATACCTTTCTGGTGACTTAGTTCTTCCGGTTGTTCATCTTCTAGCAGTGATCTTCATCATCATCATATGGTCCAAGGAACAAAGTGATCGCCTTCAGATCAGACTTCCATAGCAATACTTTCCAGAACAATTTGTACTATTTGTACTTTTCTCGTTTTATTTTCAAAAGCCAATTTTAGGCCTTTTGTTAAGTGAAATAAATCCGTTAGATTGAGAAGAATTCGGAGCAGTAGTCTCGTTTATGATTCCATGTTCTTTGCAGAACAATGTGAATTCATGAGACCGATACTCTCTGCCTCAATCACTTCTTAGCATCTTGAGCTGCATATCGGTTTAACGTTCAGCTTCAGCCCTGAAGTCTCTGAACTACTCGAATGTTGCATCCTTCTACTTGAGAAGTCATGCGAACGAGCACTTCGAGCCGACCTCTGTGGAGAATTGATAAAAGTTACAGATATCTGAGTGTACTAACTCCAGATGATCAGTACTTTAGTTCAATCGTCTGAACAGCTTTCCAACAGTCTTGTATCTACACAGACCTTAAACTCCTCCACCTCCTTACCCCCACATTCCGAAGATAAGGTCCTGGTAGGACATCTTGAGTCTGCTTCTATCATAGAACAACTCTTAATCCATTCAATGAAGTAACTTCATCGCCATCAGCAGAAGTTCGAACATTCCTTCAGCACCGAACATCTTTTTGAAGCATGTTCATCGCCAAAAAATTACCATCTGGCTAGTATGAATGTCCATCTTTTAAGTCTGTATCAGATAACAGACTTTCTGAGATCAGATCATCGAAAAAATCTCTGGTACATGCAAGACGCATTCCAGTGTCCTTGTCGATGGTTAATAACCACTGTCTCGATCTTCAGAACTTCTGCTAGATATATGTTCACCATCGAGACCTTCGTCATAATACAGTTCGTCCTTGGTGAACAGCTCCTTTGAGAGCACACGTGTTCAGATGCACTAGTGTCAGACCACTAGTAGCTACCACGCTAGATAACTCAACCTGTGCAATAATAGCAACCAAGTTAAGTAATCAAAATAACCAAGTTTAGCTATACCTACTATTTTGGTTTGGGCTTGGATTTGTATTCACTCTTATAGTGGCCCTTCTTGCCACAGTTGAAGTAAGTCACGTGGGACTTGGACTTCTGTTGCTTGAACGAAGGACCCTTCACTTTTATATTTGTGGTGTCCTTTGTGATAAGAAGCCACCTGCTTCCCCTTGAACTCTCTTGTCTGCACCAAGTTGGCCTTAGCCAGTTGGTTGGACAGAGAGTCCATCTTCTGTTGAGATCGTATTTCGTCCTCAACGTGGATCTCTTTTCGGAGATCTTCCAAACTAATGTCCAGCTTTTTTTGATACATTCTAGCATAGAAGTTGCTCCAACCAGTAGGAAGTTTCAAGACTATCCCTCCAACGACAAACTTGTCGACGAGGGACATCTTCTCGTCATCTAACTTCTGGCGTAACTTCAGGAATTCCTTTACTTGAGGTAGCATCGCCATCTCGTCTACGAATAGCCACTCATGGTACTTCTCGACGATGAAGATTTTGGACCTGTTCTCATCATCTTCATATAGCTTATCCAAAGAATCCTAGATCTCTTTGGCCTTCACCTTCGTGGAATATGACTCTGCCAGAGAGTCTTCCATAGAATTGTTAATCAGCAGTTTACAGATGTTGTTTTCTCTCTTCCACTTGCTCTGCTTGACGAGTACATCAGTAATAGCATCGGCAGTTCCTCCTTCTGGAATCATCGGTTCATCCTCAATCAACACATGGTCTACGTCTACGAGTTGAAGATTAAGGGTGACCTTCCTCTTCCAGATTTGGAAATATTCTCCGTCGAATTTCACCAACTTGTTAAAGCTGGTATCGACGAGAGAAGCATGAGAGTTCTCCATCTACAAGGATCTTGCTCTGAGATTGTTAGTCCCGGGGCTTGATGAAAGATGATAGACTCGATGTCGAGATCAGAGGTTCAACAAACGTTCACCTTCTAATTATTCTCGAGATCCAAGAGGAACACTATAATATGAATCTGATTATAAAAGCAACAATAATCATAGAGTAAATCTCACGTTCTTCCTCGCAATCGCAGTTGCTGACGGACAGAACTGAGTTCAGAAAATAAATCTCACGTTCTTCCTTGAAATCACAGTTACAGACGGACAAAACTGAGTTACAACTCAGATGAAGGAGAAGAAAAAAGAAAGAAGAAATGTTCTTGCTAGGGTGATTAAGATCACCGTTGCTCATAGCAAGATTCGCCCCACCACGATCTGCTTCCAGGAACCAGCAAGTTCACGAAGAACTTCTGGAACGCTCGTAAGTCAATATTTGAGACTTGAACGGGCTTTCTGGACTTTACGGACTCCCTTAACTCTCACTACTAAAATCTGCTCATTTTGCGACATAAATTTAGCGACGCTCGATTAACGTCGCTAAATTGTGTACATTAGCGACGTTTTAGTGAAGCGTCGCTAATCGTCGCTACTAGCGACGAAGTAAGCAACGAAATAACGACGCATATTAATTACATGAGCTAGTCGTCGCGAAACGTCGCTATGACGTCGCTAATAGCGACTAATTTAGCAACTGTCATTTGAACGTCGCTAATTTCTAATTATATCTCCCTCGCCGATTCATTTTTCTCCATTTTCCTCTCTTACTCTCTCTCCTCCCGCCTCCGGCGCTCTCACTCTCTCAGGCGGCGACTCTCACTCTCTCCGGCGACTCTCCTCTCTCACCGGTACGTGACTCTTCCCCTCCCTCTCCCTCTCTCTCTCTCTCTGTCTATTTTGGTTGTTGGTGGCTTGGGGGGGTGCGGGTGGCTCGGGGGGAGGTGCAGGGGGTATACGGGTGGTTGGGGTCGGCTGGGGGTGGCTGGGGGGTGGGGCATGGGGGACGAGGGCGGCTGGGGAAGGGGAGATAGGGTTAGGGTTCGGGTTAGGGTCTATTTCCTCCTATTTTACTCTCTCAATCTCTCTCCCCCCTCCGGCACTCTTACTCTCTCCGGCGACTCTCACTCTCTTCGGCGACTCTCTCTCTCCGGTTGTTTTGGTTGTTGGTAGTTGGGGTGGGGGTGCGCGTGGCTCGGGGGGATGGACAGGGGGATGCGGGTGGTTCGGGGTGGCCGGGGGGTGGTTGGGGGTGGGGCAGGGGGGACGAGGGCGGCTGGGGGAGGGGAGCTAGGGGTAGGGTTCGGGTTAGGGGTGGGTATGTGTGGGCAGCTGGGGGAAGGGAGCAGGGGGGTGGGGCGGCTGGGGGAGGGTAGCAGGGGGGAGTGGAGGTTTAGGGTTCGGGTTATGGGTGGTGTAGGGGGGCTTGGTCAAGGACACCGATAGTGCCGAAAAATCTAATAATTTAGTAATAATTATTTGTTTTTTGACACCAAAAAATATGATACTCCGATTCGAACGCACCAATAGTGCGATATTTGTAACAAGTAGTTTTGTTGGTTGGTTAATTGGTAACATGGTGATCGGGACATATAGTCCCTGCACCCATTTGACTGGCGAGACAGAAACTATGGCATGGTGATCAGGATATAGTCCCTGCAGCCATTCGACTGGCGAGGCAGAAACTATGTAGCCGTAGATAAAGTTGACTGCCCTCCAACCCTCATTCCTCGACAAAGATGATATGGAAACCTACCACTATATCTTATATAGTAGTAGACGATGTCTTAGTATTATATTATGTGAGTTCATCTTGATTCTGTTACATTCTTCAGATACTAGATACGATAAGAACATATACTACACCATATGTATAGAACATAGGTGATTCACACTAATGTATGCTAGAATGAAATTTGGGTTGTGTTCTGAGCCATCCGTTCCCATACTTGGTAAAAAATCAAATTTTCTGTACTTTATCTGCTTTCAAAAATGTACTCAAATTACATGATGGTTCCTTTAGTTAGCTTGCTTATGTTATAATTATATTATTTGTGAATATCAACTGTACGTCGTTTGAGGGAAACAGTGAATGCTGAGGTGGCTCCTCCTACGATTAAGGAGAAAGTGGCACCAGTAGCTAGTAAGACCGAGAGTTCTATTCATCCAGCACCGGTAGCTAGTGAGACCGGGAGTTCTATTCATACAGCACTTGCAAGAGACTACATGTCTCCTGCCGCCGTCGATCCCACTTATTCGAGGTGGTTGCGTGATCGTATCACTGAGCGTTTGCATGAGCTGCGTGGTTCTCATTAGCTGTTAGTATTTATTTGTATTGGACTATTTGTATTGGGTTATTTTTGTATTAGACTATTTGTATTAGACTACATATAAGAATTAGTACTGTTTCAATCTCTGGATTGTATTGGACTACGACATGGTGATTAGGACATAGTTTCTGCAGCCATTCGACTGGCGAGGCAGAAACTATGGTACGACATGGTGATCAGGACATAGTCCCTGCAGCCACTCGACAACCAACCGGAGAGGATACTCTGAGAGGTCCATCTGAGTAGGACGTATACTCTGAGAGATCACCTTTACAAGAATGATATTAGTAGTGGGATTGAGTGTTGGAGGAGATATTATCAGAGTATACGTTCTACTCAGATGGGTCTCTCACCATTACTATTTTTTTCTGACAGCATGGTGGATGTGCTCCGTCAACAGATACTTGCTCTGAGCCAAAACTTTGACCTGGAGCTCAAGTGGACATCCTTCGTGTAGAGCTCGAGCGAGAGGTTCCTGACAGTATGGTGGTCTCCTTTGTGAAAGAATTCTTGCTCGTCCCACAACTGACGAGGCAGAAACTATGTAGCCGTAGATAAAGTTGAATGCCCTCCGACCCTCATCCCTAGGCAATGATGATATGACAACCTATCACTATATCTTATATAGTAGTAGATGATGGTTTAGTATTACATTATGTGAGTTCATCTTGATTCTGTTACATTCTTCAGATACTAGATACTAGATTCGATAAGAACGTATACTACATCATATATACAGAACATAGATGAATCACACTAATGTATGCTAGAATAAATTTTAGGTTGTGTTCTGAGCCATCTGTTCTCACACTTGGAGAAAAATCAAATTTTCTGTATTATATCCCCCCTCCCGCACAAATACCGCTTGAGTGAGCCAAAGGCATGCAGCCACTTCCCCTCCATTCTCCCTCTCCCTCTCTCTTGCTATCAACGTCACAACTTTTCCAGTGTTGCTCCCTCTAATGATGATGAACGCAAAAATCAAAGACCCCCCTCTCATTTCTCACTCTTCACAGTTCTCACAATAGGAAGGATCTGTGTTTTCTAGTTCTCTTCCATCCATCCATTCTTCCGTTCTGATCAAGCCTCCACATATGATATCCAGCTCAAGTGTAGAGGCGGGGGAGAAGAAGTGGGCAGAAAGAGGAGGGGAAAGAAGCACAGCCGGCGGCAAGACCTGGAGGAATTTCAGTAGGTTTTTTTCAACATCCATAGGAGAACTATAAGGATATATCTTTTCACAACATGTCACCTTGTCAAAGATCCTTAATGTGAATATCATGTTACCGCGGTGTCGGAAGACTAACATGTCATAATTTTCTAAACCGTGTGCTTTGACATAATCCTCCCAACTCTTTCCTCCTATGTAGTAATCTTGCACTTCATAAAAAAATACAAGATTACTACATAGGAGGAAAGAGTTGGGAGGATTATGTCAAAACACCATGGTAACATGTTAGTCTTCCGACACCGTGGTAACATGGTTGTCACATTAAGGGTCTTTGACAAGGTGACATGTTGTAAAAAAATATATCCTTATAGTTCTCCTACGGATGTTGAAGAAAGCCTCTGTACTTCCTCCAGGTCATGCCGTCGGCTGTGCTGCTTCCCCCTCCTCTTCCTGTGTCACGCCCCAGAACCAGAATACTGGAGAGCGGGGGCATACATAGCCAGCTACGTATACTGAAGTACAACCCACCTCGCTATACGGTCATGGATGTCTAGATACATGAGGGTTTAACTACAAGCCATCAGTCTCCTATGGTCATAAACAAGCATGTTGTCTCAATCTCAAGCAAGTAATATAGTTACAAGATGCAAGATCACCAAATATACAATCGTAAGGCATCCCAAACATTACATATTCAGCTGATCATGAAGCTAGTCGTACAAAATGTGAGGACTACCAAGAGTTTAGCCATACATGATCAACCCTAGGATTTGTCAATCATGTTACAGCCCGTAGGCAGACAGTAAATAAAGATGTAATACGAGCTAACACGTGCTCGTCGGCTAAACGTCTCAAAAGAATAATTTTACTAATAAGTGGGAGGACAAAAGAAACCCATTCGTTGCCAGGGTTACGCCTGGTGGTCACCATCTGGCTGGAAGACAGGGGGATCCTCTGGAGCGGCTCAGATATCTGGCCACACAAAACCAGCTGGGTCAGACCCCAGAAAGAGCAAGTGCCACAAAGGAGGCTTCACTTATGAACTAAAACCAGCATATCACAATAGAATACTAAAGATAATAAATAAAGAACTGATAATAAAGAGATAACAACAGTAAACTGAGAACGAAAAAACCATTCAAGTAGCCAGGTCACAACCCTTAAACCAAACAAGGATCGGGTTGCAGCCCTTCACCTGAATAGAAACTCGTCTCAAATACTATTGGTATAGTGAAGACAATAAGCGAAGAGAGGACACAGAACTGCTCCGGGTGCCAGGTTACAACCCTTAAACCAAACAAGGACCGGGGTTGTAACCCTTTGTCTGAACTGAACAGGACCCCTGATCTTTATTGTTAAGGCAAGTATAAATAATCATGATATTGAAGTAAGATAAAACATGACGAGCATGGCCTGGGGTTACAATAAGACAATAAGCGAAGAGAGAACACAGAACTGCTCCGGGAGCCAGGTTACAACCCTTAAACCAAACAAGGACTGGGATTGTAACCCTTCGCCTGAACAGAACTGGACCCCCCATCGTTATTGTTAAGGCAAGCATCAATAATCATGTCATGTCACAATCTTGTACGGATCAGGACAAGACTAAGCTGAGCTAGATTCCATACAATCAATCACGACCAAGCAAAGAGTACGGCTTGATACTTTAACTAACTAGGGTTATCACAGGCCTAGTTACTAGCAAGATGTAATAAGATTATTCCAACAGCCACAAGCCCTGCAGACCATCCAGTTATCCAGGTCGAATGTCCGTTTTTGAAAAATGCAACATGTGACTGTGTGCTGGAAATGTGCCCTACTCGATGGTCTACAAGTCCACTTAATGCGCCCAGATAATGAGATTGCCTGTAGCTGGGAATCTCTTCATGTCTACTGAATTATCCTAGTTTATTAGCCTTAGTCAATTACTGTATGTATCCCTGACCGTGGTACTCAGGGATCCCTATCCTAGACATGATGCAAGACAGTACTTGTTTATTTGTACAAACACAATCATCCACGGTGTCCAGTTTTTTCATACTTATCATGTCAGGCTAGCTGTCATAACAGCATGTCGAGATATATCATGTCAGTTTACTTTTCAAGAGTGCGCCACAGCGGGCCACTATCGTATTCTATTCTTACATTATCAGGAATGAGAGAAACTTGCATAAAATAACTAGTGACATATTGTTGAAGCCAATGAAAAGATCTACAACTTTCATGTTTTGAGTTTTTCAAGATTTTAGCTACAAATAGCCCAAACGGGCAAAACCAGCCATTTGGAGTGGCCTGCGCGCAAGTTGCGCAGGCAAATCGCCCACGGCGCACGTTGCGCGCAAGCACGGTGCGCGGCCGCTCAAGTTGCGCATTGCGCGCGGGCAAAATCGCCCACGGCGCACGTTGCGTACAAGCGCGGAGGGCGACGTGCGGGCGCGCGGGCGCGCGGCGCACGGGCGCGCGGTGCGCGGCGCGCGGCAAAGAAGTGCGCGGGCGCGCAACGCGCAAGTCACGCATTGTGCGCGGGCAAAATCGCCCACGGCACACGTTGCGCGCAAACGCGGCGCGCGGGCGCACGACAGCGAAGTGCGCGGGCGCGCAGCGCATAAGTCACGCATTGCGTGCGGGCAAAATTGCCCACGGCGCACGCAGCGAATACACTGCGCGTGGCACTGTTCATCGTCCCAACAGCACCAAAAGGTATGGGGAACCCATGAACATGAAAATGGCATAACTTTCTCATACGAAGTCGAAATCAAGCGGTTCAAAAGCCAAAATTGGGTAGAATTGAATTTTCTACAACATGAAACTATTAGATTTTGAAAATAACCAAGTTTTAGAGATCAAAACCAAGAAAAACTGAAAAGTTACAAACTTAGATCTAGAAGAAACTATCCATCAAATGCAAAAATGTCAAGTTCTAAAGAGGCTTAGAATGATGTAAAGAAGGGAATGGAATAATAAAACTTGAGATCCATCATGAAACAAGTTGCACTTGCCTAGACTTGGTAGGTGGGAGGAGTAAATGAAGAAGATGAAGAAGTAAATGTAAAATAAAGGAGGAGAGAGAAGGAGTTGACTTATATAGCAATCCCTCTCATCTCAACCCAAAATAATCCGAACCAAGCCAAGCCAAGTCATGTTGAACCAAGTTGAACCAATCAAGTCAAGATTTAAACCAAGGCTAAGCTAAGCAAGATAAGTCAAAATACGGGCCACCTGACATTTGTCATAAATCCGTATACGTATATTGAAAAATACGTATAACGAGAAACGGGAGCGATATCCTACCCAATTCTTCTCCCCCGCCTCTACACTTGAGCTGGATATCATATGTGGAGGCTTGATCAGAACAGAGGAATGGATGGATGGAAGCGAACTAGAAAACACTGATCCTTTCTATTGTGAGAACTGTGAAGAATGATAAAGGAGAGGGGGTCTTTGATTTTTGCGTTCATCATCATTAGAGGGAGCAACACTGGAAAAGTTGTGACGTTGATAGCATGAGAGAGGGAGAGGGGGAATGGAGGGAGGAAAGTGGCTATTAGCGACGTCATAGCGATGTTTCGTGACATATAGTGCCGATATTTGTAACAAGTAGTTTTGTTGGATGGTTAATTGGTAACATGGTGATCGGGACATATAGTCCCTGCAGCCATTCGACTGGTGTCACGACCCGTTACCCAAATTGTTGGGCCAGGCCGAGGCATGCCCAGCCTACGTTGAGATAAAACGTAGTAAGCTGTTCTAAAGACAACATGATAAGACTAAAATGTGCTAACAGTTCTATAAGTGAAGAAGAATCATAAATGCTCCAAACACAAAAGTCGTCGTATATAGTGAAATGTCCAAGTACAAGTGAACTGTAAAGTAAAACTGGATACATGTCCAGTTACAAAAAATATAGTCTAATACATGTCTACTCTCAAAAGTCTAAGTAAACAAAAGACAACTAGGCGAGGTTCCCCGCAGAAACATCCTCGTAAAGCAGAGCCGGGTCCTCGGCAGTATCTCCATAGTATGTGTCACAGAGTAACTCCTCCTCAGTAAGAATACCTACAACGTTATCCTGTCAGGACGGGAACAAGTACTAAATCTAACAAACATATAATACTGATCATGTGATGGAAAGGAAATGACAAATCATGTTGGTTCGGTTTTAGGTATATTTTATCATGGCAATAGATATACATTTTAAAGTTTAAAACTGTAGTAGGTGAGTGATCAGTCAATAGGTAATCAGGATGTACAGCGGTACATATCAATTTTCTGATGTGCACATACGTACACATAACGGCATCGGTGTATATCCATACACAAACGCGGGACCAGACATACGACACAGATACATATAGAATATAACGGTGCTCGGTAAATACATACGGAGAAGGGGGTCATGATCACGTACACTACTAGCAGTTTCCCCTTAACCCGTTATTTAAGCATGTGAGAGAGATTATGAGATACGGTATAAACATGGTAGAGACTGAAAGTAATACAACATATAAAGTTCTAACTTGCTACCCCAAGGATCAGCATTTAATATGGTTGGTGATTCACAGTTTTATGGTTTATAGCAGTATGTAAAGTTCATATAAAGTACTTGTCTCTAGTAGAGCAAAGCAAAACAAGCTGCGATAAAAGTGCTATGGATGTCCGGTAACTCGTCACTGTAGAATAAATACAATAACTTAGTTTTTACACTAAGCTAAAATACTAGGACACTAATTGGTACGACACGACTTGTGATTGGGCACCGAGCCAAAATAATGATTTTTGCTTAGGAGACCAATGTGGGGTGACACACTACTTTAACTAACTTTCTAGGGTCTTTACACTAGTGAGGGGTGAGGTTCAACATGGCTAAAACTCAAAATAACACAAAAAGCTACAAGTCGTAATTAATCAATAAATAAATCCAATGACCATTGTTTTCTAACAATTTTGATATAGACAAAAAGCCTGGTTTTTCTTAAAATAAAGTACCAAAGTGATCCTTGTTAATCATAGAAATTTATTATAATTTTTCTGGAATTTATTAACCAGTACAAATATTTTATAAAAATCAGTTTTCCTAAGTATACAGAAAATGAGTTTTGGTTTCACATGCCAAACTAGTGGCAAAACAGTAAATTAAATACTACAAAAATTATACTAAATTAGCCAACTTAACATAGTATCTAAATACTATTTTTCCATAATTTTAGCAGTACTTTAAGTATTTTTAGAAAATCAAAAACAGCATTGCACACAATAATTAATTATCTGCGTATTTTGTCCATGTATATAATTTGAACCAAAGTTCAAATACAGGACCCAAGGCCATGAATCAAGTCCAATATGACTTGTACAGGTCTTGAATGTGTGAAAACACATTTGGGCCCAAATACCTAAGCTAGGCTTGGACACCAAATGGTTGCAGTAATTTAAATACACTAAAAATACAATTTGGTAATAGTGCTAAATAAATATTATTATTTTTAATATGGTAAAGTTATACAAAATAATTATATACCTACACATGAAAAAAGTACATATATCTATGTATAAGGAAAATACTTAATTTATAAAGTATATATATATATACATACAAATATGTATATATATATATATAAGGAGACATTAAATTATAAAGTGTATAATAATATATATATATGAAAATATATATATACGTATACAAATATATATATATATATATATATATATATATATATATATATATATATATATATATATATATATATATATATATATATATATATATATATATATATATATATATATAATATTTACTAACTATGAAAATTTACACACAAGAAAATATATACATATCATATATATATATTTTTAAAATACTAAAGTGAAATATATATATATATATATATATATATATATATATATATATATATATATATATATATATATATATATATATATAAACAGTTTATATATATAAAGTAGTATGAATAACAATACATATATATATATATATATATATTTTTATATATATATATATATATATATATATATATATATATATATATATATATATATATATATATATATATATATATATATATATATATATATTTATATATATATATATATATATATATATATATATATATATATATCTATATATATATATATATATATATATATATATATTTTTTTTATATAAAAATATATATATATATATTTATATATATATATATATAAAAATATATATTTTTATATAAAAATATATATATATATATATATATATATATATATATATATATATATATATATATATATATATATAAAAATATATATATATATATATATATATATATATATATATATATATATATATTTTATATATATATATATATATATATATATATATATATATATATATAAAGAAGGAAATATATATATATATATATATATATATATATATATATATATATATATATATCTATATATATATATATATATATATATATATATATATATATATATATATATACAAATATATATACAAAAATATATATATATATATATATATAATATATATATATATATATATATATATATATATATATATATATACAAATATATATACATGGAACTTACGAACTATAAAATATATACATATATATATAAAATACTGTCAAAATACAGTATGTACATATATATATATACTAATATATATATATATATATATATACATATATATATATATATATATATATATATATATATATATATATATATATATATATATATAAAACAGAAAAGAAAAAAAGAAAAGAACAGAAAAATAAAAAGAAAAGGAAACAGAAAGGAGGGGGCTCGAACCCGAGCGCGCTGGCCAGTGAGGGGGGGTTTATTACTGTGCGCTGGCCAGTGGGCCAGTTGGCCCGCTGTGTTAGGAATAGGATTAGGTTAGTTTTATTTAGGATTAAGTGATTAAATAAAAAAATAAAAATAAAACACAGTCATGTGTCCTGACTGTTAGGGACACAGGTGTCTTGTATCCTTGCTTAGCACGATACGCATGACACGAGTTTCACGTGTCCTCGTCTACGTTCGTGTTCGCCAGGACACGGCGAACACTTCCGACCCAACACGAGACACGTACGACACAAAGGAATGCTGCCACTCACGTGTCCGGTCGATGGGGGGATTTTCGAGAGCTCTGGACGGCGGCGGAGACGTCGGAACGGCGGCACTTCAGTGGCGCTGCGGTCGTCTCGTCGTGGCGAAGCGGATGGCGGTGGTGGCGACCGTCGACGACGAGTGGTGAGGCGGTGGTGGTGTGTCGCCGGAGCTAGGGCTTCGGCTAGGGTTTTCGGGGAAGAATAGGGCGGTGGTCGGTCGTGGGGGTGTTTAGGTCTAGGGTTTTGGTCTGGGGGTCGAAGGGGGGTTTTATAGGGGGGTTGAGGCGGCCGGGGCAGCCGGGTTTGGCGGGGTCAGCCGGTCGTGGCGGTCGGGGCAGTCGTCGGGGGTGGGTGAGAGTCAGATGAGAGAGAGTGTTCGGTCGGGGGGGTTAGGGTTTTGCACTTAGGTCCTTAGGTTTTAGGATTTTGCATAATAGGTTTTTCCAGAACTAAATATAATTTAGGATTTGCATTCCTTAACTAAAATAATTAATTTATTGTAAACTGACTATAAAATAATTCAAAAAATTACAAACAGATATTAAAATAATTTAAAAAATTGCAAATCAATATTTTTGTATTTAAAAACTCATTTAAAATTATTTAAAAATTCTAGAAAATTCCTAAAAATTCCTAATAATTAGTTAAGGCTATAAATGACATAAAAAAAATTTAATTAACACTAATTAAAAATGAATTTGAAAATCAGGGGCTTACAAGTCTTCCCTCCTTGAAAAATTTCGTCCTTGAAATTCACAAGGATTGAAGACCCGACAATATTCTATCATTGCAAGTAATGCAACAAAAATGACTAAGGCTGCGATCGAAACTAACCTCTAAGGTATCAAGCGGGAACGGGTGGTTCCCTCGCAGCGGTTGGATCGAACAAGTAAGGGTATCTCTCCCTCATGTCCGACTCCCTCTCCCAAGTAGATTCACCTGGGGAGTGACGGCTCCAAGCTACTCGTACTAGGGGTATAACCTTGGTCCTCAGCCTCTTCTCTCTCCTGTCTAATATCTCCACTGGCTGCTCAGAAACTGTAAGGCTCGGTCCGACGTCCAACTCTGAATGATCTAGCACATGACTGGGGTCTGGAACATATCTCCTCAGCTGAGATACGTGAAAGACATCGTGAACTCCTGCTAGGTTGGGTGGAAGTGCAACCTGGTAAGCTACCTCTCCGATCCTGCCAAGTACCTCGAACGGCCCGATGTATCTGGGGCTCAGCTTCCCTCCTCGTCCGAACCGGATCGTCCCTCTAGTAGGTGATATCTTTACTAGCACCATATCACCGTCTGCGAACTCCATCGGTCCACTACCAAAATAAGTCATATTACCGACGTAATTAGCGACGTTTTAAGAAAACGTCGCAGGAAAATAATAATTTAGCGACGTTTCTTTATAACGTTGCAAGACGTCACTATTAGCGACTGACAGCGACGTTCTGCGACGTATTTAAACTACGTTTGCGTTTTAAAGAGCTCACGTCGCGTATAAGTCGGTAAACGTCGCTAATATTAGTGATATTAGCGACGTTTTTCGACGTATTTATTACTTCATCGCTAATATCAATGATATTAGCGACGTGTACCGACGTTCTTATATGACGTCGCTAAAGTGTGAATATAGGTCAGGTTCGAGTTTTCATTCCCCCCATTATTTCCCCCCAATATTTTCCTTCCCCCCCGACCCCGAGCCGGCTTCCCCCACCCCGTCGACCCCCGTCCGACCGCGCCCTCGGCGACCCCCACCGACCTCGGCGACCCCTCTCCTCTCCCCAACCCTCCCCCTCCCCCCCCATCAGCTCCCCGGCCGACCGTCGGTGGCCGCCGCGAGCACCGACCCCCTCTCCTCTCCCCGACCTTCGTGACCGCCGCGAGCACCGACCCCGTCCTCCGGAGACCGTCGACCCCCTCTTCCCCTCGTCAATTTGGTAAACCCTAACCCTAACGCCATTTTTATTACTTTTTTTTCTTTTTTGCATATTATTCTGATCAATGTAAACCCCCATTGGAGATGGCGTAGTCCTTTAAAATTGGGAAAGAAGATGTAAACTAGGTTTGGGGTTTCGGATGGGGCATGTGGGACTGATGGTTTGGGGTTTCCCTACATAACTATGATACCTACACTGTTCTGGGAATTTTCAGAGATTAATAGGATAATAAATTGGTTAATTAATGTAATGTATGGTTCACTAAATGATGTGGTTATATGATTACATGGGTTATGCTACTCAACTTGGGTTTGCATTACATGGGTTTGTATTTTGGGGTTCAATTTGGGTTTGCATTACATGGGTTATGCTACTCAACTGAACTGTAAGTTTTATATTAATATTGAAATTAAATGATAAATATAGACTGTGATGTAATGTTAATACTGGGATTGATTTGTGGATTTTAGTTTGTTTAGATATTGTTCACAGTTATGTAGATGTTAAGTTTATTTCATATCTTACATGTTCAAAACTGTCATGATATGAATATATGCAATAACTGAGAAATGAGATGAACTTGAGATGTAATGTATAACTAAGATTGTTTTTGAACATTAACCTGAGATTAACTGAACATGAAACCTGAGAATGCATACATGACTGAACTTGATTTTCCTTTCCTTCATGCATATAACTTGAGATTTATATGAACTGTTAAACTTGGAAATGAATGTATGAACTCTTCTTCTTTTACCTTTTTCCTCTCGTAAATCTGAAAACACTTGTTAAATCTGAGATTGAATCTCATTAGACTGACTTGGGTTAGATGTCTAAACCTGGGGTTAACACTCTCCTCACCTGCTGTACATTTTTGAGTCCACCAGAGATGGACTGAACTTTGACATGGTGAACACCCACACACCCTATTAAACCTAGATTTTGACTTAGTTTGACCAGAAAGTTAACCCATATTCAGTCAAACCCTAGATTTTGACTTAGTATATGGTTACTAGATCCTAGTGTAGAGTAGTATGTAGAGGAGTATGGCTACTAGTGATATATATATATGTAGGTCCATGTGTATCTGTATCGGACTATCGCTATCGGTATCGAACTATCGCTATCGGTATCGGACTATCGCTATCGGTATCGAACTATCGGTATCGATCGAACTATCGGTATCGGACTATCGCTATCGGTATCGGACTATCGCTATCAGTATCGACCGTATATACTTAGTATCGGGCGTAGCAGATTAGTATCGATCAGTATATAGGTTTGTGTTAAGATCAAGGTTCAAAGTATCGGTATCGGAATAGTAGGCCGAATAGGAGGCCGAGATAGTCGAATGAGAAGAAGGGAAGAAGGGAGGAGCAGATGGGTCCAGAGCCATGGTGGAGGAGGAGAAGTAACATGAGAGCAGTTTCTGCCGTAACATCTCCTGTGGCTCTGCTGGCAACTGAAGTCCAGATGCTACAAAGGACGATCCTTCGCTGAAATCGACTACAACACCCATCAGTTCAAGTTCATTCCTATATGAGTAGATTCCAATGCCATAGAAGCCATCAGTTTGTTGACCTTCCTCTATGGCATTGGAATATACTCATCTAGGAATGAACTTGAACTGATGGGTGTTGTAGTTAATTTCAGCGAAGGATCGTCCTTTGTAGCATCTGGACTTCAGTTGCCTGCAGAGCCAGGAGATGTTACGGCGGAAACTGCTCTCATGTTACTTCTCCTTCTCCACCATAGCTCTGGACCCATCTGCTCCTCCCTTCTTCTGATACTAATCTGATACTCTCTGATACGGTCTACCTAACCTATATACTAATACTAATCTGATACTCTCTGATATTAAGTACATCCGGCTTACTAGCTAGCGGATCCACCAGTTACATGATTATATACTAATTATGTTTAGTTTGTCTTACGATACAGATTTTTACTACCTTGATGTATCTATCTTACAGAATTATGGAGCTGAATTACTATCTGCGGAATCGTACTTGGATGTACAACCGTCATCCTGATGACATGTGCGGTGTGCGGGATGAATTCATAGAGGGTGTACACCAGTTCCTGCAGTTTGTCAAGGCGTTCCCTCAGTACATGGACGGTACCAAAATTAAGTGTCCGTGTGTGAGATGTCACAACTTGAAATATCATCCAGAAGTGGATGTCACGTATCATTTGTACTCGAAGGGTTTCACGCCGAATTACTATCAGTGGAGCGAGCACGGAGAACTTGTGTCTTTAGCATCGGAGTACGAGCCTTATGTGGATGTCCACAACAACGCTCCTTACGACGATGGGTTGGTGAACATGGTTTTTGACGCGGCCGGGCCTAGTTTCGATCCGGATGATCATGATGCACCTGAGGAGGCACCGAACCCCGATGCTGCACAGTTCATGGAGTTGCTGGAGAATACAAGGACTCCATTATATCCTGGTTGTGAGGATCATTCACCGTTGGAGGTGGTTACAAGATTGTTGGGCATCAAGTCCGATTTTAACATGTCGCAAGATTGCTACAACCGTATTATGGAGTTGCTTATAGAAATATTGCCCGAGGGTGCGAAGTTGCCTAAAGACTTCTACCGGTCTAAGAGGATGGTTAGATCGCTCTGGATGGGATATGAAAAAATCGATGCCTGTCGCAACGGGTGCATGTTGTACTACAAAGACGACAAGGATGAAGACGCCTGCAGATTTTGTGGTGTCGATCGCTACAAGGCCTGTGGTAGAGGAAAGTCTGTCGGTGCCAGGAAGCCTACCTCTTCGATGCACTACTTGCCGTTGACGCCGCGTTTGCAGTGGTTGTTTATGGTGAAGGAAACTGCAGAAAATATGAGTTGACATAAGCGGGAACATACCGAAGGAGTGTTGGATCACCCATCTGATGGAGAAGCATGGAAGCACTTTGATCGAGAGTATCCAGATTTTGCTTCTGATCCGCGTAATGTTAGATTGGGTCTCTGCTCTGACGGTTTTACCCCATTCGGACTTTCGGGATCCCAGTATTCGTGTTGGCCTGTGATCGTCACCCCGTATAATCTACCGCCTTGGATGTGCATGAAGACTCCATATATGTTCCTCACCGTTATTATCCCAGGTCCGAACAATCCGAAAAGGAACATCGATGTTTATTTACAGCCATTGATTGATGAGTTGAATCAGCTGTGGGAAGTAGGTTCCAACACGTACGATGTATCTAGAAAACAAAATTTCCAGATGCGGGCAGCACTTATGTGGACCATCAACGACTTTCCGGCCTATGGAATGTTATCTGGATGGAGCACGCATGGTCGTCTTTCATGTCCGTGTTGCATGGACGACACTAAGGCT
Source organism: Iris pallida (assembly GCA_029216955.1). NCBI lineage: Eukaryota > Viridiplantae > Streptophyta > Magnoliopsida > Asparagales > Iridaceae > Iris > Iris pallida. The sequence continues at coordinate 692,293 of JANAVB010027200.1, forward strand.
TTCCGTTTGAAACACGGAGGCAAACCGTGCTTCTTCGATTGTCATCGACAATTCCTGCCGAAGGATCATCCGTACCGGAGGAACAAGAATGCTTTTCGTGCTGGCGTTGTGGAGAAGGGTGATCCACCGACAAGGTGGTGCGGAGCCACGATATGGGAGGAGGTTAGAGATTTACCAAGTGCTATTGAGCAGCCTGCTACGGGCTACAAGTGTGACGGATTTGGTCGCACTCATAACTGGACGAAGAGGAGTATATTCTGGGATCTGCCATACTGGAGCACCAATCTGATTAGACATAACCTTGATGTCATGCATATTGAGAAGAATGTATTTGATAACATAATTAATACTGTAATGGACGTAAAGGGGAAGACGAAAGACAATCCTAAGGCTAGATTGGACTTGAAAGAAATATGTAGACGTCCTGCATTGCATTTGATAGAGGACGGGAATGGGAAGTTGAAGCAGCCTAAGGCAATTTTCTCACTGGAGAAGGAGGATAAAGTGAGGCTTTGTAGGTGGATTCAAGGTCTGAAATTTCCAGATGGGTATGTTTCAAACTTGAGAAGATCGTGTTGTTCAAGTGTGAATGGTTCGATCCGATTGAAAATCAAGGCTGGAAAATTGACAAGCATGGTCTTGTGGATATAAACTACAAGCGTAGATATCAAGGCTACGAACCGTTTGTCCTAGCAACTCAGGCTCAGCTCGTGTATTTCACAGCTTATCCGAGACGGGGAGCAACGAAGTCTGACTGGTGGGCAGTATGCAAGACTAAAGCTAGAGATACTTTTGATGTTGATGAAAAAGCTTACCAGGAGGACGAGCTACCTCCTGTAACCAATATTGTCGATGTGGACTCCACGGAAGTTACGCATTACACGACACATAATGTAGAAGATGTAGAATTATCCGAAGAGGAAGACGAAGCCGACGAAGGTGAAGACGAAAGTGAAGATGAGGAGGAAGAGGAAGATGAGGTCGAGGAAGACGAACAAGATGATTATTCTGAAGATAATTGAGAGAGATATACTTATCTGGACTTAGATGTTTCTTCTAGAATATATTATCTGGACTTAGATGTTTATTGTAGAATGTATCATCATATGTTACCTTGGTTATTATCTTTGTTGTACTGTCATATTTCTATTCTCTATTATTTGTTGTACTGTCATATTTCTAGTCTCTAATATTTGTTGTACTGTCATATTTCTAGTCTCTATTATTTGTTGTACTGTCATATTTCTAGTCTCTATTATATCTTGTACTATCATATGCTGTTATCAGGTATGGCAGGTCGTCGCGGACATTTGCGAGGGCCACGAGGAGGTCGGGATCCTCCGGTACTTCCTACAGGTACTGCTAGGGGACAGAGTTTGCCTTCGGTACCTCCTATTGGTACCGGCTCTGGATCCTCGTCGCCGATTACTCCTCCATATCGGACAGTAGCTGGGTCGGTTGGGACGACGTCACGTGGCATATCTCCTGGGACGAGTAGTTCCAGACCTGTTGAGAGGGCTCCCCCGTCTAGCGTTCCTGATGTTGATACGACGATGGAGACGGATGAGCAGATGGCCGAGGAGGATGCGCCGACGGCCGACCAGCATCATGAAGATGATGCGTGCGCACCTCCGGAGGAGGAGAGGACGGAGATCTGGGCCGACGGTACAAAGTAGGTATTTTGGTTTATGATTTTTTTTTTCTTCTGTTTTTATCATAAATTAACTTTTTTCATGAATATAATATGTATGTATAGATATCGTCCTCCAGGGGTACAGAGACGCCTAGGCGATATGCTGAGGCATAATTATGGTGGTCCCTGGATTAACTACTCTGATGCTCCAGACGAAAGGAAGAACTTCTGGTTTACGCGCTTCAAGGTTAAAATAGATTTGTTTTTAACATGAATTATTTAATTTATGTATATTATATATAACTGATAAATATTTGGTTTCTTACTGTTCTAGGATATGTTTTACTATCCGCCGCACCGGGCCGAGCAGATCGAGGGGATGTTTCCTTCCGTCGCTGCTAAGCTGATCCGCGACTCTATTAATGATCAGAAGGAACGTGATCGTGCCGGAAAGTCGATCAAAGGTTGGATCACCCCTGATCAGTGGAATGAGATGAAGGCTCGATTCAACGAGCCAAGGTACAAGGAGAAGTCGGAGAAGGCTAAGGCGGCTAGGCAACATGCCTCGAAGTGGTGCGGTGGGTCGATTCCAATGACGGAACATTTCCGTCGTCTGGTATGTCTTTCTCTTTTAGAAATATTATTTTAATGCAAATCCGATAAATTATTACTAAGATAATATATTTAATTACAGGTAAGGAAGGTCGGTAACGCCGACATGGTGACCGTCTTCCTGGCCACCCATCGGAAGGGCGGAGTCCTAATTGACGAGAGGGCCGAGCAGACCTATGTAAGTATTACAATACGTTATCTTAATGTAATACTTCGTGTCCATTTTAATATAACTTAGTAAATATGATGCAAATAAATATTCATGAAGTTAGTAAAAATAAGTACATTAATTAGAAATTAGAAATCATAGAGTACTATCCATACTTTCTAGGCCGAGTATACGAGGCTGCGGGAACGGACGGCTGCTAGTGCACCTGATGCAGGAGAGGCCGGTACTTCCTCGCAGCCCACTCAAGCTCCGTCGGCGGACGAGCTGTGGATGACCGCCGCTGGTGGCCTCCGTAGGGGTACGTACTACGGTACGGGATCCTATGGCGCCCTAGTTGCGACCCAGTCCTCTAGGACATCTCCTGCTAGTGTGCATGGTCCACAGCCGTCCCAGGAGTCTGCCCGAGTCCACCAGATGATGGAGTCTCTCCGTGACGACCTGCTACGACGGATCGAGCAGCAGTCTCAGCATCCTACGGACGATCCTGCGCTGCTAGCACGATTGGATGCGCTCGACCGCGGTATTATAGACCTCAGGAAGACGACTGAGAGGACAGAGCGCGCCGTTGGAGGGTTAGAGCGCACGGTGACGGAGTTGCAGACAGGACAGGTGACCATGGCCGAGACGGTGAGATTGGCGCAGGATTCGATGGTCCAGAGCAGTGGTAGAATGTTATCTATCATGGATTCATACAACCAGCGACTTACAGCGTTGGAGCATGCTGGTACTCTGGGTGCGCCTTCATCGTCGTCGACTCCGCCGCCTCCACCGCCTTCTTCTTCGACACCGACTCCACCGACGTCACAGCCTGGCGCTCCATCTGTATCGATTTCACTTGCGGAGTATGAGGAGTTTTTACGCCTTCGTCGCGGCGGTGCCCCTCCTGCACCAGATCACTAGTAGTCCTAGTTAGGACTTTTGTTTGTGTTTGTATCATCTTATGTTTGTGACTTATGATTGGATGTTTGTATTGGATGTTAGTTGTGTTTGTATCGAATTGACTTGTGACTTGTTTGGATTGGATGTTAATTCCTTCGTCGATAAATGTTAATTGTGTTTGGATTGGATGTTAATTAACTTAGATTAAAGCTATCTGTGATTTGGAATTGTGAGTGGGGGTTTGAATGCGCTGTGATTTGGAATTGTGAGTGGGGATTTGAATGTGTACCTATATGTGTTTTATAGAATTGTGAGTGGTAATAAAGAATCTGTGTTTTATTTTTTTTATTTTTTTTACAACTTTAGCGACGTTTAGCGACGCTTACTGACGTTTAGCGACGTCGTGTTCCGACGTTTACCGACGACAAGCTGCAAATAATATATTTTTCCGACGTTTTACCGACATTTACCGACGACTAACTGCAAAAAAGTAGAGCTCTCCGACGTATTTACCGACGTTTACCGACACTAGCTGCAAAAATGTACAGGACCTTTACCGACGTCTAGCGACAAAATTCACGTCGCTATATTACCGACGAAACGACGGTAGACGTCGGTAAATATTCCAGGTCTTTACCGACGTGTAGCGACTACATATACGTCGCTAATATACCGACGGAACGACGATAAACGTCGATAACTCACCGACGTACTGTTACGTCGCTGAATGTCGGTAATTGCGACGTTCAGCGACGTTTTTGTAATCAGCGACTAAGGAAACGGCGACAAAACCTAAACGTCGGTAAATACGTCGGTGATACATATTAGCGACGGATTTTGTTGTTTTTCTGACGTTTTTGGGCGTCGCTAAATCCACTTATTTTGGTAGTGGTCTGCGACTAGCATCAGCCCAGTGTTTCTGCCTATCCTGAGCTACTCTGAGCCTGTCTCTGATCATCCCGACTTTCTCTGCTACATCTGTGATCATCTCTGGCCCAAGCATAACTCTGTCTCCGACATCATCCCAAAAGAGCGGTGTGCGGCATCATCGTCCATATAGCGCCTCGAAAGGAGACATACCAATACTGGCCTGGTAGCTGTTGTTGTATGAAAACTCTACCAAGTGCAGATGGCTCTCCCATGATCCTCCGAAGTCTAGCACGTAGGTCCTCAGCATATCCTCCAGTGTCTGTATCGTCCTCTCGGACTGCCCATCTGTCTGCGGGTGGTACGCCGTACTGAACTTGAGCCTACTGCCCAACTCCTCCTGTAAGCTCCTCCAGTAGTGGGATGTAAATCTGTTGTCTCTGTCTGACACGATGCTCACCGGCACTCCGTGTAGGCGAACTATCTGCTGTATGTATAGCTCCACCAACTTCTCGGTGGAAAGCCCCACCTTGAAGGGTATGAAGTACGCACACTTCGTCAGCCTGTCTACGATGACCCAGATGGCATCCTTCCCTTCTTGGGAACGAGGAAGCCCTGAAACGAAATCCATCGTAATATGTTCCCACTTCCACTCGAGAATGGGTAACGGCTGCAACATTCCAGCTGGCCTCTGGCGCTCTGCCTTGACCTGCTGGCAAACTAGGCATCTCGAAATGAAACGTGATACATCCCTCTTTATCCCGTCCCACCAAAGATGTTTCCGCAAGTCACGGTACATCATGTTAGCAACAGGGTGAATAGAATATCTCGATCGGTGTGCCTCCTGCAAGACTGCCTCTACTAGATCTCCCTTCGGCACGCACAATCGGCTGCCATGCCTCAAGGATCCATCCTCTACTATAGTGAAGTCATCCAACAATCCAGCTAACGCTTGGGGTCAAAGTCTGCGAAGGCTCTCATCTGTAGACCGTGCCTTCCGGATCTGCTCCATCAAACCTGACTGAATGTCAAGCGCCATCATCTGTATCACTGATCCTGGCCGAACTAGCTCGATACCGAGCTTCTCCAGATCCTCCTGCAAATGCCGATCAATCATCAGATACCATGCCATCGGATGCCTGCTCAGCGCATCCGCCACCACATTTGCCTTCCCGGGGTGATACTGTAAATCGATGTCGAAGTCCTTCATCAACTCCAACCATCGCCTTTGCCTCATGTTCAGCTCTTTCTGCGTGAACACATACTTCAAGCTTTTATGGTCAGTAAAGATTTCCACACGCTCTCCGTATAAGTAATGTTTCCATAACTTGAGTGCAAAGATCACCGCAGCTAACTCTAGGTCATGGGTAGGATAATTCCTCTCATGAGTCCGCAATTGCCTAGATGCATAAGCAATTACTTTCACATGCTGCTGTAGAACACATCCTAGCCCCTTCCCAGAAGCATCGTTGAAAATGGTGAAACCTCCAGAACCTGAAGGCAAAGTCAGAACTGGAGCGGTCGTCAGCCTCCTCTTCAGCTCCTCAAATGCTATCTGGCAGTCCTTTGACCAAATGTACTCTGCGTCCTTCCGTGTCAGCTTCGTCATGGTTTCAACTATCCTAGCAAAGTCCTGGATGAACTTTCTATAAAAGCCTGCTAAACCCAGAAAACTCCTGATCTCTGAAACTGACGTCGGAGCCTTCCACGTCTCAACTGCAGCAATCTTCCTGGGATCCACCGAGATTCCATCTCCAGTGACTACATGGCCGAGAAACTCCACTCGGTCTAAAAAGAACTCGCACTTCGGCAATTTGGCAAACAATCTCTCCTGCCTCAGAATCCCCAAAACTATCCGCAAGTGCTCTGTATGCTCCTCCGGCGTCTTCGAGTATATCAGTATGTCGTCGATAAACACTACGGCGAACTTATCCAGATACTGGTGAAATGTCTTATTCATCAAATTCATAAAAACAGGTGGCGCATTTGTGAGACCAAATGGCATCACCAGAAACTCGTACTGCCCGTACTTCGTGTTGAACGTCGTCTTCTGGATGTCTGCTGGCCTAACCTTCACCTGGTGGTACCCGGATCTCAAGTCTATCCTGGAAAACACCTTCGCCCCGCTCAACTGGTTGAACAAATCATCTATCCTGGGCAGAGAATATTTGTTCTTGATGGTGATGGCATTCAAGGCCCGGTAGTCAATACACAACCGGACTGTACCATCCTTCTTAGGCACAAAGAGCACTGGCGCTCCCCATGGAGAAGCACTGGATCGAATGAACCCCTTTTTCAATAGGTCATTAATCTGCTCTTTTATCTCTATGGCCTCCTTGGGATTCACTATATAGCAAGCCCGGGATACTGGTGATGAACCCGGCACTAAATCTATAGTGAACTCCACATCTCTGTCAGGCGGAAGTCCTGGAAGATCCTCTGGGAATACATCCATAAACTTCTTAATGATAGGGTGTGACGGTGCTGCGTCCCCAACTGTCGTACAACAGTTCGGCTCTAGGCTGATCTCCGGCCCTGTCCTCCTGACACTGAATGGTGCTGTGCCCGGGGGACTGAACAAAATACTACCCTCATGGCAATCTATAGATGCATGGGCATAGCTAAGCCAGTCCATCCCCAATATGATATCATAACCGGGGAGTGGCATCACAAAGAATCGTCCCTCAAACTCTCTTCCGGCTATCATAATAGAGCATCTATAGCTAGCTCTAATAGGCACTGGTCCTCCTCCCGTCAATACTCTACTAATCTCCGCAGTAGGTGTAGATACTAAGTGATGTTCTTGTATAAACTCTAATGATAGGAAGCTATGAGATGCACCAGAATCAAACAAGCATAGAGCTAGAAAAGTATGCAAATAAACATGACCTGTAATGACGTCAGCTAAGTAATCTGGCTCCGAAACCTGCTCCGGCTCCGGCTCAATGGCTAGACTATAAACCCTCCCCTGAGGTCCCTTCTGCTGCTGCAGATGCTGTCCGAACCTCTGCTGCTGAGTCGGGAGTGGTCCTCTAGTCTTCGCTACTGGGCACTCTCGAAGCTGATGGGTGGCAGACCCACAAGCCAAATACTGCCCCAACTTCTTCCTGCAGATGGAAACGTCGTGGCCTACCCTCTTGCAGAATGCACAAACACCTTCCTTCGGCTGTTGTCGGGGTCCCGGGGCTCTAACTAGCGGGGTCTGATGATGTGATATAGGGGGACGGTAACCCTGCTGGGGCGACGTCGGTGCTCTCTGCTGGAAAGCCTGATGCTTGGACGGTCCCTCATGGTGTACAGAAGCCGGCCTCTTGCATGACAGAAGACGCTCCTCGATGCTCCAGGCCAACTCTAGGCTCTGGTAGTAGTCAGTCGTACCGTTTGCCACTATAAGAATGCCAATGTCTGGAACTAGACCGTGGCAAAATCTACGGGTCATCTCCTCTGGATCAGCAACCAGACTAGGAGCGAAACGGCTCAGACGACTAAACTCTGCCACATAGTCATCGACAGAACGGTTCCCCTGCTGGATGTTCTGGAATCGTAGCCCCATGGCTACTCTAGCAGTGGTCGAGAAGAATTTCTTCTTGAACTGGGTCTTGAACTGGTCCCAAGTGGCTCTACCTCTCGCAAACAACGGCTTATTCCGTAACCAGACTCCTGCTAAGTCTATCAGCAGAAATCCCGCTGCCTCGACCTGGAGGTCATCTGGCATCCTAACTCCCAGAAGCTTCCTCTCTACTGAATCTAGCCATTCATCAGCTACTACTATGCCCTCAGTCCCTGAGAACTCCTTGGGATTCAGACCCATGAAGTCCTTGATCGTCCCCGCTCTCTGCCGTGGCTCTACATGTGGTGGGACCACGGGACGTCCCTCAGAACGCTCCATGCTCTGGCGGAGTAGGGTAGTCTGCTCCTGATGGGTTGTTAGGAACCCCTGGATCAATGTGAGCAGCTGGGTCCCGTCGAGTGTGACGGAAGCCTGGGTGGGTATAGTGATAGGGGGTGGTGGAAGTATCGGGTCCTGCCGGGCCTGTGATGTGGAAGGTGGTATCTGGGTCTGTGGATCTGTGGAGTGGGGGAATGTGATAGGTGGAGATGTATCAGTCAACTGGTCAGCTGACTGGATATGGAGGGCCCCATTCTCGGGGGTAACATACTGGGATGAACGAGTAAGCACCATCTAAATTACACATAAAAAGACTTATAAGGACTTATTTAAAGTAAGTAATCATATGCAAGAAAATCTAATTATAATAGCAAACATGTGATTATTTTCTATGTTGCAATCCTAGCATTCCTCTAAGTGTTCTAAGCGTCTTTCCTAATGTTGTCTAATTACCTTAAGTTCCTAATTGCAGGCATGCTTGGTACAATAACGTAACCAAACAGTTTAGTCAGGACCTGCATGGGCCACCACTAAAAACATGTCACGATCCGCTACCCAAATTGTTGGGCCAGGCCGAGGCATGCCCAGCCTACGTTGAGATAAAACGTAGTAAGCTGTTCTAAAGACAACAGGATAAGACTAAAATGTGCTAACAGTTCTATAAGTGAAGAAGAATCATAAATGCTCCAAACACAAAAGTCGTCGTATATAGTGAAATATCCAAGTACAAGTGAACTGTAAAGTAAAACTGGATACATGTCCAGTTACAAAAGATATAGTCTAATACATGTCTACTCTCAAAAGTCTAAATAAACAAAAGACAACTAGACGAGGTTCCCCGCAGGAACATCCTCGTAAAGCAGAGCCGGGTCCTCGGTAGTATCTCCATAGTATGTGTCACAGAGTAACTCCTCCTCAGTAAGGATACCTACAACGTTATCCTGTCAGGACGGAAGCAAGTACTAAATCTAACAAACATATAATACTGATCATGTGATGGAAAGGAAATGACAAATCATGTTGGTTCGGTTTTAGGTATATTTTATCATGGCAATATATATACATTTTAAAGTTTAAAACTGTAGTAGGTGAGTGATCAGTCAATAGGTAATCAGGATGTACAGCGGTACATATCAATTTTCTGATGTGCACATACGTACACATAACGGCATCGGTGTATATCCATACACAAACGCGGGACAAGACATACGATACAGATACATATAGAATGTAACGGTGCTCGGTAAATACATATGGAGAAGGGGGTCATGATCACGTACACTACTAGCAGTTTCCCCTTAACCCGTTATTTAAGCATGTGAGAGAGATTATGAGATACGGTATAAACATGGTAGAGACTGAAAGTAATACAACATGTAAAGTTCTAACTTGCTATCCCAAGGATCAGCATTTAACATGGTTGGTGATTCATAGTTTTATGGTTTATAGCAGTATGTAAAGTTCGTAGAAAGTACTTGCCTCTAGCAGAGCAAAGCAAAACAAGCTGCGATAAAAGTGCTATGGATGTCCGGTAACTCGTCACTGTAGAATAAATACAATAACTTAGTTTTTACACTAAGCTAAAATACTAGAACACTAATTGGTACGACACGACTTGTGACTGGGCACCGAGCCAAAATGATATTTTTTGCTTAGGAGACCAATGTGGGGTGACACACTACTTTAACTAACTTTCTAGGGTCTTTACACTAGTGAGGGGTGAGGTTCAACACGGCTAAAACTCAAAATAACACAAAAAGCTACAAGTCGTAATTAATCAATAAATAAATCCAATGACCATTGTTTTCTAACAATTTTTGAGATAGACAAAAAGCCTGGTTTTTCTTAAAGCAAAGTACCAAAGTGATCCTTGTTAATCATAGAAATTTATTATAATTTTTCTGGAATTTATTAACCAGTACAAATATTTTATAAAAATCAGTTTTCCTAAGTATACAGAAAATGAGTTTTGGTTTCATATGCCAAACTTGTGGCAAAACAGTAAATTAAATACTACAAAAATTATACTAAATTAGCCAATGACATAGTATCTAAAATCTATTTTTCATAATTTTAGCAATACTTTAAGTATTTTAGAAAATCAAAAACACATTGCACACAATAATTAATTATCTGCGTATTTTGTCAATGTATATAATTTTGAACCAAAGTTCAAATACAGGACCCAAGGCCATGAATCAAGTCCAATATGACTTGTACAGGTCTTGAATGTGTGAAACACATTTGGGTCCAAATACCCATGCTAGGCTTGGACACCAAATGGTTGCAGTAATTAAATACACTAAAAATACAATTTGGTAAAGTGCAAAATAAATATTATTATTTTTAATATGGTAAAGTTATACAAAATAATTATATACCTAACATAAAAAAAGTATATATATCTATGTATAAGGAAATACTTAATTATAAAGTATATATATATATACATACAAAATGTATTATATATAGGAGACATTAATTATAAAGTGTATATAATCTATATATATGAAAAATATAGATATATTATATATAT
>JANAVB010027200.1:798726-899225 GCA_029216955.1 Iris pallida
TGTCCAAATCTTGTATGGATTTTGGGCCAATTATGTCTAATACATTCAGAGTCTGTACATCATATTGAACTTGATTCAGGCTCTGGTCCTGTATCTGACTTCGGTTCAATGTTGAATACATGGACAAAATAGCAAATAATTAATTAATTATTTTCCAGAAATTGCACTGCTGTTTTAAATATACATATTTTATTGATGTAAAAATCTGAGAAAAATTGTATTTAAATTACTATGTTAATTTAGCTAATTTATATAATTTTCTAGGATTAATAAGTACTTTTGTAATTTATTAAAACTGGGGAAAACAGAATATTTTCAGGATACATATGTTTGCTGATTTTTAATAAATATTTTATGAGGGTTTATAAATTCCAAAAAAATTAGGTAAATTTCTATAATTAACAAGGATCATTTGGGTACTTATTTATATAAAATTGAGATTTTTGTCTATCTTAAAAATTGTTGGAACACAGTGTACAGTTTGATTTATTTATTGAATAATTACGACTTTCAATGTTTCGTGTTGTTTGAGTTATAGACGTATTGGACCCACCCCGCACTAGTGTAAAGGCCCTAGAAAGTTAGTTAGAGTATTGTGTCACCTCACATTGGTCTTCTATGCTAAAGTCACCATTTGTCATGCCCCGCTCCCGTAGGAGCTATCGTCCTCGCTAAGGCGTGATGCCGCACAAGCCTAGATTGCGCTCGTGCAAGGCAGTTCCATAATGGCCGATTACATCGACGGCGATGGGGTCGTCACACAGAAGTCCCAAGCAGAAACATTGAAACATTGCAGCAGAAATTTTAGAAAAGCACACATGAACACAAGTCATTCAAAAGAAGCTCTTTTATTGATATTGAATACAAGATTACATTTGTGGGCGCAAGGCCAAATTATAAGTCTCTCGTGCTCACTTTTCTCTCATTTACAATTCACTCTGCTCTCTCTCATCTCTCGATACAATGCTTGAATCCAGCGGAAGCTTCGGAAGGCGATGTCCATACATTATGTCCTGTATAAGTCTTCAATCAACACGGCCGCACGCTTCGAATCGCCAAGGAACTCCGTGCCTCGATGCATCCAAGCGAGCTCCGTGCCACGAGCTTCTACCTGTGCCTGTACATGAACACTGTGTGGGTGTCAGTACTCAACTGTACTGGTGGAGTGAGCTTCTCGCCCACCCATACATAACCGACACGTTCATTTACTTTGTGCAGCTTAAACCCTTTCGATTGTCTTTCTAGTCTTGTCTTAGGATCAGTTTTAAGACTTGACGTCTATCCAACTCGATGTGCAACGACAGGGTCGTGCTACAATACCGACGTATGTTCCGATCGAGGCAATGCCTCATCGCCTAGGTACTCGGGACGGCAAGGTCGTGCCACATTCTATTCGTAACTTACAATGCTATGCCGAAGAGCAACTTACGCAAACTCGGCCGTGTTAGGGTTATATACTAAAAGCATCACTTTGTAGTAACCTTATTTCCTTAAATTTTGAATGAGAATCATATGGGCAAATATTTGCATATTGTATTTGTTGCAAGTGTTAATGCAAATATCTGATATTCTATATTGTAGATAATATAGTGTGTGGTGTCACACAGAAGATCATATTATCAGTTTTCTATGGAGTATATAAATAGTTCACAACCTAGATGGACTTAGAAAATCTATTGGAAAGGTTGTAGTGTAATCTGGTATTAGTCTATCTTGACTATAGGTTTACACTAGTACACTTTGTGTGTATTGAACATGACCACTTGAGGTTGTTCTCTTTGTACTGACTACATAAGTGAACAAACACCTCTGTTATTATGGATGTTTGTACTCTTAATCCGGATATAATAACGGACATGTATATGCAATATGCATTACTTTGACTCATAAAAGAGTGAGATTTATTATGGATCAACAACCTCTATGAATTGGGTAATAACATTGTATGTATGATGGGTTGTTGATTATAAATGGAATCCATGTCCCGATACATCGGGTTGATGATGTCCTCTTAAGGAGCTCATAAGGATTGTCATGTAAACCCTGCAGGTGGATTATATCCGACATGACAAATAAAGTTGAGCGGTACTACTTAAGGATAAAAGATGTCGAATCAATATAGTTGTCAGTAACTTAATTTGATCGACGGACATACGATATTTTAACATAGGGAGCCAAACGAGCATATAATAAAAGGAGCCCACAAACATAATTTGGGATTAGGGAGGTAGTGCAACAATAGCTCATTAGTGGACCGAGCTATTGTTAATGGGCCTGGATTGTGTGTTCGGGCTGAACATGGGATATCCAGATCCGTTAGGAGGCCTAACCCTAATTTCTCCTCATGGTCCATGCCGTAGCCTATATATATCCTCTATTCTCTGGCCGCCAGATTACTGATCAGAAATCTGAAATTTTCTCTAAATTTGTGATTCACGTAAGGAGAGAAAGAGAGTGCTGCCAAGGAGAAGAAAAGTTGGGAGATCGTCGCCCACACGACGTCTAACTCGAGGAAGGAATACGTGCAGAAGATCTTGGGGTCGTCCACTCGAGATTGCCAAGAATTACTTGTCTTCTTTCCGCCGCAGGTATAATTCGTGAACCCTAGTTTCCGCCTATGAAGGATTAGAACATGTATTAGATCTGTTTAACTTTCTATCGATCAATACGCACACCAAAGGAAGGGTCCTGGGAATCCCCAATTCCATCAGGCCGTGCCAGGACCTTTGTTTTAAACTCAAACGCCTCTAGACCAATCCTCGTGCCAACGATTCAAGTGCCAAGGACGGCCATGGGATGACTCGTGCAGGTCGTGCCTCTAGACTTTGCTTAAACTTGACCGTGCTTCCAGATGAGGCCGCGCATCGCAAGTTATCAAGACTTATCATGCTACCGCCTCGCGGCCTTCCTGTTAGACCCATTTTATGTCACGCCCCGCTCCCGTAGGAGCTATCGTCCTCGCTAAGGCGTGATGCCGCACAAGCCTAGATTGCGCTCGTGCAAGGCAGTTCCATAATGGCCGATTACATCGGCGGCGATGGGGTCGTCACACAGAAGTCCCAAGCAGAAATATTGAAACATTGCAGCGGAAATTTTAAAAAAGTACACATGAACACAAGTTATTCAAAAGAAGCTCTTTTATTGATATTGAATACAAGATTACATTTTTGGGCGCAAGGCCAAATTACAAGTCTCTCGTGCTCACTTTTCTCTCATTTATAATTCATTCTGCTCTGTCTCATCTCTCGATACAATGCTTGAATCCAGCGGAAGCTTCGGAAGGCGATGTCCATACATTATGTCCTGTATAAGTCTTCAATCAACACGGCCGTACGCTTTGAATCGCCAAGGAACTCCGTGCCTCGATGCATCCAAGCGAGCTCTGCGCCACGAGCTTCTACCTGTGCCTACACATGAACACTGTGTGGGTGTCAGTACTCAACTGTACTGGTGGAGTGAGCTTCTCGCCCATCCATACATAACCGACACGTTCATTTACTTTGTGCAGCTTAAACTCTTTCGATTGTCTTTCTAGTCTTGCCTTAGGATCAGTTTTAAGACTTGACGTCTAACCAACTCGATGTGCAACGATAGGGTCGTGCTACAATACCGACGTGTGTTCCGATCGAGGCAATGCCTCATCGCCTAGGTACTCGGGACGGCAAGGTCGTGCCACATTCTATTCGTAACTTACAATGCTATGCCCAAGAGCAACTTACGCAAACTCGGCCGTGCCAGGACCTTTGTTTAAACTCAAATGCCTCTAGACTAATCCTCGTGCCAACGATTCAAGTGCCAAGGACGGCCATGGGACGACTCGTGCAGGTCGTGCCTCTAGACTTTGCTTAAACTTGACCATGCTTCCAGATGAGGCCGCGCCTCGCAAGTTATCAAGACTTATCATGCTACCACCTCGCGGCCTTCCTGTTAGACCCATTTGCTAATGTAGACAAGACTTGTGGACCATAGTATCACTTTCATGAACATCTTGACGCCATCTATCGTGCCAAGCACGGTGCCTATGCTGCAGCCCAGTCTTAGGCCCAGACCTTGCATTACCGACTAGACCTACATTCAAGCACTAGACCCAAATCCAAAGGCATACACGCGGTGTGCCGCTATTGACGACACATCTACATGAGGGGTCACTAGCAATTTCAAGCTATCTTGGACTGGCTTATGGGATATCCACCTGTACCAACACGGGTAGCTAGCCCGGTGGGGTGAAACTCTCCCATGCGGTCATCCAGCATCCTACTTTGAGCCACACTCTCTTCCCCCGGGCCGAATGATCCCAGCGCCCCGGTGATCACTCGAGAAGACTACACCTTGTCGACAAGTTGTCCAATGACCATGCAAGTCTAAACTCGATCTACCAGTCTTTCCTTAACATGAACATTCTTTTCCTTCTTTCTATCAAGACTTAACGAGACTCCCAAGCCGCGGGACCGATCTCGTGTGCGGGACATATCAAGACTTAGCGAGACTACCAAGCCAGGGGACCGATCTCGTGTGCAGGACATATCATGACTTAGCGAGACTCCCACTCGTTCGGGGCAACTTGTGATCGGACAATGCGTGTTAGGAAATGATTCGGAACGATAAATGAAAATAAAAGGTCTTGATTGAGAAAACTTAGAGGATCGTGCGTACGATTTCAGATTATTTCAAATGAAAGGTGACTTGAGTTTTGAACGACGATCTTGAAACGAGCTTGAGGAATTACGATCGAACTTGATCTTGAATATCGAGGAAATTATGGGATATCCAGTCCGAACAATAACATCAGTCGTACGACTCGAAATTGGTTGCAAAGGAAGATCGTCAGGTTATGCATATCGTCGATGATATTGAGGCGTATCAAAGATCGATATGCGATAACTCGGGGGTACTCTAACTCGACGAATAACGATCGTGCAAATGTCATTATTTCGATGGATGCTATACTCGGGATATTAAAATGTGTCGAGAAAAAGATAAACTTGGCTCGAGGATTTTCTAGTTGAATGAATGATGGTCGGACTATCGAACTTGGATTGGATGAAAATGAAAATGGTTGGATTTGCTTCGTCGATAACCACAACTTCAACATTCTTGTCTTATGCGAGCGCAACCCCAGCCTCGCGCATGCGTCGTGCCGATTAGGGCGATCACTCCGCGTGAGCGCTGGTATGGTGATTCATACATCGGTAGTGATTAAACTTGGATGGCTTGGCAATCTGATTGCTTCGACTTGTGGTTTGATGCGGAGGTGACTCGAGATTGAATTTGGGTGCTCAAAGGATTGAACTTAAGGATTGAGTAGGTCCAATCCGCGTATCGAGAATGAGTTAGTCTAAAACTCAAACAAGAGTTACGCCCCGATGAGAATGATTATTCTGCGGGTGCGTTGCATGGTGATTCATGAACCACCGTAGATAATCGGACTCGCGTGAGATTGGGGCGCAACATATTGTCGAGCTAGACGATCTCGGGATCGAATACATGAATTGGTTAGAAGTGGTGATTGAAGGGATTCGAATATACGCAACGAATGCGTTGATGCAAATAGGCGATCGTGCTCGATGTTTAGAAATCTGAGTGACGCAAGCTTGGGTAGAAAATCCCGTACTATCGACTATGGTTTGACCCTAGGATTGGGGTCAGTGTTGGCATTATTGTTGGGGAACTATGATTCCAATCCTGACATTGACTTAGCCTCGCAAAGATTGGCCTAGCGGTTAGGCGAAACGCCCCTGTTGCAAGAGTTATCAATCGAAGAATTGATCTTGAGGATTGGTTTGAACGGATAGCATGAATCACAAATGTAGGAAACCCTGCTCATGAGACTCGGCTGCCATGCATATATTTTAGGAACGCCTGGGTATGTGCACGAGGCGACTCGAGTGAGAATGACAAATTCTCTATCATGCGACTTGGCTGAATGCATATATTTTGGGGACGCTTGGAATGCGTGCACGATCCAGCCAAGTGATACAATAAGTTCAAGCAAGACTTGAAAGATGGGAGTGTGTCGAGATCTTGAAATCATGCTAACGAAAGGATTGATAATAGTGCGAGCGTGGCTCGGAATTGAGGAAACGCATAGGCGGAGTGTGTTAGATTAAGTCTTGGCCATAGAAATGGTAGGATGGCTTGCCTTCAGGAAAGTCTCGAGGACGAGACTTGTTCTGAGTGGTGTATGTTGTAATGCCGTGTCCCGCAAAGTCAATCGGAGAAATCGAAACGCCGACGGCATTGGAACTTAGCCCTGCAACGGCTGCTCAAAGGCTCGCTCGTCCGAGGCGACTCCTCGCACAGGTGGGGTAGTTTCGGTGAACTTGCCTCATCTTAGCCTTCACTTAATAATGCGCATATTTTCAACTTGCACTGGTAGGCTAATCTAAAAGCTACGCACCAACATAGCTAAGGGAATAATCCCGTCGGGTCGGAATGTATTAGAACATAGAAAATGGTCCCACGGTCTTCACAGAAGTCGGCTCAGCGTGCTTTCAAATGACACTCGATCCTTCGATCCCGTGGCTTGGGAGGAGGAAGTTGGCCTAAGTCATAGCGTCGCCCGCATAAATGCTTAATAAGGCATGCACGGTCCCGTCCCGCAAGGCTTGGCATAGCCTTCACACGTCCCGCAAGTTAAGTCATCTCGCACGGCTCGTTAGCTTAAGTCTAGGCACCCAAAAAGTTGGTTGTCCAAGTCGACCCCGTGCCTAGCACGTTCCCTCGACGCGGAGCTCGGCGTAGCCCTCGCGTAGCCCTCGCTCGTCGAGTCATCGCCTGAATAAGTTAGACAAGTGTTGTGCTGGGCTATCAAAGCCATTTCTAGCACTGTCCCGCTCTGTCTGCGGTTGTCAAGTTGTGTAGTCACTTGAGAACAAGGCTCGTCATATAAGTCTATGACTTGAGCGTTAGCGTCGCCTATAGAACCAAGCCTGTCTAAGGCACGAGTTACGGTCGGTTTAGTGAAAAGCTTGCCACGAACAAAGGAAGTCCACGCGACTGGTTGTCGTCCCATTTGGCTAGGTGTCCAGTCAGAAAGTCGTACCACACAACTAGTGTCTTAGTGTTTAACTTAGTATAAAAACAAAGTTTATGTGTTATTTCTACAGTGACGAGTCACCAGGCATCTATAGTATTTTTATCGCTGCTTTGCTTTGCTAAAGGTAAGTACTTCTACAAACTTTACATACTGCTATAACCATAAACTGTGAATTCCAACCATGCTAAATGCTGATCCTTGGGGTAGCAAGTTAAAACTTCACATGTTGTATTACTTTCAGTCTCTACCATGCTTAGGACAGTTTTCATATCTCTCACATGTTTAAACTACGGGTTAAGGGAAAACTGTTAGTAGTGTACGTGATCAAGCCCTCCTTCTCCGTATGTATTTACCGAGTACTGTTACATTCTATATGTAACTTTATCGTATGTATGATCCCGCGTTTGTGTATGAACATACACCGATGCCGTTAAGGGTACATATGTACACTTCAGAAAATTGATATGTACTACTGTACATCATGATTACCTATTGACTGATGACTCATCTACTACAGTTTTAAACTTTAAAACAAATAATTATTGCCTTGATAAAAATGTATCTAAAACTGGATAAACATGATATGTCATTTCTTTCCATCACATGATCAATACTATATGTTTGTTAGAATCAGTACTTGCTTCTGTCCTGAGAGGATAACGTTGTAGGTATACTTACTGAGGAGGAGTTGCTATGTGAATCATATTATGGAGTTACTGCTGAGGACCAGGCTTTATCTTAAGAGGATGTACCTGCGGGGAAACTCGTCTAGTTGTCTATTTACTTTGGACTTTTGAGAGTAGTCATGTATTGGACTATGTATTTTGTGACTGGACCTGTATCCAGCTTTACATTTCGGACTTGTACTTGGGACATACATACTTATATATGAGATGACTTTTGTGTTTGAAACATTTATGACTCTTTATTACATATAAAACTGTTAGCACATTTTAGTCTTATCTTGTTATCTTTAGAACAGCTTACTACGCTTTATCTCAAGCGTAGGCTGGACAAGACTTGGCCCGGCCCAACAATTTGGGTAGCGGATCGTGATATATATATATATATATATATATATATATATATATATATATATATATATAACAGCTTACTACGCTTTATCTCAAGCGTAGGCTGGACACGACTTGGCCCGGCCCAACAATTTGGGTAGCGGATCGTGATATATATATATATATATATATATATATATATATATATATATATATATATATATATATATATATATATATATATATAAAGTAACACTCTTTATTGATAATAGCAGCGGAATTACAACGACACGGAGCTAAAGAACAACTTGGTTACAAACACTCTCTCTTTATCTCTTAATACAATAAAATGTGCCATAAGGCTTATAACTCAAGAACCTTATAATACATGATGTTCCATACATTATGCATTCTATATTCAAAAGAAACTATCTTCAGTCGTTCTACTACAAGTTGCCAACCAAGCTCCAACGCCTCAGCACGTCCAAGCAAACTATGCACCTGAGAAGATCTGGTGGGGTGTTAGTATATAAGCATTATTGGTGAGTGGCCTCTCGCCAACACTACCAAACCAACACA
The DNA here is from genome assembly GCA_029216955.1 of Iris pallida. NCBI lineage: Eukaryota > Viridiplantae > Streptophyta > Magnoliopsida > Asparagales > Iridaceae > Iris > Iris pallida. The sequence continues at coordinate 807,355 of JANAVB010027200.1, forward strand.
TTAAAATTAGTAAATGCAAGCAACATTATGTGTGTTTTCTAATCTTGTCTTATATATGGCCAGTTAAATGACATAACATACTTGTGTCAATAAGTATGTTAAATGACATAACATACTTGTGTCAATAAGTATGTTAAATGACATAACATACTTGTGTCAATAAGTCTGTTAAATGACATAACATACTTGTGTCAATAAGCATAATTGTGTCACACATGAAACATAGTTTATCTTACTCAATACTTACCATCCTTCCTTGCTCAATACAACAATATCATTTCATAAAGCATAAAAGTAAATACAACAATATTAATTCAAAATGCGTTAAAGAATATGTCAAAATGCATGTCCTTGCATAAGAAACTCGTTAGCGATCATGAAAATATAATCGTGTCAAGTTCCCAGTTATCATGCCCATATAATAGGCTTGCAAGCATATATAATGTTAGCATGCAACCTAACTATATGAAGGTCACTAACGACATGCCATCATCATGGACTTCTAATGAGACAACTATCCTTCCAGTCTGAATAGCTAGCCCTACTGAAGGCCCCAAACCATTCGGTGCTACAGCACCCATACTCCTATTAGGCCGATACGGTTCCGATACACTAACAACCGTTCGAAAAATATGCCCTTGTGCACAAGTTGTCTATGACCATGCAATACTCGTGAACTGCTAAACTATGATATATGCATGACACAAATACGAAACTAAATATAAATATCTTTACTCAAAACCACGACACATCTCTTCCGCTACATCATATTACCCGAGCCATTGCTTGCTTCATTCTTACTTCCCTGCTACCTTAGGATTATACCTTGGTGACCTAATAGTCATAAACACTTCCATGTTTTCATTTCTCTACACAACTCATTATATTACACATGATACATAAATCGACACTGCATCTACACATAATACATAAAAATGACAAAACTATACTCTAGAGGATATGTAATTGCAACAGTACCAAAATTTTATTTGCATAGCAGCATAAAATCTATGTCTATCACAACGATTTAACATTCGATGTTCTATACAACAAGTTGATAACACGCTAGTTACTATCTCTATCTTGGTTCGTCTGTTTTATTATTAGCATGCAACAACACTCATAGCATAAGAAACATACATGCAACATCCGGTTCATTAGATGTGAAGGCAAAGAAGCGAAGGATCATCGAAACCACCCACCAAATGAAGCACCGATCTGCTTCGACCGAGCAGATCCTTGAAGTAAATCCTCTGACTGGACCCAAATGCAAACGACTAATCGAGCCAACAACCAACTCAACGCACCATTCTGAGCGGGGTGTTTCTTATTTAACAAGTGTTGTATTTTTAAAATAAATGTTGTATATAAATAATTGTTGTATTTGAACAATTGTTGTATATGTTCGTAATGTTGGATTATATATATATATATATATATATATATATATATATATATATATATATATATATATATATATGAGAAAAATTGTTGTATCTTTTTTTTTTTGAGATATGTTATACGATGTAATATTCGTCGCTGAATTTTTTAAAACAGTAGACAAAAAAGAGAGAATAAACTCACTAATTATGTCGCATTTTTGGCGAGACTTGGCTACTATATTTTGCGTCACTAATTTTACGGTATAAGTCACTAAACGTTGCATTATGGTTGCATAATGATACGTCATTGAATATGTTGCTACAATGACATTTTGTGACGTTTTACTTGTCTATGACTAAGTTAAACGCGGCCACGTTAAAACGTCATTAGCCAAGTCATATTAGCTACATTTTTTTATTTGTAGCGATGTTTGTATGTGTCGCCAATTCTGCTTATATACTTTAGTAGTGCAAATACAATAGCATAATTACCAGTCCCAAGAAAGTCTTGGTCAAATGTTCAATCCATCCGAGCTCTCTAGTCTGGAGGTATTATAACGGACACCCGGAGGAGCCGACAAGATTCGAGCCTCAATTGTGTGTGTGGGATTTCAAAAAAAAATTGTTCGAAACATTCCATACTATGATAACACAGTGATATTTTTTCTAAAAGTCGATCATGATCTATCAAATTAGCTCTCCAAAATGTTGTTTGCAGTCAAACTACAGGGTTAATCTCAAGCTCCATCTTCTAATAACCGGACCTTTGTCTCCATCACTTTTTCAACTATGTATAGAACTCCAAAAAGGTTGACCAAGGCAAATTCTAGATAAACATTGTTGATTCCATACTTGGTAACAAATCTCAAGAAGTAGAGGCCGATGACAAAAGTAGAAATATGCACATATATATGACGCAAGCAACCGACAATTGATATAGGACGAAATAGCTAGCACCTTGAGTCGTGCTCATGAATTCCCTAAAGATTCCATGAAGAATAAGTTATTAACACATGAATGTGAATAAGTTAACATCTACGCGACAATCCTTTCAACGATTTGGCTTCATAGAAAATAAAATCTAATTGTTGAAGTGTGGTCAACTCAAGATGCCATAAAAAATTATATGTATATAAGTGGATCGGAGCAAGATGTATTTATGAAATCCCTCTCTAAATTTATGCTTTAAACATGAATTTCCATATGTTTGCATGAGGAGTAATATGAACTGTTAGGATTGCGTAAGGAATGGTGCAAGAAATGAATTGACAAAATTTTAAAAAAAAAAAATCATATTGTAATTTTATGTCCTAACTGCAAGAGTACATAGAAGATCGATCTATGTAATCAGAATTATGTGTAATACATGGATTTATTTTAGAATGATAATTTAAAAAGAGGGACTACTTCATTATGAGAATACTAAGTTCAAAAGAAAAAGTTAGGAAGTCGCACGGAAACACAAACCTCTTGAATCTCATATATGGTTGGCTTCTGAAATGGTGCAACATATTCATTTTTTTACCAAGTTAAAAACCTGGTAATTGAACATAAATTGTCTTGTTTTGTGTTGTGAATTCTATGTGGCATGAGACATAAGATAATGTCTTTCCTATGTGGCAAGATGACATTCACACAAGACAATGAGATAAAAATATGTTCTCCAATGCAAAAGTTTGAGAAGACAATAAAATTACTTTTTTTCAACTTCCAAGACAACTTTTTTACTTCTTCTTTATATATATATATATATATATATATATATATATATATATATATATATATATATATATATATATATATATATATAATTGATGATGTGGACATAAAGTCATTGTGAAGTGCATTGTCTAGATCTAGACAACCAACTTCACATTCTCCTTGTCATGTCATTGCCATGTCAACTTCACAATTTATTTCACATTTACATCGGAGAAGTACTTTTAAAAAAATGCTTGTCATTCCTATATGGCAACCATTTTTTCCAAACTCACAATGGGGTTGGAGATGCTCTTATAATAGATTACTCAATTGAAGTTATCCGAAATCTTTAATGTTTGATATTTTTAGTTACGTATAAAATTGATATCTTAAACAAGTAGAAGAAGACGATTGTAGAAACACTTGTGTATAACTGAATGACGACTGCAGATGAGATTGCTAACTCAAAAAATGGCGTATACAAATAAAATAAAATCCAAAGATATATTATCAGGAATCATGATACAAGTAGTTCTTATTTCTGTTGAGTGGAGAAAGTTGTGCTTCACTGTAACATCCTAGTCCCAAAATAAGTAGGACCAGAAATATGTATACATGCCAGCAGCACATCTCCAATGGACCAGACTAAATAACAAGCTCATTAAAGAGTACTTAAGCGGCAAATTATAGCAAGAACCCATATCATCAATCACAATTCAAGTCTCATGAGGTATAGTCCTAATCTTATCCACGCAGAAATAATAAGACACATGATATCCAAGTCCAATAATAATTATGAAAAGATCTGTCCAGCAGTAAATAAAGATAATAAATGTATGGAAAAAGACAACCCATCATCACAGTAAAGAAATAGAGTAAAATCCAACTACAAGTCTGTTGAACTAAATAGAAATAGAAATAGCAAAGTCCAAGAAAGAGCTATATCAAGAGAAGTCCTCGGTTCTATCTCGTACTCCTGCGACGGTACCTCTCCATTCTCTGACTCCAGAACCATAAACCTCAGGGTAAACCTTCTCGTCTATACCTGGAAAGGGATCAGGTCCTCATGGAACATAGCAAGAGATACCTAATAACATGCAGAGCGTACAGTACATAAACATGTATGAAAAGACATGAATGACTACGTATACAAAAAGTGATGACTAAAGAGACATATAGTACAAAGAAGACACATCTAGAAATTGGCATACCATATAAAATGGTACTAAGCGTGGCTACAATAAATCGGATGACCGTAGTCCTGTGTGGTGCTCCCAGTCCTATAAATAGTAGTCCTGCGTGGTGCTCTCTAACAATAGTAAATCTCTATCGCAACCCTGTGTGAATTTTCGAGTCAAGAGTAGTCAAGTTGCCAATCCTAATATCGGTCGAGGGTCAAGTCAAGTCAAGTCAAGTTAGACAAGTACTGGTAATCAGATCAAGTCAAGGTCAAGTCCAAGTGATAAAATTAGATCAAGTCAACACACAAGAACACGAAAATCTAAACAAGTATAGCGTAGATTAGATCATGTATGTGACAAAAAGAGAAAAAGATATGTAGCATAAAAGAAAATAAGTACAAAGGACATCTTGAAGCATGTACAAGAATTATGTGATAGTACAAGAAAAAAAAATAGACATGAACAAGAATGAGTGAAAATAATTATGCATAATACTGTGTACAAGTTGGCACGGTATATTTGCTTATAATCTCCAAGAGTGCGTACGTACTACTGTCCAACTCCGGTACCTTCACGTACTCCTAGATTATACAACCACCATTCAATGACACATCTAAGTCATTCACACACTTATATATAGCCTCGACTCGGCATATTCTAACTAGACTAGTACCATACCCATATCTACTACTTATAATATTATGTTACCATGATAAAATAATATTTTTATAAAATAAAAATATAAGACTTTAATTCTAGTTTTTTCCCCTCTTTTTTGCTACTTAGTTGTAATTGATTTTTTTTACAAATTAACAGTAGGTAAATAATCTATAAATTAACTTAATTATTCTAATAAACATTTAATTTTAATTTGGTAATTGTTGTCCATAATCAAGATTTTGCTTGGTCAAAACAAAAGCATCAACGTGTGATCTAGTAAACTCATTCATGAACAGAACAAGGTACATAGCTTTGAAGGATGAGTTAAAACTTCACAATTTATTTGGAAAAAAGAAAGAAAGATATGTCAAACTTTATTGAAATATGAATATAATCTTTTTTTTTAATATATATATATATATATATATATATATATATATATATATATATATATATATATATATATATATATATATATATATATATATATATATATATATATATGCGCGCGAAGAAGAGGTAGACCCATGTCAAGAGCAGTCTTGTTCAAACCCTAATTGAATTTCGAAACAAAATATAATATTTATATGTTTATTTTATATACTTTTAAATTGCATATTAAAGATTGCTTCTGCTTTTTTTCTTATTCTTGGAAATGGTCTAAGAATATTAGGTAACAATTTATCAAGTTATTTTTTCAAAAGTCAATTCAATTAATTTGGAACATGTTTCAACAATAGCCTCTAGCATGTTAACAAAAGTTAATTCTGTTGTGGGTTTAAAAAAAAACAACAATCTCAAACCAAGCCTCAATTATTTTATCAAATAGGTCATTTGGTAAACTTTTTGTTTTGAAGGAGGTCTAGGTTTGAAGCATCACATCTTTCTAATCTGCAAGTCGCTATTGAATAATATTTTCATATAAGTCCCTAATATTTTTGAATTGCCTTATGCCGATTAAGGAAATGAGAGAATAATTTTAGGTTGTTTGAACATGTGTAATAGTAGCGTTTGGATTGGGAAAGACAAATCACAAATTTTGATTATTCTGATGTCACAATTTATTTTACTTATCATGTTCAGATTTAATAGCATTAACTGACTTCAGAGATTTACTCTATCCTTTTCCTACAATTAAGGGATTCCATCTATTCTTTAGTTAACTCACTCCTTGTATAGAATAGGCTATATATAGTACAATGCATTGTGTAATTCTTCAAGGCAAATATTATTTTACCTAATATGGTATTAGAGCCAAATAACTGAACCTCTCCTCTCCTTTTCCTTTTTCTCCTCTCTCATTTTCAGCCAGGCCTCACGCTATGGCTGCATCAACTCCCTCTTCTTCCTCTACTACCAATTTTGACACCCTCCCCTATGCAACCCTAATCCACATGCTTACCATCAAGCTTTCTTCCTCAAACTATCTTCTATGGCAAAGCCAAGTTTACCCCCTTCTAATTGGTCAAGGGCTCATTAGCCTCATTGACGGAACTCGTTCAACACCACCGATTGACGTGGATACAGACGGAAAAACAGCGCCTAATCCGGCTTATCGCACATGGCTCGTTGACGACCAAAGGCTCGTGAGTCTTCTTTTTTCCTCTCTCATTGAAGAAGCGATGTCTGTTGTCGTTGGATGCAAAACCGCTCGATCGGTTTAGCTTGCCTTGGAAAATCACTTCAGCCATCAATCCAAGGCACGTGAGTTTCGACTTAAAGGGCAACTTCAATCGCTCAAAAAGGGCGACAAATCTGTTGCAGATTTTGGCCGCGACTTCAAACTGGTGTGCGACCAATTGTCAGCCATCGGTTGTTTTGTTGATGACACAGATAAAATATATCACTATTTGAAAGGTCTGGGTCCTTCTTATTCCAATTTTTCAGCAACACAGATGGCCATGACTCTGCCATCATTCACAGATCTTCTAAATAATGCTGAGGCCTGGGATCAATTCCAGCAAGGGCTTCAATCCGATGCACCACCTCAGGCAGCGTTTACCATGACGACTGATTCCAGAACACCAGCGTCCTCTGCTCCTTCTCAGGGCCATGGCCGTGGGCAGAAACAGGGTGGCCGTGGCACCAGTCAGAAAAGACAGCCCCATTGCCAAATCTGCAGAGTTAATGGCTATTATGCCAAAGCATGTCCCGACCGTTTCAATCGAAGCAGATCAGTCCTCCTTCGGCTAATATTGCGGAGGCTTTTTCTGCTGCTTGCTCTATTACGGATCAGCCTGCCTCAGACTGGTACCTGGACACAGGAGCATCGGCTCATATGACTCCTTCTCCAAGCAACTTGGACTCCTCTATGCCGTATACAGGTTCGGATACTGTCATTGTTGGTAATGGTGAATTATTATCTATATCTCATATTAGTTCATGCTCTATTACTGCTTCAATTAAATTATCAGAAGTGTTAGTTGTTCCGGGGCTCACTAAGAATTTGCTATCTGTGAGCAAGTTGACATCTGATTTACCCGTTAATGTGGTTTTTACTGATAATTGTTTTACAATTCAGCGTCGGGTTACACGAGAAATTCTGGCTCGAGGAAGTGGTAGGCATGATCTCTATATTTTGGATGATAATAAGTTGGCATTGGTTGCTGCTCATAGGCCGAAAGCATCTTTCGAAATGTGGCACTCCAGACTGGGTCATGTTACTTTTGATGTGATTTCCTTTTTACATAAGTTGGGAAGCATATCTGTTACTGCTTTATTACCCAAACCTGTTATTTGTGACTCTTGTGAGCAAGCTAAAGGTAAACGTTTACCTTTTGTTTTGGATGATAAATGCTCATCTTCTGTTTTTGATCTCATACATTGTGATTTATGGGGGCCTGCGCCCGTTATTTCTGATTCGGGTTTCCGATATTATGTTATTTTTGTGGATGATTTTTTGAGGTTTACATGGTTTTATCCTTTACGAAAAAATCTAATTTTTACGACGTGCTACTTCAGTTTCATATTTTTGTTGAAAATCAGTTTTCTTGTTGTATTAAAACGTTTCACAGTGATGGGGGCACTGAGTTTACAAACAATAGGGTGCAAAAATGCTTTCGGGAATTTGGAATTAGACACATCCTTTCTTGTCCATACACACCAGCTCAGAACGGACGAGTCGAACATAAGCATAGACATGTCACTGAAACTGGCCTTGCTATGTTGTTTCATTCTCACATGCCTATGAAATTTTGGGTTGATGCTTTCAGCACTGCTGTTTACATTATTAATTGCTTACCTACCAAGGTGCTCAAGGGAAAATCGCCGTTTGAGTTGCTAATCACTACTGCTCCTATTTTGAGAATTTTCATCCTTTCGGTTGTCGGGTATATCCATGTCTCAGAGATTATGCTGCACATAAATTCGAGTCCCGTAGCAAAGCTTGTGTTTTTATGGGTTACAGCAGTTCTCATAAGGGGTTTCGTTGCTATGATCCTATAGCCTTCCGCGTTTATATATCTCGTCATGTGAAATTTGATGATTCATTTTTTTTTTGTTCTCTAAGTTACCTGCCATATTCGCATCTTCTTCATTACCTATCTCAGAGTTTTTTGAAACCTGCTCGGCTGTGTGGTCCTAATAAGATTGATCATCTTACGAAATGTGTGGGAGAGATACATAGGCACATAGACTAACTCTTTTTTCAGAGATCCAGATTTTAATTTTAATATAGGTACTTTGACACGAGACGAAAAGACAGAGAGGAAAAAAATATTGGACGTGCAGGAATTTTTGCAAAAAAAGAAACACCTGTAAACTTCTTGTCTGATCCGCAAGAGGGAAGATCGACACTCTGACCAGCAGATGTTTTGGTTTACGGATTGATGGGGGAAAACATGCATGTGTGGACCTAACATGAGTTTTTCCACTAGTAGGCTTGGGGAGCGGAGGCTTTAATGTGGGACAAGCTGCTCTCAAAGCGGCCTCAGCCAAAGTGTCCAAACACGAGAAAACGTGCACCGACAATCTACACGTTTTTATCCCGTTCGCATTTGACATGTTTGGTTTTCTAGCACCAGACGCTGTGGAGCTTCTTAAGATTATGGATGTAGTGTTTAAGAGGATTGGTTTTACCATCCAAAAAGGGATTGCGTTCAGCTTGTTGCCTGCTTGCCATCTATTGTAATATTTCTTTCTTAACTATAATTTCTAGGAGTAATATATGGTAGGAAAAATAGCAAAATTTGAAATTTAGGACGAATTTGGAACAAAAGTTTTAAATGAATCGTGAATAAGCAACTATTATAAATTTATCTCACAAAAATAATTTTAATTGAAAGACAAACTAATAATTAAAAATATCTAGGAATATTCGATTTGGAATGACACTACTGTAGTTGGTAACCTCCGAGACGAAATTTGGCATCCCAATAAAAAAAAAAAGTTTTCTATCTTACTTGACCACAAACGTTAGTCACTTTTGTCTCCCAATATAATTAATATTGACCACATCTTTTCCAGGATTGGGGGCTCTTTTACGAACTGATATTTTGATGTTGTAATTTTATGTCCTAACTGCAAGAAATGGTGCAAGAAATGAATTGACTTACTAGAACAAATTAATCTTTGAGACAAAATTTTTTTAAAAAAAAATCATATTGTAATTTTATGTCCTAACTGCAAGAGTATATAGAAGATCGATCTATGTAATCAGATTTATGTGTAATACGTGGATTTATTTTAGAATGATAATTTAAAAAGAGGGACTACTTCATTATGAGAATACTAAGTTCAAAAGAAAAAGTTAGGAAGTCGAACGGAAACACAAACCTCTTGAATCTCATATATGGTTGGCTTCTGAAATGGTGCAACATATTCATTTTTTTACAAAGTTAAAAACCTGGTAATTGAACATAAATTGGTCAAGAAAGTAATATCATGGGATATGTCATTATTCATTGCGAACGGAAAAATGAACCAATAAGTTTCAGTAATTTGTATGATTTTAGAACAACTAATTATGAGCTCCTTGGGGTTAACTCATCCTTTTTCGCGGTAGGGATAAGACCAACTCTAAGAGCATCTCCAACCCTATTGTGACTTTGGAAAAAAGTTAATGCCACATAGGAATGACAAAATTTTATTTAAAAGTTTTTCTCCAAAAATTAAAGAAGACATTGTGAAGTTGATTGTCTTGTTCTAGACAATGCACTTGACAATGTCTTATCTTCCATGTCATCAATTATGAATAAAAAATATTAGAAAAAAGAAAGAAGATGAATAGTTGTCTTAAAAGTTGCCTTGAAAGTTGAAAAAAATACTTTTTATTGTTTTCTTAATACTTTTGCATTGGAGAGAGTTTTTCTATCTCATTGTCTTTTGAGATATAATTTTGCCACATAAACAAGACATTGTCTTGTGGCTCATGCCACATAGGAGCCACCTAAGACTCACAACACTTAACAAGACAATAGGGTTGGAGATGCTCTAACATGCTGCATTGTTGTAAAATGATCTTTGAATGTCGAATCATGACCATCTTGAGTCTCATCAACACCTACCATGATAGAATTCTATCGTAAACAAAAGATAACAGATTTATCTAATTATCACTCTTACTGAGTAACTTAAGATATAACAAATGGAAAAATTTATACGTCTAAGCAACTAATGATAAAACAAATAACACAGAAATATCAAACTGATAAAGTTAGATTTAATAATTATAAGTTGATAATCATCTAATCTTATTAAACTGGTGAAGATATTAAACATCAGCCTCTGGATCCCCGCTTTCATAAGAAGTATATTGAATTTAGTTTAAGAAACCGATACTAGATATGATAGAAAGTGGAAGCAATTCAATTTTTGAAAGTAATTGTCCATTTCATATTAAAGAGAAGAAATGGATAAATTTCTTTCACATAAATAGAACAAATGAGTTGGAGATCCTGTTGTGATCTTGATATAGAGCCCAAACATGGATCTTTTATCAAGATTTTATATTGTTAGTTCATATGGCAGATCTTGGATAAGTTGAAATCTGTGTCATATTTGCTATCAATTCAATTCTTATAATAGATTACTCAATTGAAGTTATCCGAAATCTTTAATGTTTGATATTTTTAGTCACATATAAAATTGATATCTTAAACAAAAAGAAGAAGACGATTGTAGAAACACTTGTGTATAACTGAATGACGACTGCAGATGAGATTGCTAACTCAAAAAATGGCGTATACAAATAAAATAAAATCCAAACATATATTATCAGGAATCATGATACAAGTAGTTCTTATTTCTGTTGAGTGGAGAAAGTTGTGCTTCACTGTAACACATCTCAGTCCCAAAATACGTAGGACCAGAAATATGTATACATGCCAGCAGCACATCTCCAATGGACCAGACTACATAACAAGCTCATTAAAGAGTACTTAAGCCGCAAATTATAGCAAGAACCCATATCATCAATCACAATCCAAGTCTCATGAGGTACAGTGCTAATCTCATCCACGCAGAAATAATAAGACACATGATATCTGAGTCCAATAATAATGATGAAAAGATCTGTCCAGCAGTAAATAAAGATAATAAATGTACGGAAAAAGATAACCTGTCACCACAGTAAAGAAATAGAGTAAAATCCAACTACAAATCTGCTGAACTACATAGAAATAGAAATAGCAAAGTCCAAGAAAGAGTCACATGAATCAAGAGAAGTCCTCGGTACTATCTCGTCCTCCTGCGACGGTATCTCCAATCTCTGACTCCAGAACCGTAAACCTCAGGGTAATCCTTCTCGTCTATACTTGGGAAGGGATCATGTCATCATGGGATATAACAAAATACCTAATAACATGCATGCGGAGCGAAATAAACTTGTATGAAAAGACATGAATGACTACGTATACAAAAAGTAAAGACTAAAGAGACATATAGTACAAAGAAGACACATGTAGAAATTGGCATACCATATAAAATGGTACTAAGCGTGGCTACAATAAATCGGATGACCGTAGTCCTGTGTGGTGCTCCCGGTCTTATAAATAGTAGTCCTGCGTGGTGCTCCCTAAAAATAGAAAATTTCTATCGCAACCCTGTGTGGGTTTCGGAGTCGAGAGTGGTCAAGTTGTCAATCCTAGTATCGGTTGAGGGTCAAGTCAAGTCAGACAAGTACTGGTAATTAGATCAAGTCAAGGTCAAGTCCAAGTAATAAAATCAAATCAAGTCAACGCACAAGAACACAAAAATCTAAACAAGTATAGTGTAGAGTTGATCATGTATGTGACAAAAAGAGAGAAATATATGTAGCATAAAAGAAAATAAGTACAGAGGACATCATGAAGAATGTACAAGAATTATGTGATAGTACAATAAAGAAATAGACACGAACAAGAATGAGTGAAAATAATCATGCATAATACTGTACAAGTTGGCACGGTATACTTGCTTATAATCTCCAAGAGTGCATACTACTGTCCAACTCGGTACCTTCACGTACTCCTAGATTATACAATCACCATTCAATGACACATCTAAGTCATTCACACACTTATATATAGCCTCGACTCGGAATATTCTAACTAGACTAGTACCATACCCATATCTACTACTTATAGTATTATGTTACCATGATAAAATAATATTTTTATAAAATAAAAATATAAGACTTTAATTCTAGTTTTTTCCCTCTTTTTTCCTACTTAGTTGTAATTGATTTTTTTACAAATTAACATTAGGTAAATAATCTATAAATTAACTTAATTATTCTAATAAACATTTAATTTTATTATGTAATTGTTGTCCATAATCAAGATTTTGCTTGGTCAAAACAAAAGCATCAACGTGTGATCTAGTAAACTCATTCATGAACAGAACATGGTACATAGCTTTGAAGGATGAGTTAAACCTCATAATTCATTTGGAAAAAAGAAAGAAAGATATGTCAAACTTTATTGAAATATGAATATAATCAATTGTTTGTACATATAAGCGAAGAAGAGGTAGACCCATGTCAAGAGCAGTCTGGTTCAAACCCTAATTGAATTTCGAAACAAAATATAATATTTATATGTTTATTTTATATATTGCATATTAAAGATTGCTTCTGCTTTTTTTCTTATTCTTGGAAATGGTCTAAGAATATTAGGTAACAATTTATCAATTTATTTTTTCAAAAGTCAATTCAATTTAATTTGGGACATGTTTCAACAATAGCCTCTAGCATGTTAACAAAAGTTAATTCTGTTGTGGGTTTTTAAAAAACAACAATCTCAAACCAAGCCTCAACTATTTTATCAAATAGGTCATTTGGTAAACTTTTTGTTTTTAAGGAGGTCTAGGTTTGAAGCATCACTTCTTTCTAATCTGCAAGCCGCTATTGAATAATATTTTCATATAAGTCCCTAATATTTTTGAATTGTCTTATGCCGATTAAGGAAATGAGAGACAATAATTTTAGGTTTTTTGAACATGTGTAATAGTAGCGTTTGGATTGGGAAAGACAAATCACAAAATTTGATTATTCTGATGTCACAATTTATTTTACTTATCATGTTCAGATTGATAATCTTACGAAATGTGTGGGAGAGATACATCGGCACATAGACTAACTCTTTTTTCAGAGATCCAGATTTTAATTTTAAAATAGGTACTTTGACGCAAGACAAAAAGACAGAGAGGAAAAAAAATATTGGGCTTGCAGGAATTTCTGCAAAAAAAGAGAGGCACCTGTGAACTTCTTGTCTGATCCGCAGGAGAGAAGATCGACACTCAGACCGGCATATGTTCTGGTTTACGGATGGATGGGAGGAAACATGCATGTGTGGATCTAACAGGAGTTTTTTCACTAGTGGGCTTGGGGAGCGGAGGCTTTACTGTGAGACAAGCTGCTCTCAAAGCGGCCTCAACCAAAGTGTCCAAACACGAGAAAACGTGCACCGACAATCTACACGTTTTCATCCCGTTCGCATTTGACACGTTTGGTTTTCTAGCACCAGACGCTGTGGAGCTTCTTAAGATAGTCCAAAAACTTATGCACAGTAATTTTGTCATAGCTGCTTTCCAAAAATTAATGTATTAATATTTTATTATATTTTTATCAAATTAAATATTTTGCTCTAAATTTTTTTTATGATATAAACAACAATTGATGTAATAATAATAATAATAATAATAATAATAATAATAATAATAATAATGTTTTCCTTTCTTATTCTTTTTGGGATTTTTATTTTGAAACCCTAAGAAAAAAAAATTTATAATAGAGAAAGAGAGAGGGGCAGCCCTCTCCCGCACCCTCTCTCCCTCTCTCGAAATCTCTCTCTCTCCCTATGTCGGTTCTCTCTTCTCTCGGTCATCTCTCGCTCTCTCTCGAACTCTCTCTCCCTCTCTATTAATCTCTTCCTCTCTCACTCTTATCCCCCTCTCTCTCTATCTCTCTCTCTCCTTCACTCTTCCTCTTCTCCTCCTCCTTCCTCTACTACTACTACTACTGCTGCTACCGCTGTTGCTAGTGCTGCTAGCTGCTGCTCGGCCGGCCGTCGGCGCCGCCTGCCTGTCGTTGCCGCTGGTGCACCACCGGCGCCACCCGCCGTCGCCGGCCACCACCACCACTTCCACCTTCACCGCCATCATCTCCATCTCCATTCTCCATCACCACTTCCCACACCACCATTAAACCTAAACCCAAACCCCCTTTTCTTCTAAGTAAGAAGAAATTGGAGAAGAAGATGAAGAAGAATAGAAGAACCAAGCCCTAGCCCCAACTCCATCTTAGGTATAAATTTTCTTCTCCAATACTTTGTTCATCCTTGAATTGGTTATAATTTTCTGTAATTAATTATTTATTTAAAATTATCAATATTAGGGGGTTAATTTAGAAGTAGTTTGGAGAAATCATAGGTCCCACTCAAGAACCAAAGGCAAGTCCTCTCCGAATTCTCATATTTCAATTTCGGAATCTATAGTTCAAACCCTAGATTCATATTCAGTTTTAAATATGCCTAATTGGATTCAAATCGATATTTCAGACTCTAAATTTAATTTGATAACCAAATGTGTGTGTGTATATATATATATATATATATATATATATATATATATATATATATATACAAGTGCAAGAAATTTTTATGGATATTTGATCAATTTTTGCATTGCTTGCCTTCCTAAGACATTTTATATTATACAAAATTAATTTTTCTGTCTTATAGCTGAATATTGTTCTTTTTCATAGATGGCGTGAACGTAACATCACAAATGCCATACTACTTAGAATTTTCTATGTTCTCATTATGTTCATATGGTTTTGATAATACTAATGAAGTGCATTGTGCATCATGTAATAGAACAAATATGATTAGGTCCAAGTGACGGGTTGAGTAGCTGATTTTGATGAATCTCCTGTTTATCTAGGATATGTTTTATTATTAACATTTATGTTTCTAGTTAATACGCATTACTTTTAGGCCAATATTCTAATTCAGTCGAATTCTTGCATGAAACACAAACTCATATTTCAAGCTACTTGTGTATTTCTCCACCTCCTTGTTGCATTAGGAGAATGTAATTGAATAATACTAACCCAAAAAGTTAATTTGAAAGCTACCGGGTTTAGGGCTCCGAATTTAAATCCAAATATCAATATCTGGGGATTCTATCCAGTATTATCAATCTAATAAGAAGACAATGTTATTGTGTACAAATATATGTTGAATAGCGAGAGTTAATGCTTAACACATGCAAAATCTACGTTCCTTAGGGTACATGAACCATACATCTCAGAGAAGATCTTACATAAAAGATTAATTTGTGAGCAAAATGTCCTATGAAAATATTATTTTTATGAAAAAACAGAAGTTCGATTCATCTTCTTTTCATTTTTCTTTATCTTCACTGAGCTAATTTACCTCTACTTGTATCTTTGGTTTCTGGATTTTTTTGGTTCCCTTCCTTCATATCTTGCACTAGGACTGGAATTCGAAATTTAAATATAGAATCGAAAGTTATATGTGGATAGTACTATGTTGCTAATAATTGTGTTTTATTGAGCTTGGATAACATTTAGGAAAGAGCACTGCTAATAATCCAAATTAGTTTGCTTGCTTGCAAAAGGAAAAGGTAAAAATCGTTTGCTTGCTTGCTTGCTTGCAAAGGTAAGAAAACTTTAAAAATTAAACTTTTATTTATTGTGTGGTTCCGGTGTTGAGGGTTGCTCCACCGAAGGGGTCGGCGAACCCGAATTATTACCTGCGTGTTTCCGGTGTTGAGGGTTGCTCCACCGAAGGGGTCGGCGAACCCGAATTATTACCTGCGTGTTTTCGGTGTTGAGGGTTGCTCCACCGAAGGGGTCGGCGAACCCGAATTATTACCTGCGTGTTTCCGGTGTTGAGGGTTGCTCCACCGAAGGTGTCGACGAACCCGATATATACCTGCGTGGTTCCGGTGTTGAGGGTTGCTCCACCGAAGGGGTCGGCGAACCAGGATTTTAATTTATACATATATTGCGTCTCTTGTAAATTTTCGGGGTCTCATAATACAAAGGAGACTCTGCCGAAATTTTTGGAAAATTCAAGAGATGGTAAAATTTTCGACTTTCAGAAAAAAAAATCGGATTATTTCCTAAGATCTATAGTCATTTAGGTAATGTACTTAGAAACAGCTAGGAAGCATTGGGCGGACGAGAACAACCTGGATATTCCTAAATAGTCCCATAGCATAATAAAATTAAAAAGCTGATCAGTAAATTTCTACTCATTCGTAAGGCCATGCGAATGGAGTTTGTGGGGCTTAGCTCACGTATTTTCGTTTGCTCAAAGGAGGCAAACTAAGCCCAAGAGAGGCTCCTGTTTTCGTGCTTCAGATTTTTACATCTATTACGATGCAAACTAAGTCCAAGGGAGGCGCTTGTTTTCGTGCTTCAGATTTTTACATCTATTACGAAAGCAACATCGAATAGATGATTATTAAGCCCAAGGGAGGCTCCAGGCCGGATACTAAGCACCGTGCCGCCAAATTCACAGTCCGATCCCAGGTTAACGGGATTGTTGATGGAAAACTATTTTATGAATGTTCATGGATTGTTCTCCAAATTGCATTGCATTTTAGGGTTAGCCCAAGAGAGGCATATTTCAATTTTGTCCAAGGGAGGCAAAATTTATGATAAGCTCAAGGAAAGCTCGGAGATTTTTTTTCATCTACATCGAAGTAACATGTCCTTCAATTTCATTTCATTCTAGGAGGAAACTACTCCATTTTAAATAAAGCCAGAAAGGACGTTTTTACTACTTAAATGAATGAAATTATAACAATGTAAATTGCATATTCCTAATTCTCTTAATAGAAAATCTTTATGTTTCACCCCTTATTAAAATTTTCTTAAGCGTTTTTGGTCGAGGACTTGCTTGTCGTTTCTAAACGACCTAGTATTGTTCACTAGGTTTTGTAGCAGTGTACCAAGTGAAGCCGCTATCAGGTACTGAAGGACAACTAGAGATCAAGGACGTGATGATACCATTGGAGACGTTCAAGTTGGAACAAGAATTCTTTTTTATCTACTTGTTTAAGGTATAATTGTATTATTTGTAGTTGGGCTCAAAATTGTACTGGGTAGAAATAGTTATGTTTATGTTCAATTAGTTAGAATGTCTTAGTTTTAGATTATGGCTGACTTAAATTTATGTAAGTATGACCTGCTTTTACCTTTGCACGAACCTTACGGGCGACAATCGCGAATATGGGTACTGGCGTATTCGTATGTCGCGTAGCCTGGGGATGATGTTACGTACCCGGCTCGCCATAATTCTGGGAGCGGGGCGTGACAAATTTCATGTCTCCCAAGCCTATGGATGTAGTGTTTAAGAGGATTGATTTTGCCATCCAAACAGGACTGGCGGTTCAGCTTGTTGCCTGCTTGTCATCTATTTCGGTGTAATCTTTCTCTCTTAACTATAATTTCTAGAAGTAATATATGGAAGAAAAAATAGCAAAAATTGAAATTTAGGACGAGTTGGGAACAAAAGTTTTAAATAAATCGTGAACAATCAACTATTATAAATTTATCTCACAAAAATACTTTTAATTGAAGGACAAAATAATAATTAGAAATATTTAGGAATATTCGATTTGGAATGACACTAGAGTAGTTGGTAACCTCCGAGACGAATTTTGGCATCCCAATAAAAAAAATGTTTTCCATCTTACTTGACCATAAACGTTAGTCACTTTTGTCTCCCAATATAATTAATATTGACCACATCTTTTCCAGGATTGGGGGCTCTTTACGAACTGATATTTTGATGGTCATGAATGTGGTAAGTGTTATAATTTTTTTTTTACTAGATCAATGGATCTAGAAAAATTTGTAGTGGTTAATTACTTAAAATTCAGTAAAGGATGGATAAGATATGCTTCCTCGTATTTTAATCACAAATCTCTTACTAATCCAAAGATAGTGGGAATATAGCTTATATCTTATTATGTGTAAACTTTAAAACACTTCCAAACAACCAAAAAGGGTATCCATACCACAAGGGAAGTAATATAGCTTATATCTTATTATGTAGTTGCCTTTTTCATTATTACGTGGCATAATAAGACGTTTGTATCCGATGTTGAAAAAAAAAACAATGGTGTTATTTCTTTGGAAACAATCTACTAAAATATATTTAAGAAAAATGGTTATTATGCACCAAAAGTTCAACCATTCTTTTTGAAACTAAGTGATAATTCTGACTTGTTCATCCCTTTATGTTAACTAGTAATATGCACATACATTCCCACTTAAAAAATGTATTAATTGTTTTAAAAAAATTTGTTATAAATAACGCTGTCATTTTGGAATTGAATTTCATAACCAAAAAATTACCTCCCACTTTAACCATATAAGTTAAAAATATTTGACAATAATTAGATAATATTAAGTAGTTAAATAATTTATTATAATTTATTTATTTTTAATTATGTAAGTACATAAATACGACTTAGACAACTAGTCATTTTCAAACATCCTTATAAACAGAGAACTTATAAACAGAGAAGACAAACTTTCTTGCTTTTGAAGTATGTTGCCAGAATTGGCCGTTTGGTGGTTTAAAACTCCAAGAACCTCAAGGACTATTAGAACTCAATAGTAAATTGACACGTAATTTTTCTCTATTTAACGACCTTCAGGACCCTTGTAGACATGGTCGTCGTGTGTCGTTCATTTTTCGTGCTTCTCGTATGATCCCTTTTAGACTTGTCCATCTTCTCTTTAAGATTGGAAGTCAACTGGTTTGCCGCACCATCTTTCACCACGGTCTATGCCATCCTCGGCACAGAAAAAGGCTCGAGCGGGCTATCAGGTCATCGAACCACCTTATCTCGTAGGCATACAAAGTTCTCTACGTACACCATGCGAGTCCTATTGCAGCTCTGTCGACCCGAACGTCCACTACGATTCGTGAGTGACTTCGCGAGCCACTCCACGTTGTCATATTTGTACTCTCCACGTAGTCCACGACATGCTTCTCCTTACTCGTATCCAGCTTGGTAGCACGATCCACCTCCCTTCTCGGAAGTGTCATACCTTGACTCGCCAAATCGGTCGTCCTCGTCTTGACTCGAGATACATCGATCCATAAAGCCGGGACGTGATGCTGTACAAGTCTTTATTGGACTTGTACAAGACAAGAACGTGCACTTGAAAATTCTTTAGAGACGATGAGTTGAAATTAAACAGAGCAGAGAGTTGAAGATGCAGAATAGAAATAAATTTATCTTTTCATTCATAAAACTTGCGAAGTATGCGCAAGATCATTTTTACATTTCATATGTCGTTGCGGCTACATCTTTGAAAACACAAAAGAAAAACTTTCGACAAACTGCCATGAAATAATCCTTATCGTTCCATACATTCATGCTCCTTTATACATTTGAACAAAAGCCTTCGATCTGAATTGGGCTTCAAAATACTTCAAAATAGGAGAGCTTCGAGCCGCCTTTCGTTCTTCAACTTCAGTCTAGTCTCGAGCTCCCGCTGCGCGCTCGTCACCTGGGGAGTTGGGGGTTAGCACACTTGCTAGTGGATGGGACGAACCCACTCGTCTAAACCGACACTGCTTATTAAGGATTCTAGTATACGAAGTAATCATCTTTCTATTTAGAACTATATGAATTGCAGTTCATATCGAAAGCACATTTTAAATAGTAAACAACATAACCAATCTCAACTTATCTTATATGCGGTCATTGGTGATATCGACACCATGAAGGACGATTAAGTAGCATTGCGACGCGTCCACGTTGTGAGCCTAACTGGAGGTCTCGCAATGTCTCGTGTCGAAGCACGATTCCATAATTTTCTTCTAGGACGATTCGGTCCCAGCGTCCCGGGTACCGTTTCGAGAAAAGCTTATCTTGTGCACAAGTCGTCCATGACCATGCGGATATGTATGAATGGTTTAATATATATGAAGTAAACTACATAGCGCGGACAGTATTAAACAACATAATCATTTCTACTCGTACAAGAGTTCTTTTCCCCGAAGTCGTACGTTCTGATTTAGCGTTCCGTTGGCACCAAATTCTCCGAGGCGTAATATACCGCAACCAATATTTGTTCATTATGTTTTGCAGAACATGAATTAATACTATCTCTTTCCTAGAACTTTATCTTTTCTCTTTTTTGGTGTGAAACTTATAAATTTGGAGTTAATTTTCTAAATTGATATAATTATCCCAAGTTCTTGATCTTAGTGGCAAAACATACATCAAGTTAGCATCATCTATTTGAACGTTGAACTTTAAGAAATTGTTGGCGGAAAAGAGTAGAAAAGAAGGGGCCGAATGACCACCCACCTAAAGAGATTGCACCGAGAGTAGGAGATCATTTCGCGACGGTCAATAGCCAGTTACACGAACTCCTACAATGACACGAGCATCGAATTAGAATCCCTCCTTCAATCCTTCTTTCGAAATTTTCAAAGACGTATTCAGAAATCGACGCGAAAGCACATTTATGAAATCCAACTAACAAATCATTCAGAAAGCCAAGAAAACAAACAAAACCAACAGCAGACCGGTTGCGTCGCTCTCTTTAGACTTCATTCGCCAAGACACAGTCAACTGCATCTAGAACTTATTCCAGCAATAGCCGATCCATTAGTTGGAACGGTACTCATATCATTCGTCCAAATCGATTTTATTGTTGCCATGGTTTTCGTATACCAAATTCGTCGCTGAGTCAGACTAGCCATCTATGTTCCCGACTATGTCTGACTTGACACGAGCCTATTGCATAGTGTTTCGTCCCAACGGGAGCGGAGCACTATAGGAAGTGACTCATCGGGACACTCCTTTGACGACAACGTTTGAAGCCACTCCACTTTGGAAGGTCTTCCGCTTTCATCCCGAACACCGCTAAGTAGGTTGTCTCCCTTTTACTATCCATCTTAAGCTGAATGACATAGATAGATTCCCCTTTGATGCCTCGTATAGTGCAACTTTTATCGTGTACGACAATATACCTCCCTCAGCAGAAGTGACTCATCGAGACACTCCTTTGACGACAACGTTCGAAGCCCCTCCATTATGTAAGTTTTCAACCAAATGGATTATAACTCATATACAATCGCCTATGTGACGGTTGACAATTGTCTTTCCTTTTCTTCTATCCCACATGAAAAGAGGGAGACGCAATTGACAACCGTCACGTAGACGTTTGTAAATGCATTATAATTTATTTGATTGAAATTCTAGCATCGGTCGATATTGTCATATATATTTTAGATTGTGACCGTCTAAGAACAAGAATCCAGTCTGGACACCTGGATGAGGTCCATATGGCTCCTATGCTCATTCTTCCACCATTACTGAGTGGCAGCAGTGGCAACCATTGCTTCTCTGGAAGCCAGTCTACGATGCTGGCAACTCTTGTTGGCTACTACTAATTGGACACAAGTGGAGCAAGGAATAGTCCCTTTTTCCTTAATTTTCTCCCAAACTTGCTCAATTTTATACATGAAATATACATGGCGTTGCTATCATTGGCTTACTGATCATGATACTTTCAGTTCCTAATTCAAATAGAGGGATTAGGCATCAATATTGCTATTGCTTGCCAACACTTTTGGAAGATTAGGCTTTCCATAAGAGGAAAATCATGGTACGCATATAACTTATATAAGAAAGCTTTTGCTAATGCTCCAACTTTTTCAAAGTACAATAGGAATTAGAGAGGAGTAGGTGTAAAGACTGATCGACAGAAGCAAGCCACGGTTACATCCATCTTCCAGCTAGAAAGGAGATGTATATTTATATATATAGTGATCGCGTTCATCATTGAATAGTTTGGAACCCCATAAGTATCTTTCGATAATGATTATATATATAGAATTGCACGATTTTATGCTCGGGAATATTGATAGTTTTTTGCTCCAACAAAGATGGAGAATATTATCAAGAATGAGCATGCACTCATACAAGTCAACTCCTAAGTTGTATTGAGCAGAGAAGAGGGAAAATGAAAGCTTTGTTAACAGTTTATTCCTATAAACATATGGTGGAATTATAGTATACTAGTACTAAGTAAATGCACGTGTTTTGCACGTATAATAAAAAAATTATCCAATTATAATCAAATATTTTTTCCAACTCATGTGGTTGAGGATTGAGAAAATTTTCTTGTTTGGTTAAGTTGGATTCCTCATATTGACAAATTTAAATATTTTTTAACAATTTTTTACATAATTTTTTTTAAATAAAATAAACCATGATATAATTACGGCTTAAACAGTCTACTTTTGAGTCGTTTTGAAGTCTCATTATATACTGGAAGATGCTTGCAAGTGCCAACTGTAAAATACTGTCACCAATATTGAGTTTTTTTGGGAGTTTGTGTTTGATCAAATTATTTTTTTTGAGCCACTGTATACTAGCAAATAATTCTACACAGTACTAGTAATAATTTTTCTCATCTTGTTATAAAATAAATAAATAAATAATTGCCGAAAAGTTTGCTCAAATTGATCTGACTTTGAGTAAGGTCGGTTTGGATTAGGGTTTCTGAAACAAAATATTGTTCAAATTAAAGTACATTTTCCATATGCTTCAAATTAGTAAACATTCCAACTGTAGCCCTTCATTATGAATCAACGACATTCTACGCCTCTATAGAAAATGGCCTTCCAATGTGCAATTGCCCGACATGTTTTGGATATTCTGGGTTACAAAGATAGTAGGAAGTACTTGAAAATCAAAATTGCAATAATTACAACTCCTTTATCTAACAACTAACTTGTACAGAAATAAAGATTACAAATTGATTTTGCTGGAAATAAAGACGAATGAAACTTGCAACACAGTTGCTATAACAAGAAATTGAATCAGAAACACGAAGAAGAAGACTCTTGCACTGGGTGATGAAGATCATCACTGCTCAAAACAAGATCCGATCGTTTCCGTCGATAACACCAAATTCGAATAATGAAACTTCTGGAACGCTCCTTGTCATCCTCACACGAACATAACTTCGACTCTCAAAAGAACGAACATCACTTCATGGATCTCTGTGATACTGCTCTCTCTCTCTCTCCTCTCGTAGCAGAATATATTCTATAACACTTCCGAAAAGAAAGAGCGTAAATAATATATATAGGGAGGCACAAACCAACCCAACAGTCACTACCCTTGATATAGATAGAAAGCCTATAGGTAAAGGGCGGTTATAACCCATTATCTTTCAATCCCCATGAATAATAAGCGGTTTGTGCCCTTCATCCGAGCCGCAGAGTCCAAGTTCGAGTCGCTAGGCCCCTTCCTGGCCTAGCTGCCAAGAAAATTTTTCAAGAAATGGATAACAAAAATACAATTGTTTCTTAGAGGTCATGAACCCTGCGCTCTAAGAAAATACTCCACTATACCAACCACTTGGGCTACCAATCCCCACATGCATAAATTAATAAAAGAAGAATCTTATATTGAAATACACACTCGGGGTTGCCACATGAATGTGGGACCATTTATAGAGTAATTTCAATCAATCCCAACGATTCTCAACATATTTTATGGGTTGAGCGTTCCCCACTGTGAATGTGCATTAAGCATTAGGATAGATGTCACTTATAACTTGAATCTTCCCGGCCACATGAGTTAAACAATAGTATGGTAGAGAATGGAGTAAGCCTTAAATTCAATACCACAACTGCTATCCTTCTCACTCGCACAATGACATCAACTGTGCGTCTAGTCGCGCATTAAAGGCCTTGTGCCGATATGTATGTATCTTTGGTGTCTACATGTTTACCTTCAAGAGACAGTCTATATCTCTGTCCATACATATAAGTGAATTCTTTAGAGAGTTTAAATTTTCCAACATGAGGCACTTCACCTCCTTGCGGTACTACGTCTCTATGACATGGACCAAAGTCGAGGTCCAACCTCTTGGGGGTATCATACCACTGTATCATGAGTTTCTAGCCTGTTTATAATATTGAACTACTACTTTCTATCTTTCAGCATTAGGCTACGTACTAGTCGACGCCGTTGTGACCTGGCCTAAACCGAGGTCCCATATCATGTGGTGTCACATTACTACAACATGGGTACTATATATATATATATATATATATATATATATATATATATATATATATATATATATATATATATATATATATATATAGGTTTTGTTAGAAAAGCTGGTTAGTCAATAGGCTAGGGCAAACAACATGTAATTCTATATATGAAAACAATATATATATATATATATATATATATATATATATATATATATATATATATATATATATTGCAAATGACCTATAGCCTAGTGGTTAAGAGAGATGCATGCGGCCCAAGTGGAGGCGAGTTCGCCACAATATCCAATTACTTCAAAAAAAAAACAAAAAAAAAAAACATATATATATATATATATATATATATATATATATATATATATATATATATAGCAGATGACCTCTAGCCTAGTGGTTAAGAGAGATGCATGCGGCCCGAGTGGTCAGGAGTTCGAATCCCAGTGGGAGCGATTCCAGAAACAATTTACCTGTTCCAAAAAATTTTATATATATATATATATATATATATATATATATATATATATATATATATAGACACACACACACACTAGAACCATGTATACAAGGAAATTCCCTTCTATTGCATGTGAACCCATCAAAAACTCATATTTAACATATATACTCAAAACTCTAACCAAAAACATAAACAAAACCTTCCTCCCTCTCTTGGATGACTCCACAGTCCTTTTCCAACCGAAATTAGCAGTCCCTACCCATCCATCCCCTTTCATACAACTTTTTCATCCATTTACATAATCAAAAATTTTCATTTTTACTCCCTCTCCACCCAAACACCACTAAACCTCCAAAAAGCTACCATCTCCTCCATCAAATCCATCAAAACTCCATTACCCATCAAAACTCCATTGCCATCACCTTCAACTCATCAAGTAAGGAGAAAGAAGCCAAGCAAAAGCAAAAATGTGTATTTCTTGGACAAGAAGAAGCAATATCGTCAAATCTTTCGAAAATTTTCAGTAAAGATTATAACCTTCCTTCTCAAACTCTCACATCCTAATAGGATATTATTTTATGAGTTTTAATCATGTTTAAATATGTCTTTATAGGATATTTCATAGTTATATGTAATAGTCATGGTTTGGCAGTGTTTCGGATAAGTTTCGGACAAGACTAGTTGGTAGTATAGACATAACCATGAAATATATCCAAGATTTCAAATCTAGAATTCAGAGGTTAAATTCCATATAAATCATGTTTAAATTATAATTTAATAATTTTTTAGGTGATTTATATGTATGTCTTTTAATTAGGGACTTAACCTTGAATTTCGGAAGTAAAAAACCATGAAACTAGGTCTAAGAATCCTAGAAGCATGTAGAATTGTTGTTTAGAAAAATCATGTGTCCCATGTGTAATTAGAATATTAGTATTAACTATTTTATTATAAGTGAACTCTTTATAGGCTTGGGTATTCAGGACTGAGCGAGTACTTGGACGACATGCAAGTATACCTTGTCAAATTGTATAACATTTTCATGCATTTCCTACACTGCTATTTCTTTTCTGTAATACTTGATTACCTGCTTCTCATGTTCATGTCATTGTTATTTTCTCGCTATACGTGCATGTACATTATTTTTCTTTATTCTATATATTACTGTTCTCTCCTTTATAAATCTTGATAGTGTTTGCTTAGTCCTGTCTCATAATCTTTTCATATGTCTTGACCTGGACTTGACATAATTGGCTTGACTTGACTTCACTTATAGTTCTAGGAGAGGATATTATTTTTAAGTGTGTGCTACACTTGATCACTCTCAATCGTGAGCCTACTCGAGCTGCGATAGAGACTTACTATAGGTTGTGAACCGCCACCGAGATGCAATCTCTAGGACCGTTAGCTCCCACCGACTTGGGGTTTATCTCAATTTGCCTGTAGTCAAATTTATTAACACGATTCTCGACGGCATGCCATTTTTTCAGTTTACATCCTTGTATTGTTCTTTCTTTAGTTTTTACTTCTTGTACCATTTATTGTCTTTCCATGCATGTTATTTACTGTTGCAGTAGGCATTTATATTACGTATCTTGTTATGTCCCATGAAGACCTGGTGATCTTTCCAGGTTATTGCTGGTTACTGCTGAGATCTGACTAGACGTGTTGGGAGTTATTTCATCAGGATCTTCATGAGGTATTGTTAGTGATGCCCCTTATATGTTCTTCTTTATTTTATAGTACGTGGTTAGTATTTTGGATATATATTGATTACTTAGATGTTTATCTTATCTGGACAGCTTATACGTATTTGAGTCGGACTAGAATTTGATTAAATACGTAGCTGACATGTTACATATCTTGGTCCTATGTATTTTTGGCGCTGGAACGTGACACTTAGACCTGTAGCTGCCAAATTTATATCAAAGGGACATGATTACCCTAAGACTATATATATAAGCCATAATTACTTTTGGTATACCACCAGTATACTACCAATATTATATTGGTCAGACTGAAATAGAGGGCACCAAAAAGCCCTATTTTTTTCAACTTCGGTGCTCGATTTCTGGTATTTTCATTCGGCTATTGTTCTGAAAATTGGCGATTTCCGGTCTTTTCGTTCGGGTATTGTTCTGAAAATTGGCACGCTATAACATGGTACAATTAGCTCCGTGTACATTACATTTTTAAGTGTTTCGGATTATTTGTTAGTGTGTATCGGATTTATTTCAATTTCGTCAATAATATGGGATATTCTTTGTACTCTTATATACTTGAAGTTGACATGTGTTAATGGATAGATTTTGATGATACTCGATAATATCAATTGGGTCTGCTATCTGGGATATGCAGGCATTGGTTTGGTAGATGATATTGCTTTTGTTTAGTAATTATATATTTAAGCCTTATATTTTCATTGGAGGCACCCATGTGGTATCGATAAATGATACGCCCATACACTATTTTATGATCTATATATGTCCGGATTACATTTTATGATCTATATCTGATCTATAAGACAAAATCAGATCGATCCTATACATTTTTTTGCTATTCCGTAATCCGGACTGATTTAATACCAACCCACTATTTTTTTTTCTTCCAAAAAACTCGTTTTCTTTTGTTTAACATGGTCGATCCAGCCGATCAAGCCACAAAACTATTTGTCCTAGCTAGATTTTGACCCGATTTGACCTGATTTTTCCTGTTAATTTTTTTTAGCTAAAACTTGAAATAAATACAGTGCCTTCCCACCCAACGCCGCCCCCCCCCTCCCGTTTTATGAGTATTACAGTGACTACTCCCATTCCGAAAATAATTACACTGACCAGTACTCCTCTCCTTTATAAATTACAAAACATAAAGGTGACCAGTGTTATAAATTTCTATAGAAAATATAAACTATAGGGACGGTTCCTGTAATTAGTTTCAAGGTAAGAGTGATTTCTATAATAATTGTAAACCATAGGATTAGTTAACACAATTTGTCCTTAAAACTTAAAAAGCTAATTAGAACTACCAATTCCCAAGAATAGTAGCAACTTACTCAGTGAGGAGTCCGAGCTCTCTAGCCTAGTGGTATTAGAGCAGACATCCGGAGGGGCCTGCAAGGTTCGAGCTCCCCAATTGTGTGTGCGCGTGAGATTTCAAAAAAAAAAAACTTACCAATTAAGTGAGGACTGAAAAGTCGTTCAGAACTTCTAAATAGTATGTGTAGTTGTATACTATGTAATATATTCAATGTAAGATTGCAAACATATATAACTAGTTCAACTGGATTAACCCACTGGTCAGCTCAGTTTGACCTAACCCAATGTCCTGAACGCAATTCGGGTCAATTTCTTGTCCGGTTTCTAAAACATTGCTCACCATTCAATCGGGTTCCTTGCCTAATGACAGTATTTACTCATTTTTATTACTGTGCACAAAGTTGTCACATGGGAAACAAATATCGAGGAGCCTACATCAAATATTTACAAAGGATAAGGTTCGAATCTGACCTGGAGGATCGAGACGAGATATCTGTGCATGTCCTGAGAAAGCAAATTCCCGCTTCAACTTGAGCCCTTCCTCTTTCTCTTGTCCGCTACACAGGACAAAGCTCTTCAATAAGTACCAAGCCCAGCTTTGTTTTCAGAGTTGAAGTCCCCCCACTCGTGTGCACGATCTCCTAATTATAGACAAAAAAATTAGGTTAAAACCTACTAAACACACACACAGCTCCAAAAACCTCTTGTGACTACTGTCACTTCTTTATACATAGGGATAATTAATCAACTAACTAATTGATTCCCTTGGTCTTTGAGGCACACGTTTGCCTTGAGATTCTCAAGTTGGAAAGTGAGCAAACGTGTCCTTTCTAATACTTTCCGAAGAAAATATCTACATTTAAAATGTATATGTGTATATATATATGTTAATAGCTAGAGAAAGAAACAGAGGTCATGCATGCATTGTTGCTAGGTACTTGCTAAGTCATCACTGATCGATGCTTATTCTCTTCCCTTTTGTCTTCGATTTGGATGGTTGATTCTTCTGATAGGTCTTTCTTTCTTCTTTTGAGAACTTTACTACGTTAGTTTGCATGGTTTTTAAAAAAGTAGGGAACTTCTTCACATGTTACGGTACTACTTTGTGAAAGGAACATCTAAGTATAGAACTTTTAAAAAGGTTTAGACTTGATATGGGATTAGTCTTGCTTTCAAAAATTAACAACATGAACAATTTTTGACAGTAGATACTACAAAAATAAATGGGATTCACAATGTCTAAAAATGTCGCTAATGTTACTTTATGCGTCGCTAACTAATGTTAGCAACATACATACATTGATGTTTGTACCAAGTTGCTGATGCAAATGACATCGCTAGGATGTCGCCAAAACGACGTACTGTGAACCCATTGAAGCGACATGCTAGTGATATATATGTCATCGAGATATGTTTCATCAATTTTGTGTGATGTGTCACAAAGAAATATGATATCATAACGTCTTGTTAGCAACTTTTGTCGTTGACGTGTCAATATGATATGACAAGTAAATTGGTGAGACTCAGCGACGCTTGACTACAACATTATCTTACAAATAGACTTTCTAGTATCACCATGTTAGCAATATTTCGATACTGTTAGCGACACCTAGTGACTTCTAGCGACATTCTAATACTAGGTAGTCGTTAATGTGCGTTGCTAGTTAGTAGCTAAAGCATCACTATACAATTTTTTTTAATAGAAACCAATGTGAACATACTTTTCTTTTTTTTCTTTTCTTTTTTTTTTTTGAAATATGTGAACATACTTTTCCAATAGACATAATAAGTTTAATACTGCATAATGATATATGAATTGATAAACAACTAATAAAATGAAATAAACATTACCACACAAATATATATAAAACATTACCACACAAATGTATAAAACAACTAATAAAATGAAATATATGGTTGCAGAGTAGCATGACCACTATATACATGTTCATATGCACGCCTAACAACTTGATCAACAATCTTGGATATCCACTCCTGCAACATTTGTTGCTGCGGCATTGAAGACGGTGGATGTTGTGCGCCTGATGCTGCTCGATTCAGACAAACTATCTATCATTTAGGCTCTCAAAATAGTAGACCATCCTACTTGTTATCTATGTCAACTGGATAATATCTTGATCCAACACCTCAAAGCGAGCATAAACATTGTCTTGTCAAACTGGGACATTGGGCTGAGATTGGACCTTGGACATAACCGATGCGAGCAAGTCATCTCATGGAGAACCAATTTGTCGACAGCTCGAAGCAAAATGATGCATGTTATCATTGTAAGAAATTCGGCCACATCAGAAGAAACTGTCTGCAAAGTGCGGAGAAGAAATTTGATCCTAAAGATGCGACAATGGTGGTGCAAGGACATGGTGACAATTTGGGTGATCTGTGTCACGTCCTGGTTCTGCAGAACCGTTCGTTCTCACTAGGGCGTGATGTCACACGAGTCTAAGTTGTGTCAGCGTAAGGCGAATACTATAATGGCCGATACAGCAATTTAGCGACGGGGTCGTCGCACACAGAAGTCCCAAGTAGAAAATTTGAACATTACAAAGAAATTAATGTACAAAATAATATTCTTTATTGATATTGAAAATAAGATTACAAGGATGCGAAGCCAAGATTACAAGTCAGTCAAGCTCACTTTCTCTCTGGATACAAATACTCATCTCTCTCTCTCTCTCTCTCTCTCTCTCTCTCTCTCTCTCTCTCTCTCTCTCTCCCTCGCTCTCTCTCTCAATTACAATCACTCATGTCCGAAGACTTACAACTTGAAGAATTTATAAGACAATGCCCATATATTATGTCACGTATAGGTGAAGACTCCAATGCGATCGCACGCTTCGAAACGCCAAACTTCATGCCTTGACTCATCC
The DNA here is from genome assembly GCA_029216955.1 of Iris pallida. NCBI lineage: Eukaryota > Viridiplantae > Streptophyta > Magnoliopsida > Asparagales > Iridaceae > Iris > Iris pallida. The sequence goes on from JANAVB010027200.1 coordinate 838,176, forward strand.
AAGCAAGCTCTGCCTCGAATAAGCAAGTGCTTGTAACCTGCACATGTAGGCTGGTGGAGTGTCAGTACACAACCGTACTGGTAAGGGGCATCTCGCCCACCATACAAAACCAACACGTTCATTTTAGTGAGTGCAACTTATTCTTTTGTGATCTTTCTAATCTTCTCTTAGGATCAGTTTCAAGACATAGAATCTAAGTCATATTTTGTGTTACAACATCATGGTCGTGCGACCCTTGTGTCGTAACATAGTGATCGTCCCACAAAGTCCATTGGTGAAACCGAAATCGTGCTACTCAACAGTATCAACTTATCCATACTTACATTCTGGTTCTCCCTGTTTCAACGCGCAAATGACTCAATCAAAACTTAAGAACTTGTGTCAACGAATCAAATACGATGCCACATCTCGTATCGAAGTACATGTCTCTGATATGGCCAAATCTTAGGCTCCATAGTTGTGTTCCAAAATCTGCATTTACTTCTTGACCCACATATGCTATGCATACACTTCTTGATTCGGTCTAGGACATGAACGTGAATAGTCGTTCTTATGCTAACTCATCTATATGACGGTCACTAACAAGTCTAGCTATAACTGGATCCATTTGGATGAGACGGTACGTGCTTGAATGAGGCGCTAACTCGAACTACATTTTTCGTAATACCCGCTATACGGTGCCCCTACAATCTAGGTAGTCCCACTCCCCTTGAAGGTTCCGCAAGCCAGTTTTTCCTAGGTCGATACGATCCAGGTGTCCCGGCAATTCGTTTGAGAAACTCAAACCTTGTGTACAAGTTGTCCAATGACTATGTAAGACTCGACTCAACTTTCCATTCTTAGTACCATTTCTCATCTTTCATTCTTTCTATGTTCTCCACTGCAGCTCCCAAACGAGGGACTGGCTCGACGACAAACAGTCCCAAAAAATTTTTGCTATCATAATCTTCTGACTCAAACCCAGGTACGACTATTTAATAGTCCTCCTGCTTAACTTAATCCAATCGTGTTTTATGCAATGCTACCAATCAAGTCATACTCTATATGACAAGCTTTGATACCGTGGGTAAACATGGCTATAAACAAATCGTAGGACCGTAGGACCAGACCTACTATGACATCAAGTCGATAACCGTGGCATAATTTTGTTTAACTCAATACGTGAGGTCAAATGACCAAATGCCATCTTTTGAAAACCATCATGGAGAACATCTAAGCAACATGTTGACACATTTTCATGTTCAACGCATACACTTGACACTATGGGATTATTCCATTAGCTATGTTGGTTCATCCCTTTTATTAACAAGCCTATTCAGTATATAAAAAAACTATTTTGTTAATGTGAAGGTGAGCTAAGGCAAGCATCGAAGCCACCCACCTGAACGAGGAGTTGTCTTGACCTAGCGATACTTTGAACAAGTTGTTGCATAGTCGAGTTCAAACATCGTTGTGCTTCGATTCATGCTGTTGAACTGAGCTAGACAGGACATCACAATCTGCTCACAGTCTCCTAAGATAAGAAAGTTACTCTTGACTGTATATTGGATTCTAGTATTTCGCTACATATTTGCTCATATGCATCTTGCTTAGCTTCTTTAAAAAAGAAGACTTGGTGCTGTTTGCTTGGATGATGATTCGATTTGTGAGTATCGACGAAGGGACAAAAGATATTGAGATGCATTGTGGCATGGTGCGGAGACTTGGTGGGGTACAATATGTACTGAAGCTGCACAAGAATCTCTTATCATTGGGTTTGTTAGACTTTGTGGGTTGTAGCTTTTCAGTGAGAGGTGAATTTCTATGGATGACACATGAAGCTGCATTAGATTCGAGTTGCGATTGGTGTCCCAGGGAGAGGGGGTGGTTCATAAGATCAAGCTGACTAGTGTTTGAACGTTGGAGGATGGAGGTTCTTAGATGCTTGTTGGATTGGATGATGAATATGATCCATGGTGGTGATTGTAAGGATTTGGCTCATAATCAGTAATCCTAATAATAATAGGATTGAAGGAAAGTGCTAGTCCTACCAAGTCAATAAGTTCTTATGTCATGTCTACATAGGATTGAATTTCTATGTAAAGATACATGAAATGCTATATAAAGGGGCATAGGGTTTCCTAGTGTGTAGAGAAAAAAATATTGTGTTCAATAGAAAGGGATTGGGAGCTAGCCACCAATAGGTTGAGAGAATGAAAGAGAAACGAAAAAGAGGTTGAAGAAGCGAGAAATTTGGTTTTTATCTTGTTGGGTATTCTCTCTCGAGATTTTTTTGGGTTCTCTTTTTATTACTTTTTTCAGTAGGAGGTTGGAAATTTGTAGCAATCTTGTAAAGTCTTGTAACCATGTTTAATAGTGATATCGTTCTTCCGGTGTTTTTTTACTGGTTAAATTTTTCTGCTTAATTCTTCTGTATATTTGTCTTTTGTGGTGTTTATTTTTTTCTACATAAGTCGATTACAGTGTTCGTTGCAGGTGTTGATTCGATGTTGCGGATGTTGAAGCGTAGCAGACGCTCATGTTGAAAAATAGTTTTCACTTTTATTTCCAATATCATATACATCGTATACATAAGATGGAAGTAGCTTAGAGCATGTTGGTGGTGTCCCTACAAGTCGTCAACCTAGAATCACAATCAACTAGTCTGCTGCTGTCAAGCATTCAAATTATTGGAGTATCCGCCTGCAATATTCTCGTCTTGCTTGGTGAATCAAGCTGCGAAAGGTTTCTCTTCGACGTCTAGCTAGCAAGCTCGCTGATTGCTAGGAAAGCGACCTACTCATGTGAGTCATGACAACATAACCTTCATGATCTAAATAGTCGTATTGACCATCTAATTCAATTGCGTGTATATATATACAATTAAAACTTCCGTTTGGATCAATCCACTGATTAATTGCACCATCTTCTGGCTTCATCTCAGAAATGAGTGCACTGATCCCTTGGCAATTAGTGCCGTCGGAATAGTTCTCGCAGAGTTTGTATATTATATATTCAGTTCTACGCATCAGAGCTGTACTTGTCACACAATGGAGACAATGGCATGGAGAGAATAATCAAGTGATGACCAATATTGGCATTCATTTATCAATAGTATCGGTCCTCTTGAAAAGTTAAATTAGCATTCAATGTACCAAATTATATATTCAGAGACACTGGAGAATCTCTCGCTTGGATTCTTTTTGAGGTAGTAACTAGTAGGTGCCGAGATATAATCTCACTGGAAAAGAGTTTTCCAAAAGGAAAATTCTTCAGGACTGTCGTTGATAAAAACAAAAACAAAAAAACTAGTGATGGGAAAAAAAAAATGCAGCACCAACCAGTAAGTCTCAAGATACCGGAGAAACCCGAAAATATGGGATAATTCGGCCTACGGAATGAAACTATTACCGGTTCACTAAAAAATACAACAAAATAGTGGCAAAATAATTCATCGAAAAAGTCAAAAAAACGTCACTAAACAGTAATAGTGACAAAAATTTGACGATAAAATTCCATAGGTAAATAAAGTGTCACTAAACAATATTTGTCACAAAGTCGTCGACCCTTTTACGAACTAGCGAAGACTGAGCGACGTATCTATTGCATATTAGCGACTGAAACAGCGACAAACAACGACGACCTTTTCAATATCATTTTTAGGGTTATTTAGTAATAGGGTCTCAAATAATAGTTGATATTAGGATTTGGGCCTCCAAAATGTCTAACGTGTGTTCACGTAGGCTACGTACCGAACAGTGATATCCCTTTAAATACTAATGTCGAATATTTTAGAGACTAAAACCCTAATTTTAACTATTATGTGGGACCTTATTACTAAATGGATATCCTTTATTTTTATAAATGTCAACGTCTCAGCGACGGATATACCCGTCACTATATTATAGTTTACATTCTAATGACAAAACTACATGTTAGTCTTAGTCCATGCGGCATACCAAGATGGAAAATTAGGCCATGAACAACTCATGTAAGGCTTTTCAGTCTGCCCTATGTTTAATCCTTAAGAAAAAGTCCAGGGTTCCAAACAAGAAACTTCCTCCATGAACTTCATGATCCCAACCAAATATAGAAAACCCATGTTACAAGCACACAAAGAATAAAATTCGTTCTTCCTTGCAAACGCAGTTGCAATTGAGATATAATGTACACAATGAGAGAGGATGAAGAAGAAGAAATAAACAAAAATGTTCTTCTCTTTACATTCGCAGACGCTACAATGAGATAGAACGAAAATAAAATAATAAAGAACAAAGAACAACTCTTTGCTGGGGTGAACCGGACCGCTGCTCAAATCAAGATTTGTCCCATAGACGATCTGCTTCCAGCAGCCAGAAAGTTCATCAAAGAACTTTTGGAACACTCGTGTCCTCTTGGACAACTTGGAAACTCGAAACAGTACAAACTGCACTTAGATGCATAGAGCCTGCTGAAGGCGCATAGACCCTACTGGACTGGATTTGTAGCCCTCACATTCTTTCTCTCCCTTTTTTTAACTCTTCCAAATGAGAGGAATAGAGCTCTATTTATAGAGCAGCCTAGCACCTATGCACGCATTGACATGCTCATGCACGAATACGTGTTGTCTGACCAAATCATACTAAATTTGCGTCACAAAGTCCTATGCCCCGACACAACAGTGCGTCTCACTCTGACAATGCCGCCTGCGTCGCCCACGTCGAAAGCAGTGGCAGCAGACACACTACCAAAATAGCTCATATTAGCGGCGGAATTAGCGATTCCGTAACTATACGTCGCTAAAGTTAAAATATTAGCGATGTACCCCGACGCTTAGCGACCATAACTTATTTTTGGAAAAAAAATCGACGCTAAAAGTCGTTGTTCGTCGCTAATATGGCGACGATTGGCGACGTGATTTAAAACACGTCGCCGGCTGCTTCTTTTAGTGACGTTTAGCGACGAAAAATAGTTACGTCGCTAATATTTTTATTTAGGTCGGATAGAAATTTCATTTCCCCTCCATTTCGTAAATTCTCTCTTGCTCTCTCTCCCTCTCTCTCTCTCTCCCTATCTCGACGACCGACCCCCACTGTCGACGACCGACCCCCCTCTTTCTCTCAGTCGACGACGACCGTCTTCCCTCCTCTCCCCCGCCGTCGACGACCCCCTACTGACGACCGCCCCCCTCTCTCTCATTCTCTCAGTCGACGATCGACCCCCCCTCTCTCTCTCTCTCAGTCGACGACGACCGACCCCTACTGACGACCGACCCCCACTCTCCCCCGCCAACGACCCCCTCTTCCCTCTCAAGTAAACCCTAAACCCTAAATTCCCAAATTTTGGACACTAACACTGCTCTGACACGACACTGACAAAGACACTGTTGCTGACACGATGACACATTCACTTTATTTTATATATTTATACGATGATGGGTGCGTGAGAGAGAGAGAGGGTTTGGTGTGTAATTTAGTATTTTATATATCTATTTGAGCTTGGAAAAGGAAAGTGATTCATTTTCTATGTTTGGGAGCCAAAGGAAAGTAGGTGGAAGGAGAAAATGATTCCCAAAGAGTAGAAAAATAGGGGGAAAGTGGTTCCTCCCATCTATCAAAGGGATCACTTTCCCTCCCACTTTTTCTCTTTTATTACAAATTTTGTAGAGTTGTTAGTACAAGCGACTACCAATTGGTCGATTAATTTCCAAAATTTTATAGATCATGGTTTAAAGTATCGGCCGATACTCCGATCCGAAACCGTCGATACTACCGATATCGTCGATACCAATACTCATAGGAATAGTCCGATCGATACAGATTCCGATACCGATACTGTGAACCTTGATATAAATATGTTTATGTGTGTAGAGGAGTATGGCTACTAGTCTACTATTGAGCATAATCCACATTAGTATTGATGTGTGTATATATGCATATATACACCCTTAGTGTTGTGCTAGTATATATATATATATATATATAAGTGTGAATGTGTGTATTTATTGCAGTGCCCACTCTTAAGCATCAACTGAACTATAGTTCAGTTCAGTCTATGTTTGGGTTGTCTACAAATAGATAAGGGCCTTGGATTAGATAAAGAAAAAAAACACGAGTCAAATTGATGTTAAGACAATTTCATAAATGAAAAAACACGAGTCAAATTTATGGCCATTCCATAAAGAAAAAAAAACACGAGTCAAATTGATGTTAAGACAATTTTCAACTTGACCCTGGCGATATCGAGACGAATCTAGTGTGTCTGAATGAGATTGGCATCAGTAAGAATCGATAGCGTATGTGTACACGTTGGATGCACAAGAACGGTCTTGTGCGATATCGCATGGTTATTAGTAACTGTCCGCTACTAATGTGTCCCATAATAAGATATAATATACGAATTTGTGCCTATTGGATAATGCGCGTCCATCTTTACAGAATTATTTCCAAATGGATATGAATTACTACTTGCGGAATCGTTCATGGATCTACAATCGTCGTCCTGATGATATGTATGGTGTGCGGGATGAATACATAGCGGGAGTAGAGTAGTTCCTGCAGTTTGCTAAGGCGTTCCCTCAGTACATAGACGACACCAAAATTAAGTGTCCGTGTGTGAAATGTCATAACGTGAAATATTATCCAGAAGTGGAAGTAGCATATCATTTGTACTCGTGGGATTTCACGCCTAATTATTTTCAGTAGACCGCACACGGAGAACTTATGTCTTTAGCATCAGAGCCGGAGCCTTATGTTGAGCCGTATACGCATGCGGGACCTAATTTTTTTTCAAATAATCATGCATACGACGACGGATGCGTGAACATGGTTTTCGACGTTGCGGGGCCTAGTTTCGTTCATGATGCAGCTGAGGAGGCACCGAATGTCGATGCTGTAAAGTTTATGGAGTTGCTGGAGAATGCAAGGACTCCATTGTATCCTGGTTGTGAGGATCATTCACCGTTGGAGGTGGTTATAAGACTGTTGAGCATTAAGTCAGATTTTAACATGTCGCAAGGATGCTACAACCGAGTGTTGGAGTTGATTATAGAGATCTTGCCGGCGGGTACTACGTTACCTAAAGACTTCTACCGGTCTAAGAGGATGGTAAGATTGCTCTAGATGGGATACGAAAAAATTGATTCTTGTCGTAATGGGTGCATGATGTACTACAAAGACGACAAGGATGCAGATGTGTACAGATTTTATGATGCTGATCGCTAGAAGACAACTAGTACATGAAGGTCTACCGGTACAAGAAGACCGACCGATTCAATGCACTACTTGCCTTTGACGCCTCGGTTGCAAAGATTATTTATGGTGAAAGAGACGGTCGAAAATATGAGTTGGCACATGCGAGAACAGATTGAAGGAGTGTTGGATCACCCATCCGATGGAGAAGCGTGGAAGCACTTTGATCGAGTGTATCCTGATTTTGCTTCAGATCCGCGTAATGTCAGGTTGGGGCTATCTTCTGACGGTTTTACTCATTTTGGTCGTTCGGGATCCTATTATTTGTGTTGGCCTGTGATTGTCACTCCGTATAACCTACCGCCTTGGATGTGCATGAAGACTCAGTACATATTCCTTACCGTTATAATTCCTGGTCTGAACAATTCCAAGAGGAACATTGATGTGTACTTACAGCCTTTGATAGATGAGTTGAATCAGTTATGGGATGTAGGCGCTAACACGTACGATGTTTTCAGGAAGCAGAATTTTCAGATGAAGGCAACCCTTATGTGGACCATCAACGACTTTTCGGCCTATGGAATATTATCTGGATGGAGCACTCATGGCCGTCTCTCTTGTCTGTATTGCATGGACCGTACTAAGGCTTTCCGCTTGAAACACGGAGGAAAACTGTGCTTCTTTGATTGTCATCGATAATTTCTGCCAAAAGATCATCCGTTCAGAAGGAACATGAATGTATTCCGTGCCGGCATTGTAGAGAAGGGTGATCCACCGCTGTCATGACCCGCACCCTTATGAGGGACACGAGCACGTGGGTATGTCCAGCCTACGCCGCAGTATCGACGGTAGAATGCTGTATATAACGTATGTAAATACTACGACTAACAGTATAAAGGTACCTGTACAGTATATACTCTCCGAATGGAGATGACATATCAATAAAGTCTCAATCACAAAATAAAACTAAGGTAGATAGCTCAGAAAGAGAACATGTGATAGATGAAAGAGTAAATAAGTCCAGAGTCCAATACAAGCCCAGATATATACAACATCACAGGGTCTCAAAATATAATGTAGAAGCTACAGTCAGAATAAAGCTAGCTGGATCGCAGTCCAGTTAAATCTAGCTAATCTACACTACTCTGGAAGTACAAAATCTAGTGGCTCTACTATAAGGCCACGATCCAAGGCTACTCCATCTGACTCGAGCCCATAATAGGTCGAGGAGTCCGACTCAGAATCATTTGTAATATATCATAACGATATCCTATCAGGAAAACGAGCAAGTACAAGCACTAACAGCAGTTCCATGTGAATTGACAAATTCTATAAGAGAGAGTATAATGAACTACAAGACAAAGATATATGAAGACTTGGGAACCGTTCGAAAGTCGAGTTACAACCCTTAAACTAAACAAGGACCGGGGTTGTAACTCTTCTCCCGAGCAAAACTTAGTCTCCAATCAAGGTACAATATAAAGGCATGTAGAGCATGTGAGTAACTGTATATCATGCATGGTGAGAAGTACTGTATGTAGAACAGAACAGGATATATGATAAGATAAAGTAAATATAAAATGTGCCTCAAATATTATAGCCTAATGTGATCGGTATGGGTAAAGAATCAGGCTTCCAGCCGACCGGCTACAAGTACGTGGACTCGGTCCGGCCGGGATGGTAAGCTATGGAGCAAGTAGTAGCACAGGTTAGGCTATACCCATCGTGAGGTGAGGGTATAGCTATGATACAAGTAGTAACTCAAGGTGGGCATTGATCACACTATCTATAAAATTCCCCATTCCCTGAATAGTATACGGATCCGGATATAGCACGTCATGACGCGGGATTACCTAAGAGGGGAGCAAGTCCTCTTCAGGAAGCAGCGTCAGTACAAGTACAAGAATCAAGACCAAGTAAGTACAAATATCCCAAGAAATCCAGAAATGACATCTCATGACAGGAATCCGACAATACTAATCCGTGAACTATCGTAACTGAGAATCAAGTAAGACACTACGACTGAATCGGATATAGCAAATATCAAGACAATGAAAACTATCAGTAAATATACTCTCCTGCTGTCCTGAGCTATAGGGTATATCAATGCTCAGAGCGGTAATCAAAAACCTAAAGATGAGATATTGTATGTTAATTCAGGTTTAAACAAGTTTAAGAATGATTCACAATGAATGATATACAATCTAGGTCAAACTAGGTCTCACTGAGTCACACTAAGTCCTGTTAAGTCAAATCTAGGTCAAATCAAGTTATATCAAGTCAATCTAAGTCAGACCAAGTCAACCCTAGGTCATACCAGTCATCACAGGTCAAAACAAGTCGAAGAAAGTCAAACGGGGTCAAGAGTTGGCCTATAGTTAACTTTTGGTCAACTGCTCAACCATGGTCAACTCTGGTCAACTCTAGGTCAAACTGGTCAAATGTTGACCAACAGTTGACTTTTGGTCAACTGGTCAACTCTGGTTTGGATTTGGTCAAATCTAGACAAAGTGTTGACTCACGGTTGACTTTTGGGTAAAAAGTCAACTCTGGGTCAACCGAGCCAAAATTGGCTCAAATATGACATTTGTAGGGTGTACCCAACATGCCACCCAAGTTTCAAGTCAATCCGACTACCCGAACTCCATATCTCGAAATTACCCGATTACCCCTTAACATTTACCCTTAAACCGTTCTAACTCGACGCCAAGTGGCCTTCCCTTAGGAATTCCACCCCGTTCTTCCTAGGGTAGTAGGGTACTAGCCTATACAACCATTACCTACCAAGTTTTCTAGGATAAGTGGACATCCAGTCCACCTTACAGTCCGTATCGCCCGTTTACCCGTTATCTTGAACATTTCAAGATACGGAATGGTACGGTGCGATACCGTCTCCCCAAGCCCACACGCAATCCCGATTCCAACTCCAAAGCCTACCCACAAAATCTAAATCACATTATCTAAGTCTCCTCCAAGTTTCAACGCGTTCCGAATCACGGAACTCAAAATCGCCACTTCACTAAAACTCCTAACTAACCTTCACTCACTCACTCAAACCCATTTTCCACACTCTCTTGGGACAAGTTTTTGGGGCTATTTTAGTGGGTTAATTAGGTGTCTAAATAGCTAAATATATAGGGTATATATATACATATATATTAGGCATATAGTGGGGGTTATGGGGGTCAAAAGAGAGTGGTTTGGGGGGTGCTCTACTGCTGCTAACTGCTGCTGCTATTGCAGCTTGCTGCTGCTGCTGCTACTGCTGTTTTGGCTGCTGCTGTGGGGGGGGGGGGGGTAGCAGCTCACTAGGCCCTCCTGCTGCCTTGGTTGCTCCCCCCTTTCTCCCCTCTTCTCCTCTCAAATTCCCCTCCAAAACTCTCTCAATTCCTCTCTATAATCTCTATTCTTCTTCTATAATTCTCCCTCTCTAACTCTCTAATATATATCACTCACACACACACAACTAATTCTCATTATCCCCTCTCTATATACAATTACACTCACAGTAATATATATACATGATCACACACACACACACACACACACACACACAGATATATATATATATATATATATATATATATATATATATATATATATATATATATATATATATATATATATATTAACACACACAATTATATATATATCTATATATATTAACACACACATAGACACACTCTCACCCACACATGGACACACTCTCATGACACAACTATCACTCTCCTCTACACACACACAAATACATAAATAAATACACACACATAAATACAGACACACACACACACACACACACACACATATATATATATACCACTCTAAAAAGGGGGTAATCCATAACAAATTCCTAAACTAGAATTTAAGGGAACCTACAAAGGCTAGGGTCAACTTGTAGAGAATGATCCCCTTTCTAATTTATGTGAAGGAATAAATGCAAAAAGAGGAATTAAATGAGAGTTAAAGGATTACCTTATTGAAGATTTGGAAGAAGGAGAAGGAGTTGGAAAGAAAGAATTGAAGAGAGAAGAAGAAGACTTAGTGATGAAGGAAGGAGAGGTGGAGGGGGTGCTATAGGTGGCCGGCCATGGTGGAATGGGTAGGGGCACTTGTAATTACAAGTTTGCCCCTCCCTAAGCCTACATGCCAGAATAATCCAAAATAGGTTTTGGAAATTGCTAAAAATAAATAAAAATCATAATTAAACTTAATTACTCATGGGGGACTAGTCCAAACTCCTAAACCTAAAAGTTTAGTGTGGTGGACCATGGTTAAATAACATGCTAATTACGACTCAAGTCAAAATTCTCCGGGGTCCCGAATTAACTCGGAATGCGATGAAATTCGAACCCGACTCCTATAATAATTAAATATTAATATTCATGAAATAAAATTCCCAAAAATATTATAAAATGGAAAATTATCATTTTACCCCTAACTTGGAAAAGTGAGGGTGACAAGTCTATCCACCTTAAAAAAATTTCGTCCTCGAAATTGAAGACAACAAGCACAGGAAATCACAAACAGAAATAAAGGAAATAGATTTATATCTCAGGGCACGAAAAGATACGGGAAACGCTCCCGCACGTCGTCCTCTCTCTTCCAGGTAGACTCACCTGGAGAGTGATGTCTCCACACAACCCGAACCAAGGGTATGACCTGGTTCCGGAGCACCTTCTCCCTGCGAACCAGAATCTCCATCGGCTGTTCTGGATAGCTGAGAGTAGGTCCCACCTGTATCGTTGAATGGTCCAATACATGGCTAGGATCTGCCACGTACCGCCTCAGCTGAGATACATGAAACACGTTGTGCACTCCATCAAGCCTAGTAGGCTAGTCCAGTCGGTAGGCTACTGCACCGATCCTCTCTAAGATGGTGAAAGGTCTGATGTAGCGCGGACTGAGCTTCCCACCGCCGCCAAAGCGAATAGTGCCACGTGTCGGGAATATCCTCAGAAATACCATGTCACCAACCTAGACACAAGACAAAAACTCAACACACAACTAACAAACAATCACAACAAATACGACAAGAACTGAAACTAACCTCAAACTCTAACGGTCTCCGGTGACTATCGGTCCAATGCCGCTGCCTATCCTGAGCCATCCGAAGTCTGTCTCTAATCAATCTGACCTTCTCGGTCACATCCACAACCATCTCCGGCCCAAGAAACGTCCACTCGCCGACATCGTCCCAAGATAAAGGAGTACGGCATCTCCGTCCATATAGAGCCTCAAATGGTGATATCTCTATACTGGCCTGGTAGCTGTTGTTGTAAGCAAACTCTACCAGGTGAAGATGGTCCTCCCAAGAACCCCCGAGATCTAGCACACATGTGCGAAGCATATCCTCCAAGGTTTGGATGGTCCTCTCCGACTGCCCGTCTGTCTGAGGATGATAAGCAGTACTAAACTTGAGCAAGGTACCCAAGCTAGCCTGCAAACTCCTCCAGAAGTGGGAAGTGAATCGGCTATCTCGATCTGAAACTATGCTCACCGGAACTCCGTGCAATCTCACGATCTGACGAACATACAGCTCAGCCAGCCTCTCCTTAGACAAACCCACTTTAAAAGGCAAAAAGTGGGCCGATTTGGTCAATCTATCAACTATGACCCAAACCGCGTCCTTCCCTCCTGGCGACCGTGGAAGTCCAGATACAAAGTCCATGGTGATGTGCTCCCACTTCCACTCGGGAATAGGTAGCGGCTGTAGCAATCCACCTGGTCTCTGCCTCTCGGCCTTCACCTGCTGACACACAAGGCAACGAGATACAAACTGAGCTACCTCGCGCTTCATGCAATACCACCATACGTGCTCTCTCAGGTCCCTATACATCTTGTTGGCCCCAGGATGCATAGAATACTGAGAGCGATGCGCCTCCTGAAGAACCTCCTCCCGAAGCTCTCCACGCGGAACGCACAGCCTAGTACCGTACCGCAACGACCTGTCTTCGGCTACAGAGAAATCGTCAAGCAAGCCCGTCCTCACCTGCTCCCTGATGCTCCTCAGGGCAACATCATCATACTGCGCTGACCTGACTCTATCCATCAGCTCAGACTGAATCTGCAAACCCTACATCTGGATCTCCACGCCCGAAATGATGACCTCGATACCCAAACTATCTAGGTCGGCCAACAAATGACGATCTGTCATCAAGAACATAGCAACTGGATACCTGCTTAAGGCATCTGCAACTACGTTGGCCTTCTCCAGATGGTACTGCAAGGATATATCGAAGTCCTTCATCAGCTCTAACCACCGCCTTGCCGCATGTTCAACTCCTTCTGAGTGAACACGTACTTCAAGCTCTTGTGTTCTGTGAAGATCTCAACTCGCTCTCCGTACAGGTAATGCTTTTATAACTTCAAAGCAAACATAACTGCGGCCAACTCCAAATCATGAGTAGGATAGTTCTTCTCATGAGGACGCAACAGCCTAGATGCATATGCAATCACCTTTTCGTGCTGCTGAAGAACACACCCTAAACCCTTCCTGAAAGCATTGCTGAAGATCGAGAACCCACCTGACCCAGATGGCAAAGTCAGGATCGGAGCTGAAGTCAACCTCTTGTTCAGCTCATTGAATGCTGCCTGACACTCAACAGTCCAGACGAACTCCATGTCCTTCCGGGTGAGTCGAGTCATCGGCTCTGCAATCCACGAGAAGTCCTGGACGAACTTTCGGTAATAGCCAGTCAAACCCAGAAAGCTCCGAACCTCGACAACTGAACTGGGTGTAGACCAAGACTCCATTGCCGAAATCTTCCTCTGGTCCACTGAAATCCCATGCTCGGTCACAACATGACCTAAGAACTCCACTTGGTCTAAGAAGAACTCATACTTCGAAAGCTTCCCGTAGAGTTGCTCCCTCCTCAGAGTCTCTAACACAAGTCTCAAGTGCTCCTCATGCTCCTCCTGCGTCTTCGAATAGATCAAGATATCGTCTATGAAGACCACCACGAACTTGTCAAGGTACTGATGGAATACCTTGTTCATCAAGTTCATGAACACCGCGGAAGCATTGGTCAACCCAAATGGCATCACTGTAAACTCGTACTGGTCGTACCGAGTCCAAAATACCGTCTTGGGAATGTCATCCTGCCTCACCTTCAGCTGGTGATACCCGGACCTCAAATCTATCTTCGAAAAGACCTTTGCCCCACTCAGGTGATCAAACAAGTCGTCGATCCTCGGCAAAGGGTACCTATTCTTGATATTAAGGTTGTTGAGCACCCGGTAATCAATACACATACGAGACGTACCGTCCTTCGGTACAAAAAGGACTGGTGCTCCCCAGGACGAAGAACTGGATCTGATGAACCCCTTGTCCTGCAGCTCGTCGACTTGCTTTTTCAGCTCTATCAACTCGCTATTGTTCACCCTATAGACATGCTATGAAATGGGCTCGATGCCCGACACCAAGTCTATGGAGAACTCAATATCCCTGTCTGGCGGCTTCCCCGGTAACTCCTCGGGAAAGACATCCGAGAACTCAGCAATCAACGGATGTGGCAAATCCTGCCCCGCCAATAAAGCTCCACATAATCCAGCCTCCGGCTCCGCTGCTCCTCGAGCAAACTCGATCTCTGGCTCTCCCGACGTCCTAAAAAGAACTATGTCTACTCTGCAATCAATGCTAGCATGGTGCATGCTCAACCAATCCATATCGAGTACCATATCGTACCTCGGTAGGGGTATTATGAGCAAACATGCACTCAAGTCCCGACCTCTCAGAGTGACTCCCTGCCTCTTGCAAATATTATTAACCAGGATAATACCTCCCCCGGTCATAATCTTGCAAGTCCTACCCATATATTCAGCAATAATATTGTGTCTCAGAGCAAAAAAAAACAGACACAAAACTATGGGTCGCCCCAGAATCAAACAAGGCGAAAGCAGGGAATGAATCTAGGAGAACATGACCTGCTACAACATCTCCCACGGGCTCTACCTCCTCCTTTGCTGCCAAAGCGAACACCCTGCCCGCGGGTGCTCCCCTCTGGTGCTGAACAAAATGCTGCTACTGGGTTTAAAGTGGAGGACCCCTCTGCTGACCCGCTGGTTCTCTAGCCGGCTGCACCCTGTCCTGGCCTCCCTTGGCTGCCCGAGCAGGGAAGCCCTTCAGCTGGTGGTCGGTCCCTCCGCAGAATAGGAAAGCGCCTAACCTTCTCCGGCATACGTCTCTGCTGTGCCCCGTCTTTCCGCAGAAAGCACACTGCTGGGTGGTCCTCTGGCCCTGGCCCTGATGCTGCTGGGCACGCGCCGGTGCATGCTGAATCTGCAACAGAGGCTGCTGCTGCTGGAATGGCCTCTGCTGATGCTGAAAGTAGGGGCGCTTGGTCAGTCCCGTACTGGAACTCGCCCCTATAGTATCTCCGCTCCTCTTCGGCTTGAGGCCGAAGTCCTCCTCCGTAATCTGTGCGTCCATCAATATCTGATCGAACGTCGCATCACGTCGACCGGAGGTGCGAGTGCGCACTGCATGGATAAGTCCCCTGCGGAACTTACGAGCCTTCTGTTCCTCATCCTGGATCATATCGGGAGCAAACCTGCTAAGGCGGAAGAACTCAGCTGCATACTCGTCCACCGACGAGTTCCCATGCACTAGACCCATGAACTGGCCCTCCAATGCTGTAAGAGCCACGTCCGGGAAGAACTTCTCCTTGAAGAGCCTCCGAAAGTTCTTCCATGTCAGCCCTCTCACCGACGCACGAGGATCCGTGCGGTACCATGTCAGCGCAATATCGAAGAATCGGCTGGCTGTGGCCGAAATCCAAAGTGCTCTAGGAAGCTCTGCCAGCTCCATGCTCCACTGCACATCCTCTAGCCAGTCGTATGTATAAAGGATGCCCTCCGTGCCCGTGAAGTCCCTGGAGCTCATCTTCCTAAAGTCTAATACTGTCCCCGGCCTGGACTGCTGCAGGTACGGCTGCTGGCCGGTAGGGCCCTGCACCGTACCCGGTGCCACTCTCTCCACTGCTGCTAGTACAAGCTGATGCGAGTTCTCCATACTCTGCCTCAGCATCTCGATCTGACGGTATGACGCCTCCGACTGGCGCTGCGACGCCTCTGCCTGGGCCCGCTGTGTCTCTATCATCTGCTGAAGGAGAAGAAACATGTGATGTGTATCCGTCGGTATCGGTGGTGGTGGCGACAGTATCTCTGGAACAACGGCCGTAACCCTCTGGAGTGGAGGTAGTAGACCTCCATGTGCAACTGCCGGGGTCTCCGGGATAGTAGAATCACTGGGGGCAGTCTCGTGAACCTCCTCCTCAGCCTGATCAGATCTCTCGGGCAAGCTACTCGATCCAGTGGCTTGCGGGTGCGTCTTCGTCATCCTGGAGACGAATTGAAACAAAGAGATCAATATGGCACATGAGTAGATTTATCAAAGAAGGACAGTTAATTTAATACAAGGTGAATAATCATGATAATCAAAAGATCAAAAATTTTCTAGGTGTGATTGAGAAACTCCTATCATGTCTTAGGTCCTACGTCCTAATTGCAGGCTCGTAATTAGTACTCTAAGTTGAGCACCATTACGAGATCGCACTAATTGCGACACTTACCTGCATGAGCCACCACAAAAATGTGTCACGATTCGCACCCTTATGAGGGGCACGAGCACGTGGGTACGTCCAGCCTACGCCGCAGTATCGACGGTAGAACGCTGTATATAACGTCTGTAAATTCTACGACTAACAGTATAAAGGTACCTGTACAGTATATACTCTCCGAATGGAGGTGACATATTAATACAGTCTCAATCACAGAATAAAACTAAGGTAGATAGCTCAGAAAGAGAACATGTGATAGATGAAAGAGTAAATAAGTCCAGAGTACAATACAAGCCCAGATATATACAACATCACAGGGTCTCAAAATATAATGTAGAAGCTACAGTCAGAATAAAGCTAGCTGGATCGCAGTCCAGTCAAACCTAGCTAATCTACACTACTCTGGAAGTACAAAATCTAGTGGCTCTACTATAAGGCCACGATCCAAGGCTACTCCATCTGACTCGAGCCCATAATAGGTCGAGCAGTCCGACTCAGAATCATCTGTAATATATCATAACGGTATCCTGTCAGGAAAATGAGCAAGTACAAGTACTAACAGCAGTTCCATATGAATTGACAAATTCTATAAGAGAGAGTATAATGAACTACAAGACAAAGATATATGAAGACTTGGGAACCGTTCGAAAGTCAAGTTACAACCCTTAAACCAAACAAGGACCGAGGTTGTAACTCTTCTCCCGAGCAGAACTTAGTTTCCAATCAAGGTACAATGTAAAGACATGCAGAGCATGTGAGTAACTGAATATCATGCATGGTGAGAAGTACTGTATGTAGAACAGAACATGATATATGATAAGATAAAGTAAATATAAAATGTGCCTCGAATATTATAGCCTAATGTGATCGGTATGGGTCAAGAATCAGGCTTCCAGCCGACCGACTACAAGTACGTGGACTCGGTCCAGCCGGGATGGTAAGCTATGGAGCAAGTTGTAGCACATGTCAGGCTATACCCATCGTGAGGTGAGGGTATAGCTATGATACAAGTAGTAACTCAAGGTGGGCATTGATCACATTATCTATAAAATCTCCCATTCCCAGAATAGTATACGAATCCGGACATAACACGCCATGACACGGGATTCCCTAAGAGGGGAGCAAGTCCTCTTCAGGAATCGGCGTCATTACAAGTACAAAAATCAAGACCATACAAGTATAAGTATCCCAAGAAATCTAGGAATGACATCTCATGACAGGAATCCGACAATACTAGTCCGTAAACTATCGTGACTGAGAATCAAGTAAGACACTACGACTGAATCGGATATAGCAAATATCAAGACAATGAAAACTATCAGTGAATGTACTCACCTGATGTCCTGAGCTGTAGGATATATCAATGCTCAGAGCGGTAATCAAAAACCTAAAGATGAGATACTGTATGTTAATTTAGGTTTAAACAAGTTTAAGAATGATTCACAATGAATAATATGCAATCTCGGTCAAACTAGGTCTCACTGAGTCACACTAACTCATGTCAAGTCAAATCTATGTTAAATCAAGTTATATCAAGTCAATCTAAGTCAGACCAAGTCAACCCTAGGTCATACCAGTCATCACGGGTCAAAACAAGTCGAAGAAAGTCAAACGGGATCAAGAGTTAGCCTACAGTTGACTTTTGGTCAACTGGTCAACCCTGGTCAACTTTGGTCAACTCTAGGTCAACCCTAGGTCAAACTGGTCAAATGTTGACCAATAGTTGACTTTTGGTCAACTGGTCAACTCTGGTTTGGATTTGGTCAAATCTAGACAAAGTATTGACTCACGGTTGACTTTTGGATAAAAAGTCAACTCTGGGTAAACCGAGCCAAAATCGGCTCAAATATGACATTTGTAGGGTGTACCCAACATGCGACCCAAGTTTCAAGTCAATCCGACTACCCGAACTCCGTATCTCGAAATTACCCGATTACCCATTAACATTTACCCTTAAACCGTTCTAACTCGACGCCAAGTGGCCTTCCCTTAGGAATTCCACCCCGTTCTTCCTAGGGTAGTAGGGTACTAGCCTATACAACCATTACCTACCAAGTTTTCTAGGGTAAGTGGACATCCAGTCCACCTTACAGTCCGTATCGCCCGTTTATCCGTTATCTTGAATATTTCAAGATACGGAATGGTACGGTGCGATACCGTCTCCCCAAGCCCACACGCAACCCTGATTCCATCTCCGAAGCCTATCCACAAAATCTAAATCACATTATATAAGTCGCCTCCAAGTTTCAACGCATTCCGAATCACGGAACTCAAATCGCCACTTCACTAAAACTCCTAACTAACCTTCACTCACTCACTCAAACCCATTTTCCACACTCTCTTGGGACAAGTTTTTGGGGCTATTTTAGTGGGTTAATTAGGTGTTTAAATAGCTAAATATATAGGGTATATATATACATATATATTAGGCATATAGTGGGGTTATGGGGGTCAAAAGAGGGTGGTTTGGGGGGGTGCTCTGCTCCTACTGCTGCTAACTGCTGCTGCTATTGCAGCTTGCTGCTGCTACTACTACTGCTGTTTTGGCTGCTGCTGTGGGGGAGGGGGGGGCAGCAGCTCCCTAGGACCCCATTGCTGCCTTGGTTGCTCCCCCCTTTCTTCCCTCTTCTCCTCTCAAATTCCTCTCCAAAACTCTCTCAATTCCTCTCTATAATCTCTA
This sequence comes from Iris pallida, assembly GCA_029216955.1. Lineage (NCBI taxonomy): Eukaryota > Viridiplantae > Streptophyta > Magnoliopsida > Asparagales > Iridaceae > Iris > Iris pallida. The sequence continues at coordinate 857,561 of JANAVB010027200.1, forward strand.
TTCTTCTTCTATAATTCTCCCTCTCTAACTCTCTAATACACACACAATTATATATATATCTATATATATTCACCCACACATAGACACACTCTCACCCACACATGGACACACTCTCATGACACAACTATCACTCTCCTCTACACACACACAAATACATAAATAAATACACACACACACACACACACACACACACACACACACACATATATATATATATATATATATATATATATATATATATATATATATATATATATATATATATATATATATATATATATATATATACCACTCTAAAAGGGGGGTAATCCATAAAAAATTCCTAAACTAGAATTTAAGGGAACCTACAAAGGCTAGGGTCAACTTGTAGAGAATGATCCCATCTCTCATTTATGTGAAGGAATAAATGCAAAAAGAGGAATTAAATGAGAGTTAAAGGATTACCTAATTGAAGATTTGGAAGAAGAGAAGGAGTTGGAAAGAAAGAATTGAAGAGAGAAGAAGAAGACTTAGTGATGAAGGAAGGAGAGGTGGAGGGGGTGCTATAGGTGGCCGGCCATGGTGCAATGGGTAGGGGCACTTGTAATTACAAGTTTGCCCCTCCCTAAGCCAACATGCCAAAATAATCCAAAATAGGTTTTGAAAATTGCTAAAAATAAATAAAAATCATAATTAAACTTAATTACTCATGGGGGACTAGTCCAAACTCCTAAACTTAAAAGTTTAGTGTGGTGGGCCATGGTTAAATAACATGCTAATTACGACTCAAGTCAAAATTCTCCGGGGTCCCGAATTAACTCGAAATGCGATGAAATCCGAACCCGACTCATATAATAACTAAATATTAATATTCATGAAATAAAATTCTCAAAAATATTATAAAATGGAAAATTACCATTTTACCTCTAACTTGGAAAAGTGAGGGTGACAACCGCCAAGGTGGTACGGAGCCACGATGTGGGAGGAGGTTTGAGATTTTCCAAGTGCTATCGAAGATCCTACAACTGGTACAAGTACGATGGATTTGTTAGAGATCATAACTGGACAAAGAGGAGCATATTCTGGGATCTGCCATATTGGAGTACCAATCTGATCAGACAAAATTTTGATGTCATGCATATTGAAAAGAATGTGTTTGATAACATAATTAATACTGTGATGGACATAAAAAGAAAAACGAAAGACAATCCCAAGGCCAGGTTGGACTTTGAAGAAATATGTAAACGCCCTGCGTTGCATTTGATAGAGGAGAATGGAAAACAATTCTTGCCGAAGTTAATTTTCTCACTGGACAAGGAGGATAAAGTGAGACTTTGTCGGTGGATCCAGGGCCTAAAATTTCCAGACGGATATGTGTCAAATCTGAGAAGATGTGTCGATCCGAAGAAAAATAAATTGACAGGTATGAAGAGCCACGATTGTCACGTATTCATGGAGAGGTTAATTCCGATTGCATTTCGAGAATTCTTACCGCAGGCAGTTTGGGATCCATTGACGGAGCTTAGCATATTCTTCAGGGATCTTTGTTCTAAGAAATTGCTCGTTGATCGTCTAAAAAACAAGAGAAGGACATTGCAATAACACTGTGCAAGCTAGAGAGGGTGTTTCCTCCTGGATTCTTCAACTCTATGGTGCATTTGCCGATTCATCTATCCTATGAGGCACGTGTTGGTGGATCCATCGAATATCGATGGATGTACCCGTTCTAGCGACATTTGAATCACCTAAAAAGAAAGGTGAAAAATAAGGCACAGGTCGAGGGTTCTATTTGTGAAGCCTATATTTTCGAGGAGATTACAAACTTTTGTTCGATGTATTTCAAGCCTCATGTTGCAACTAATAGAACGATAGCTTCCAGAAATGACGATGGAGATCATGAATGTAATGATACAATACTGAAGTATTCAATGCTCCAGGAAAGCCATCGGGTAAAATGAAGAAGAGATATCTGAACGATGATCAGCTAAGGGCTGCTCAGGTGTATGTATTACTCAACTGCGACGATGATGAAGTAGAGAAGCTGGAGGGGTAAGTAATTAATACGTCTACATTATTTTAATAGTGTTGATTATTATACTATTACATTAATTGAACGATGTTATTTTCAGCATATTTATGATGATGTGAGGTCAGGTAGGCCACACATAACAGAAGAAGAACTAGAAAAAGAAATAAGACGTTATTTTCTATCATGGTTGAGTGCATATGTAAGACTTGAGAACTCTGTAAATACCTTTCTGTATATGCACTTGAGAATGAGCTTAATTTATTTTTTCATGGTATTTAGGTCGATCGTCCATACGCAAGACTTAAGAATGAGTCTATTAGAATGCTAGCCAAGGGACCAATTTATGCTGCAAAAATATGGCCAAGCTACTATGTGAATGGGTTTAGGTTCAAGTCAACTACTTGCCCGAAAGGTGGCGCGGTCGAGCGCCAGTAAGTGGTGTGGTGGCCCCATTCCTATGACGGAGCATTTTCGTCATCTGGTACATTTTCTATGACGGACATTATTTTATATATAGTTGGATAGAATGTTTAATATTAATAATAGATAATATATTTTAACAGGTAAAAAAAGGTAAGGATCCCAACATGGTGACCGTCTTCCTGGTCACCCATCGGAGGTATAGGGAGTTCATTGATGAGAGGGCGACGCAGGCATATGTACGTTATATTCTTTATATTAATTTACTATAATTTAGAAAACAGGAAAATAGATATCAATATAGACTTTAGCAAATACTTAGACATTAGCAAACATTGTTCTAGGCCGAGTTTCTTTGGCTACAAGAGGAGGCAGCTGCTGCTGCTAGTGCGCCAATAGAGGGAGGGGCTGGTACTTCCTCCCAACTGCCTACAGCTCCATCGTCGGACGATCTCTGGATGACCACCGTTGGTGGTCTTCAGAAGGGTACGTACTACGGTACGGGATCCTACGGTGCTTATTTGGCTTCAAAGTCATCCCGGGCACCCTCTGTCAGTGTGCAGTCTCCAGCCTCGCAGGCGTCATCACGAGCTCAGGATATTGGTCGTCAGATCGACGAGCTATGTCGCGAGTTACAGAAGCAGATTTTTAATCACCATACCGCAGAGCGACGATCCGAGGATCCGATGATCATCAGACGATTTGATGCGGTCGAGCGCAGTATACAGGAGCTGATGAGTCTGCAGCAGGCTACAGTTGCCAGCTTGTACATGCTCACCGAGTCTACGGAGCGCATAGAGCATAGACAGGTCGAGCTGGAGGGATCGCAGAGGACCATATCTGTCGCACTCACTCAAATACATACTTCGATTGGGGAGAGTTTTCAGAGGATGGTGATTACCCTTGCAGCGCATGCTAAGCGACTGCGAGAGTTGGAGCAGATACGTCCTCCCGGTCCATCGATGGTGCCGACTCCAGACGTTGCACTGCCTCCTACTACCCCTATGGTGCAGCTCACACAGGAGCAGTATGAGTTCATGCTATCTCAGATACGCAGCAGCAGGGGTCCTCAGTGATTTCATTGATTTTTATGAGTTGTATGTATCGGCCCTATGGGCAAATTGTTTATTGGTACACTTTTGTTTATACACTTGGTGGGAGACTTTTTATCATCTTCCAATTTTATTTGACTCTATTGGATGTTTGTGATGATGTGTGTCTGTGCGGTGTAGTATGCAGGATTTGAATATATTTATGTTTGTGATCATGTTTGTGATGATATAAAGTGCAGTGTAAAGTGTAAAGTGCAGTATGCATTGTGCAGGATTTGAATCCATTTTTATCATCTCCCATTTCTAGACTAGTGTTTTAACTGTATATAAAGTGCAGTATGCAGGATTTAAAAACTATATTTTATTTTATTTATAATTTTTTAGCATATTTGCGACGGTTTGCGACGTTTGGCAACGGATTTGCGATGCGGAAGTACATCGCAAAGATGTATCTACACGTCGCTAACTGCGACAGCCCGTCGCTAAACGTCGCTCAACATGCTGACGTGACAAACCTTGCCATGTCACTACATGCGACGAATAAACATTGCTAAATACGTCGCTACGTTGGCAACGTACTACTAAATGTCGCCGAACGTTGCTAAGTTTGCGACATTTTAGCATCGTAGACAATTCGTCGCAACAGCGACGATAGGCGACAAAAGTTTGTTCTGCGACTAGCTTTTTGGCGACCTGCTATTTTCATTGCTAATTACGTCGCTAAAAATATTTACCGACGTATTTTTACTGATTAGCGACGTCTTTGGACGTTGCTAATGTGGCAGATTTTAGTAGTGACATGCCGGACAGCGTCGAAAGCAGCCGCACGCATACGCCTAGCGCATGGCCACATATGCGCTTGGCTGCCTATTCGCCAGGACATGAAGACACCCGACCGCATAGACTCCATGCAGCATAGTGCCTGGCCGCATACACACATTGCCGCATAGAGCCTGACGCAAGAGTCGTGCATGGCCATGCATGCACCTCGCATAGCCCGGGCATAGCCGACACATATGTCCCCGAGCATGCGCCTCTAGCATGCGTCCGTGCTAGCAACCGTGCATGCAACTCGCACATAAAATGAGTGCACGAGCCCGTGCATATCCGGCACATACATCCCAAACATGCGTCCAAGTTAGCAACCATTCAGGCAATTCACGCATAAAAGGAGCGCACGAGTGTCGTATGACGATGTTGTTGTGCTAAGTGCAAAGTACACCATCAAAGCGACGTTTTGCGTCATTCGTCCACGTCTCAGTCGCTAAGTCTCTAAGGGCTTACACTACCAAAAAATAGTGTTTATGAACATGTCGTCGAAGCGAGCGGCCATAGAAGAGGACGTCTGGACGCCTACAATGACGCCAGGGAGCCGCATCCGTAGAGGTTCCCTTTCCTAAAGCCGCCGACGGTATCTATGAACATGTCGTCGAAGCGAGCGGCCATAGAAGAGGACGTCTGGACGGACGTCGTTTCGCCGACATCCTCGGCAGCAGGGGCTGAACCCGTCTAAGGGCCTCACGGTACGCAGCCTATCCAATGAATGTGTTTATATTATAAGTTTTCCTAAGTTATAATCTAAATCCTATGTTTTCCTAAGTTATACTCTGAATCCTAAGTTTACCTAATTAAGTTAACAATACTTATAATTCTAACATAAATCTCATAAATGTAAGTACTTACATCAGTCTCCTTGGCCCTCTCATCGACAAAGCTCTCGTCCGTTTGCCTCTTGTGCGTATACTGGAATACATCGTGCATGGTAACCGAGTCCGCCTTTTTTCCCTCATTTACCGCCCGTTGGGCCTGCATACAAAATATTCGTAGAATTTAATTAACTTTGTATATTAATAGTACCGAATTAGATAGTGGAATAAATTTGTGGTATCTCACCAGATCTGCACACGTCGCTGCGTGGGGCCTTGATCCTCCCGTATACAGACCCGCGGCCCGTCGATTCGCCTTAGCTTTCTCCGATTTCTGCTTGTACATAGGAGTATCCATCTTCTCCAAGATCTGATCATAATACTCCTGCCGGATCCAATCCTTCTTCGAATGCCCCGAGTGAAGGTTATACACCGCATCCCATATCTTCTTCACAGCGGCACTTATGTAGGTCCTGCGGATCGCCTCCTCGCGATGGGGATGCCACCAGAACGTCCTCTGACATACAAATTCAATTATCACATAATTAAAAAAATGGTGGATTAAATAGTAATTAATAATTAACCACATGATATATATATATATATATATATATATATATATATATATATATATATATATATATATATATATATATATATATATATATATATATAAGTAAAAATAATTATATATATATATATATATATATATGTACACCATCATCTCGTCGAGCCAGAAGTACTGCAAGTCCAGGGGCACCTCAGAAAAATTGAGGTAGGGGCCATGGTAGTTATCTCGGATAATGTGTCCTAGAATCCTGGCAGCATCCTACGAAAAAAACTTACAAAGAAGCAACGACTGGATTATTAACTTGAATAAATGAAATAAATTTAATAAATTAACTTAAATATTTACGATTCACCTGCGGGCCATAGCTCTCGTCGGAACTCGCCCATCGGCCTCTGGTGGCGTCGAAGGATCCGCGGCTCCGCGCATGTACTCACCAGTAACCGAATGTAGCTGAGTCTGGGGTACTCCGGGGCCCACCGTGAAGTAACTGGTGGATCTGCTGGCGGAACGGATTCGTCAGCAGATGGAGTCGCAGGCCTCGACGAAGGTGACGATAGCCCCGGGGTAGATCGACGGCGGGATGAGTCTGTGCCCGGGGTACTCTCCGGATCGGGATCGCTAGATGGGGTCACATCGTGGAAATGCTGAAGGCGACCACGACTACTACCACCAGCACCACCAGCACCACCACCATGATGACGCCTACGACCAGGACCACTAGCACCAGCACCACCACCACCATCAACACCACCAGCACCACCACCACGACGAGTGCTAGCCACCATAACCTGTAAATAGAACACATAAACATAATTAACAATATAGAAGTATAAATGAGTATAAAACTAAACTAAAATATATATATATATACCACCAGCATGGCGACCACTGCCGTCACGACGAAAAGGATTAGGAGTGCCATCTACAAAAAAAAAATCATACAATAAATAGATGATCGAACGACAAAAGCATGAACTGAAATAAGAATACAGGAGTTTAAACTGAATTCCCTAGGTTATTTGTAAGTGCTTTTATGAGGTCAAACTAAATTCATTAAGTTAATTAGTTGGAAGTGTTTTTATGAGGTAAAAGTAAATTCACTAAGTTAATTGGAAGTGTTTTTAATATATACCGATATTTAATCTTATCAGAAGGCAATATTTTCTCTAACTTGCAAATTGTTAAGACAATCTTGCAAATTGTTAATTATGTAGATAGCTCGACCACTAACCTTCGTATGCTAGATGCTCGGGCTAAGCTCGGCCACCGAACAATCTTGTAATATTTTCTCTAACTTACAAATTGTTAAAACAATCTTGCAAATTGTTAAGACGACATCCACCGGACTTCGTATGCTAGATGAATCGGTAGATGCTCCATGCTGTCGAAGAAGTCCGGTGGAAATATTTTTTCTAACTTGCAAATTGTTAAGACAATCTTCTCCTCAAGTTCAAGCATATGTTGTACCGTCAACTTAGTTGAACAAATATCCCTGAAGAATGTAGATAGCTCGGCCAACGAAACCCATACAGCAGAAGGCAACAACCCTCTCAAAGCAATGGACAGTAATCTTTCCATAAACACGTGGCAGTCGTGACTCTTTATTCCCGTTAGCTTGCGTTCATTGAGATCAACGCATCTAGACAAATTCGACACATACCCGTCGAAAAATCTTAAAGTAGATATCCACTTGTAGATTATTAATCTATCTTCCTTGCTCAATATGTATTGCGCTATCGGCTTAGTTAATTGTCCATCAGCTTCCTTTTGTATCAAGTTTAGATAAGGACGCTTGCATATCTCGTCTATGTCCTGTCTTGCTTTTGGATTGTCCTTTGTCTTTCCTTTAATATCTATGACGGTATTGAAGACATTATCGAATACATTGTTTTCGATATGCATGACATCAAGATTATGCCTTATAAGATTATCTTTTCAATAAGGCAAGTCCCGAAAGATACTCCGTTTGGTCTAGTTATGGCTTTGTCTGAACCTCTCGACACGATTGTTCAATGGATTTTTTATTATAGTGGGCAAATCCTTTACATCTTTTCAAATATCATATTCCGACAATCTGGCAGACGGATGAGAAAATTTTTATTTTCCAGCTCTGAACGCGTCCGTATTCTTTCTTCAAGGATGACTCGCGGGCAAAAATTGACAGTGACAGTCAAAGAAAGAAGTTTTTCCTCCATGCTTAAGGCGAAACGCATTACTATTTTCCATGCATATCGGATAAGACATGGAGCCGTAAGTACTCCATCCCGACTATTAGCCCAATGATTACATCGTGTTTTTGAATATGACTAATCAATTATGTCTAGCATAATGATGTCACTAATATTCATATACTCACTATCATGTTGCTACTTAAACTTAGCATTGTCCTAATTGTCCTATATCATATTGTCATGTTTGTATCGTACTGTAACATATTTTGCTTGCCTAACATGTATTTGTAGACATGCAGTAAGCATATGATCAAACATGATCAAACCAGGATATAGGCAATAATGAATTAATGATGGACCAAAGATGGCGTCGTTCAAAAAGATTTCTCTGAAATGCCTAGCGACCTATCCGGGTATTCGAATTTTTAGATCTGTTTATCTTTGGACGACTACTGTCAAAAAAACGACGTCTTCAGGTCTGCTCAAATATCAGAAGAAAGACATCATCAAAGGGCTCTTAGTTTTTCTATTTGTTCCAAGTCTATAATCTTCAATTTATTTAGTCTAGGAGAATGTGTACGTTGAGTCGCACTGTGTCATCTCAACCCTTAGACATATCTCTCCAAGCTCTACCATACAAACAGACCAATTCCTGAACCAAGCCCGAGCCCCACCAAGCCAAACAAAGCCCAAAGACCCAAAGGCCATTCTGCCATCTAGGAGGCAGAGTTCGGGCCGAACTCGGCCCCCACACAGAGTTCGAGCCGAACTCTGTCTCCTGATTTTCTGCACCCTAATTTTTAGGGCCTGCTTGGTACAAGCTGTCCAACGTTCAAAAATTTGAATTCTTGAGGCAGAATTCGGGCCGAACTCTGCCTCCCCATAGTAGTATAAATAGAGCTTGAATTCTTCCATTTTATATCATCTCTCACCTTCAAATATTCAAGCTTCCTAAGCTCTACTACTCCAAGCCACATTCTTCCATATCTCCTAAGCCACAACTCTCATTAGCCCAAGGTGCTCAGTGCGATATCAGCTAGAAGTTGTGTGCAAGAGTGAAAGAAAAGTCACATGGACAATTCCAAGTTTCGTCACCTGCAAATCTGTAAGAAATTGGCGTGCTCTTCTGAGTAAAGGCACATGGTTGTACACTATTTCACAAATAGTGGATTTTAATCCTGAGCTAGAGTTCTCAGGCCTGGACTAGTCCTCTACGAGAGAAACCAAGTTATATCACTGTGTTTGCGTATGCTCTTCTGATCTTTATTTACTTACGCATTTCTCTCTGATTTATTTACTATCTTGATAGTTGTTTTGTGGAGGTGATATAGAGTTAATTTTTATTTTGTTGTTATCGACACAAACTCTACTCACCCCCCTCTAGAGTTGCCTACACATTATTTCACCGACAGCATACCGTATGCTGGAAAATCGTTGATTGTCCACATCAGTGCAGCTCTCATCTGAAAGTTCTGTTTCCTGGAAATATCATAGGTCGCGACGTCGATCTTCCAGAGCTGTTTCAGCTCATCCACCAACGGTCATAAATATATATCGATGTTCTTCGTCAAATTTTTGGGACCGGATATTATAGTTGTCAAGAACATATAAGGAGTCTTCATACACATCCATGGTGGCAGATTGTAAGGGGTAAGAATGGCCGGCTAGTAGGAGTATTGAGATCCCGACTGCCCGAAAGGGGCAAAGCCATCAGAACATAGCGTCAGACGTACATTTTTAGGCTCTGCAGCAAAATCTGGATGACACAAATCAAAATATTTCTACGCCTCTCCATCCGAAGGATGTGACAATTCTCTATCGCCCTTTGTGCGTTCTTCGTTGTGCCACGTCATGTGTTCTGCTGTATTCAGAGACATATATATCCTCTACATCTGCTTCGTGATCGACAAGTAATGCATATACTTGTAAGGATGTCGTTTTCTAGTTGACTTTCCTTTTTCCTGCACTAGCTTGTAATGATCCGCATTACAGAAGCTGTAACTTTCTATGTCCTCGTTCTTCTTATAGTACAACATGCATCCGTTGCGACAATAATCTATCTTCTCGTACCCCAGTCCCAGTTGTCGGACCATCATCTTTGACTTGTAGAAGTTTTTTGGGAGCTCTTTGGGTTCCTTCGGTAACGCCTCCTTGATTAGTTGTGTGATCCGATCATAGCAAACTCGTGACAACTTAAAATCAAACTTTATGTTCAACAACCGCATCGTCTCTGACAGTACGGAATGAGTCTCACAACCAGGATACAGAGGAGTATCTGCATCCTTAAACATATTATAGAACTCCTTCGTCCCGGGATTAGAATCCTTCGGATCAAAATTAGGCCCTGTCGCATCGTACACCATATCTCGTGCAAGGTTTTGCAGGTCTCCATAATCAACAGAGCATTCGCCGTCTTCGATGACAAAATCCATTGCAGCATTATCATCAAAAGCATAAGTAGCAGTTTTTGCAGCCTGTCTTTCCGCATATAGTTCACCTTGCGATGACCACAGGCCGAAATCACATACGAAATCCTTACGGGTCAAATAATCTCTCACAGTCACCACTTCTTCGTAACGTCTATTGCGATAATACCACATGGACACTTGATTTTGTTACCGTCCATGTACTGAGTTTTGCTCATGGCATACTTAAGAAACTCTTACACGCCTGCTTGAAAATCTTCACTCACACCTATTCTGCTCTCGTGTAGCTGTTTGTACATCCATGTACGATAAATGAAGTAACGATCCATCGCAGATTGGTTGTGAAATATGCATCATAAGATAAAGTAAACAGAATTGCAATTAAAAATATATAGTCTGAAACAACCCCCTCTACTTCCTCGCTCTACTTTCCCTGCTTCTCAAGAAGGCACCCTCTCTGACCGATACTCATAGAAATAGTCCGATAGCGATACTCATACAAATAGTCCGATACCGATACTCATATAAATAGGGTTTAGACACCGATACTCATAGGGTTAGGGTTTAGATACCGATACTCATAGGGTTAGGATTAGGGTTTTAGGGTTTTAGGGTTAGGGTTAGGGTTTAGATACTGATACTCATAGAAATAGTCCGATATCGATACTCATATAAATAGTCTGATACCGATATCGATATCGTGAACTAGTTCGATACCGATGTTAGGATTAAAATTGTCCAATGTTAGGATTACAATTTTGATCCAAAATCACTGTTCGGCTAATGAACAGTGACTTCCAGACCCAAACCTTAGTATTGGACAATTTTGAGACCAAAATCCTAATATCCACTATTATGTGAGATCATAATACTAAATAATCCTTTTTACTACACTCTGTTTACATCGCGATCCAAAATCCGATAGGTCGCTTTCAAAACTGTACAACTTCTTTCTACGTGGATTGGATCTATCAAATTGAGTTCATTGTGAGCATTGTAAGCATAAGCCCACATGCCACAAGGATCAGACTCATAATAAGATGCCCAAACATGCATTGACAATTTCTAGTTTACACAATCGATGTCTATTAAACACGACAAACAAATGACTTCAAGCATGACTCTCACAATTGCAGCGTAAGAACTCCCAACATTATTATACATTTATTACAGAAAAATAAGAAAAAAATCAATCTTGACAGTGCCATATAAAAATCGATCTTAACCGTGCCATAAAAATCAATCTTGACCGTGCCATTATATTTTTATACATGAACTACCAGAATAAGTCGTTTTAGCGACGCCTAAAGACGTCGCTAAAACGACAATTTTCGTCGCTAAAAATATTTAGCGATGAAATTACCGACGTTTTGGGCTGGTCGCGAAAATGTAAGTCGCTGATCTTCTAAACGTCGCCAAACGTCGCAAGTACCGACGTTTGCCGACGTATTTATACGTCGGTATATTGTCGACGTCTACCGTCATGTCGTCGTTATATTAGCGACGTATTACCTCGTGTCGCTACGCGTCGGTACCTTTACCGACGGATTACCGTCGAGTCGTCGGTGGTTTAGTGACATGTCCAAAGTCGCTACACGTCGGTAAATCCTAGAAATTCCTGGGATGATTACCGACGGTCACCGACGTTTACCGACGTTCTCCGACATATAATGACATCGCTAAACGTCTGTGCCCTAACTAATATCGCAGATTTACCGACGTTTACCGACGCAAACTTACGTCAGAGGATGTCGGTAAACGTCGGTAAACGTCGGTAAACGTTGCTAAATCTGCCAAAAAAATAAAAAAATAAAATACGGAATGTCCATTTCTCCCTGCAGTTTAAAAAGATAACCATTTTTCACTGTAGAATAGGATCCAAACAATCACAGAATATCCATTTCTCACTGTACACAGGTTTCAGTCCCTATAACCAAGTCTACAACAATCACACAATGTCCAGTTCTCAGAATGTCCATTTCTCACTGTCCAAATCGATAAGGCCAATATGAATCCTAGCTATACGGCCGATACATATCGGATAGGACGATACCAATTCGCTAAGACCAATACCAACCGATACGGCCCATACCAAAACGATAGATCGATACTAATCCGATACGGTCAACGAAGTAACGATCAACGAAGTAACGATCTACGGTCCAGGAGGTCGATCCGCTAGTACATCCATGTACGATCAACGAAGTAACGATCTATTTCAATTTGGATGTAAAAAATCTGTTTCGTAAGACAAACTAAACATAATCAGTTCTATTTCACATGCTTAATTGCCAAGTATGGGAACGAATGGCTCAGAACACAACCCGAAATTCATTCTAGCATACATTAGTGTGAATCATCTATGTTCTGTACATATGGTGTAGTATATGTTCTTATCATATTTAGTATCTGAAGGATATGACAGAATCAAGATGAACTCACATAATGTAATACTAAGACATCATCTACTACAATATAAGATATAGTGATAGGTTGTCGTATCATCATTGCCGAGGGATAAGGGTCGAAGGACGTCGGTAAACGTCGCTAAATCTGCAAAAAAATAAATAAAATAAAATACAGAATGTCCATTTCTCCCTGCAGTTTAAAAAGATAACCATTTCTCACTGTAGAATAGGATCCAAACAATCACAGAATGTCCATTTCTCGCTGTACACAGGTTTCAGTCCCTATAACCAAGTCTACAACAATCATACAATGTCCAGTTCTCAGAATGTCTATTTCACATGCTGTATGAGCCAAGTATGGAAACGAATGGCTCAGAACACAACCCAAAATTCATTCTAGCATACATTAGTGTGAATCATCTATGTTCTGTACATATGGTGTAGTATATGTTCTTATCGTATCTAGTATCTGAAGAATGTAACTGAATCAAGATGAACTTACATAATGTAATACTAAGACATCATCTACTACTATATAAGATATAGTGATAGGTTGTCGTATCATCATTGCCGAGGGATGAGGGTCGGAGGATAAATACCGCTCGAGTGAGCCAAAGGTATGCAGCCACTTCCCTCCCTCCATTCACCCTCTCCCTCTCTCACGCTATCAACGTCACAACTTTTCCACCTCAAGTTCTGATCAAGCATCTTCCTTCTCCTCTCCTCCACCATGGCTCTGGACCCATCTGCTCCTCCCTACTTTCCTTCTTCTTATTTGACTCTCTCAGCCACATATGATATCCACCTCAAGTGTAGAGTCGGGGGAGAAAAAGTGGGCAGGAAGAGGAGGGGGAAGTAGCACAGCCGGCGGCATGACCCGGAGAAAGTACTGAGATTTTCTTCAAATCCGTAGGAGAACTATAAGGATATATCTTTTTACAACATGTCACCTTGTCAAAGACCCTTAATGTGAATATCATGTTACCGCGGTGTCGGAAGACTAACATGTCATAATTTTCTAAGCCGTGTGTTTTGACATAATCCTCCAAACTCTTTCCTGCTATGTAGTAATACAAGATAACTACATAGGAGGAAAGAGTTGGGAGGATTATGTCAAAACACACGGCTTAAAAAATTATGACATGTTAGTCTTCCGATACCGCGGTAACATGATATTAACATTAAGGGCCTTTGACAAGGTGACATGTTGTGAAAAGATATATCCTTATAGTTCTCCTACGGATTTTAAGAAAATATATGTACTTCCTCCGGGTCATGCCGCCGGCTGTGCTGCTTCCCCCTCCTCTTCCTGCCCACTTCTTCTCTCCCGACTCTACACTTGAGGTGGATATCATATATAGCTGAGAGAGTCAAATAAGAAGAAGGGAAGTAGAAAGGAGCAGATGGGTCCAGAGCCATGGTGGAGGAGAGGAGAAGGAAGATGCTTGATCAGTATTGTCTTCCGGATCGTCCTCATCAAGGCATAACGGGCTGCTCAGCGTGCCCAGCTTCTTCAACTTCTCACTGGCTGCAGAGTCGAAATGGGAACGGGTCCTCTTTGTCGGCCCGGAGCTCTGACTCGCACTCGTCGCCGTGCTACCGGTTTTCCCTCCTCCTCTGACGCGGGTCATAAGAAAAGAAATTTCGTACCTCTTCTTCATATAAACATTATTGTCGCCTTGTACTCGAGCCTCCTCGTCTGTGATGCTATCCAACTTCTCGGTGCCTACATTGTCACTCGAATCTCTCCTTCGACTCGTATCGTCCTCTTCTTCGCCTGTCTTTTTGCTCCCTGTCTTGCAATCATCTGCTGTCACCGTCGACTCATTCGACTCCTTCTCCGAGTCTTTCTCCTCCTCCTCGGAGTCATCGGAGAAGGAGTCGAATGAGTCGGCGGGTGATAGCAGATGATTGCAAGACAGGGAGCAAAAAGACAGGCGAAGAAGAGGACGATACGAATCGAATGGGAGATTCGAGTGACAATATAGGCACCGAGAAGTTGGATAGCGTCACAGACGAGAAGGCTCGAGTACAAGACGGCAATGATGTTTATGTGAAAAAGAGGTACGAAATTTCTTTTCTTATGACCCACGTCAGAGGAGGAGAGAAAATCGGTAGCGCGGCGACGAGTGCGAGTCAGAGCTCCGAGCCGGCAAAGAGGACCCGTTTCTATTTCGACTCTGCAGCCAGCGAGAAGTTGAAGAAGCTGGGCACGCTGAGCAGCCCGTTATGCCTTGATGAGGACGATCCGGAAGACAATGCTGATTCAGTTTTTCCTTCCTTGGATGGTATTGATTCTGTAGATCCGTGTATAAAAGAGGAAGAGATTGGGAGTAGAGTGGACCCAGAGGAAAATGAGAGTTTGGAAGTTGGGTCAATATCCAAGAAGCGAAAGAGAGTCGAGGATTCTGATAGGTTGTCGTATCATCATTGCCGAGGGATGAGGGTCGGAGGACAGTCAACTTTATCTACGGCTACATAGTTTCTGCCTCGTCAGTCGAATGGCTGCAGGGACTATGTCCTGATCACCATGTCGTACCGTAGATTAATGCAAATAGAGCTGGAGCGGGAGCCAAAATACAGAAACCAAAATACAAAATACAGAATCCAAAATACAAAATACAAAATACAAAATACAAAATACAAAATACAAAATACAAAATATAAAATATAAAATACAAAATACAGAAACCAAAATACAAAATACAGAATCCAATCCCTGGGTTCGCCGAAAATACAAAACACAGTTCTAATTCATATGTATTTTAAGTGTGAGAACGGATGGCTCAGAACACAACCCAACCGGAGAGGATACTCTGAGAGATCCATCTGAGTAGGACGTATACTCTGAGAGGTCACCTTTACAAGAATGATATCAGTAGTGGGATTGAGTGTTGGAGGAGACACTATCAGAGTATACGTCCTACTCAGATGGGTCTCTCACCGTTACTATTTTTTCTGACAGCATGGTGGATGTGCTCCGTCAACAAATTCTTGCTCTGAGCCAAAACTTTGTCCCGGAGCTCAAGTGGACATCCTTCGTGTAGAGCTCGAGTGAGAGGTTCCTGACAGCATGGTGGTCTCCTTTGTTAAAGTATCCGTGCTAGTCCCACAATCAATGTGGGATGAGCACGGATACTTTGACAAAGGAGACCACCATGCTTTCAGAAACCTCTCACTCGAGCTCTACACGAAGATGTCCACTTGAGATCCGGGGCAAAGTTGTGGCTCGGATGTAGCTCCCCTTCCCAAAATTTTGAAATTTTTTTTATTTTATTTATTTGATTTAAATAGTGATTTTAGATAATTATTTACTTAATTATTACGGTAGATGATTTTAATCATGATTGAGTTTTGAAGTACAAGACGGCTAGGAATCATGGCACGGATAGTGCAGTGACGTCCTTTGACTAGTGTTTAGCCATGGTAGGGGAATGTCGAGCCATAGGAGTGTCCTAACTGAGAAAACCAGGCCAAGTTGCGACTTAACCCTACCGAAGATTTTTATTTATTATTAAATTATATTATTGAGTTTTCGAGGACCCGATTGTACCGAACCTGTCCAGATTAGACCCAAGTCAAACCCAAGCCCATGTAGGCTTGTAGAAAGGTCGAAGACGGCCATGCAGACATTTTAGGTGGGTACAAATATTTCTTATCTATTTTAAGACTTGACAAATATTTTCTAAATAGTTAATAGTTCAGTATTAATATTTAAATAGTGTTTTCGAATAACTGTACGAAATTCTAGGGCCAGATGGGGTATGATATGTTCACCAAGGACTATTAGTGGACAATTTAGTTGGTTACTATTATTCTTATTATTATTATCATTATTGTTATTATCATATTATTCTTATTATAATAATATTATTATATATTTTGTGTGTATATATATATAAACATTATATGTGTATATATGCAAATATAAATACGTAAGTGATATATATATGAGTATATAGATTATATATGTGAATATATATATATATATATATATATATATATATATATATATATATATATATATATATATATATATATATATATATATATATATATATATATATTACATATACGTGTTATGTGTAATTATACATAATATATATAGTGTACGTGTGTATGTATGCATGTACGTATATATAAATATATATACCATAATATGTGTAAAAAAAAAAAAAAAAAATATATATATATATATATATATATATATATATATATATATATATATATATATATATATATATATATATATATATATATATATATTTTATATATATATATATATATATATATATATATATATATATATATATATATATATATATATATATATATATAAAATATATATATATATATATATATATATATATATATATATATTTTATATATATATTTATATATATATATATATATATATATATATATATATATTATATATATATATATATGTATATATATATGTATATTACCATGTCTAAAGTATATGGATATATAGAATATATTCAATAGCATATAAGGTATTATATATATAGAAATATATATTCAATAGCATATAAGGTATTATATATATATATAAATAAATATACAGATAAATATGTATATGAGGCTAAATATATATATACCTCACTGTGGACCCATAGCTCACTTGAACTGGAAACACCCCACAGGCTAGTAGCAAAGCCGAGCCTAACAGCCCAGGAAACTGCCCAACCAGCCAGCTGGACCGAGCCCATGAAGCAGCTCGGGCTCGGCCAAATAAGAATAGTGCAGACAAAAGAGCCCGAGTGTTAAACCCGTGCAGTATTCGCGCATATAGGGAGATCGATCGATCGAGAAACTCCAGAAACCCTAAACCAAACCCCTGGCGACCTTCCCCATATCGGCGTGCGCCGTCCCGAAGCGGCCAAGCCACCGTCGGCCGGCCAGGATGGCCACATACCCGCGTGCGCGCGTGCCAAAGCAGGGCAGCCGCGGCAGTAGATGCAACAAATCGTCCAACTTTGAAGGTAAGTTTCTTCCTCTATACGTCTTCGTTTTGAGATTTGTAAAGTGTTCCGGAGAGCCTATATAACCCTCTCGAGATCCCATCAAGGGGATTCGAGGATAGTGTCACAACCTACCCATGAATTCGACGCAAAGTCGAGGAAAAACTGCGTGTTGACAGAACCCAATTTCAGTCCGATCATCTATATTGGAAGCTAGATTTTGAACAACGTAATAGGGTCCTCAAAAATCTAATTAAACAGGCTTGTAGACAACATAACCGAGATTGAGACCCCACTTTTAGTTTATTTTCTAGTGGATTAAACTCTGTTTAAAACCAAGTTGAAAATCATGAAAAACCTGCTTTCAAAACATAGAAAAACCATCCACATGACGTGCGTCCCGCCAAACCGGACGACGTGGTCGTGCACTGTAAGCATCAAAAGCTGCGTAACAGTTTCGTGGTCGTGTGAGCTTTGACGGAATTTAAATTGGTCGCGTGTGCGCGACGAATTTGCTGTGTATCCGTCGAAATTTCCCGTATCGGCCTCTGTGCAAATTTCCTAATTACTTCGTGCACGCTCGTCAGATCGAGACGAAACTTGTGCCAATAGGACCGTATCATTTTTTTAGTCCTGCATGCCAAGTTTGGTCCGATTCTGAGACTGTTGATAAAATTACCGTTTTGCGGGCCCCGCGGTTCCACTTAACGGGCGATTTTGTGCACGGCCAGCCGGAATCAAACTCTGGACATACGGTTGGGTTCATATCAGAAAACTGAATCAGTAGACATGTAGTTTGACGAGTGTAGAGACCATTGACTCTGGCACGCTTTTCGGTGCAAAGCGGGTCCAACGGCAGACATCATTTTTGTCCAAAATTACCGTTTTGCCCCTGTGTCCAGAATTGGACTTAAGGACAGGTAATCCTAGCTAATTCGACTATTCTGAGAATGTTGGCAATGTCCGTTTCAGCTTTCGGAGACAATTGTAGATTTTAACTTTATGGCGTACCAGTTGACGGCATCTTATTGGTTCTTCGTGCTGCCATCAGGCAAGTATACCTTGCCCACTATACAGTATTTTATGCATTTTCTATATTGTTGTTTCTTTTATGTCATATTTGGTTCTTGCTTCTCTTGTTCGTGCCATTACTATTTTTCTCACTTTATGTGCACATACGTTATTTCTTTCCTTATGTATATCACTCTAATTCATGTATAGGTCCTGATAGTGTTGCCTTGTCGCGAGTCACATTCACTTGATATGTCTTGACCTGTTAGTTGTACTTGACTTCATTCGACTTGACTGGACACCTGTATAGTTCCTTGTGACATAGAGGCCAGTTACTAGGCATGCGGGCTATATGATAGTTTCTGTTGGCCGGTAGTTCAGATGAGCTTCTGTTGTATTGATTATTCTATTGGCCGTTAGTTTCGTGCTACGGTTGTGATATTCTGTTGGTCGTTATTCTCGGAGGAGATGAGATTGTGATTATTCTGTTGGTCGTTAGTTTCGGATGAGCTACGATTGTCATGGTACTCTGTCTATTAGCCCAAGTGTTGAACATTGTCCTTGATGTTGCGTTATCATGTATTTGTTTAGAAGTAGAGTGTCATATTTCTGTCATTCCCTTTATGCATATTATTTACTGTCATAGTGGCATGTTTTATGTATCTTGCTAGTCCTCTGAGGACCTGATGATCTCTTCAGGTTTAGCGATTGTATGGAGTTAGTTAGCAGAGCGGGATGGTACAGGATTGCGATGCATGATACAGGTATTTGCTTGTGATATTTCTTTATTATCCTTTCGTGCTTTATATTCAGTACCATGATATACTCTGCTTATTTATAGACTCATATCATTCTTGGAGTCTAATCGAACAATATGCTAATGGGCTGCAGACCACGACCCATACTTGTTCATTTTTGTTTATATGATTCATGTGGATTGAGATACAGTTTAGATTAGACATGATACCCATGACCGTGACAGCTTATACGTACTCGAGTCGGGCTGGATTCCGCTCGATACGTAGCTGGCTTGCTCACGAGCTCGCGTCCAAAAATCGGGTGCGGGTCGTGACATCGGAGCAAGAATCTGTTGAGGGAGCACATCCACCATGCTGTCAGAAAAAAATAGTAACGGTGAGAGACCCATCTGAGCAGGACGTATACTCTGATAACATCTCCTCCAACACTCAATCCCACTACTGATACATTCTTGTAAAGGTGATCTCTCAGAGTATACGTCCTACTCAGATGGATCTCTCAGAGTATCCTCTCTGGTTGGTTGTCGTATCATCATTGCAGAGGAATGAGGATCGGAGGACAGTCAACTTTATCTACGGATACATAGTTTCTGCCTCGCCAGTCGAATGGCTGCAGGGACTATATCCTGATCACCGTGTCGTACCGTAGATTAATACAAATGGAGCTGGAGCTGGAGCCAAAATACAGAAACCAAAATATAAAATACAGAATCCAAAATACAAAATACAAAATACAAAATACAAAAACCAAAATACAAAATTCAGAAACCAAAATACAAAATACAGAATCCAATCCCTGGGTTCGCCGAAAATACAAAACACAGTTCTAATTCATATGTATTTTAAGTGTGAGAACGGATGGCTCAGAACACAACCCAACCGGAGAGGATACTCTGAAAGATCCATCTGAGTAGGACTTATACTCTGAGAGATCACCTTTACAAGAATGACATCAGTAGTGGAATTGAGTGCTGGAGGAGATATTATCAGAGTATACGTCCTACTCATATGGGTCTCTCACCGTTACTATTTTTTCTGACAGCATGGTGGATTTGCTCCGTCAACAGATTCTTGCTCCGAGCCAAAATTTTGTCCCGGAGCTCAAGTGGACATCCTTCATGTAGAGCTCGGGTGAGAGGTTCCAGACAGCATGGTGGTCTCCTTTGTTAAAGTATCCGTGCTCGTCCCACAACCAATGTGGGATGAGAACGGTTACTTTGACAAAGGAGACCACCATGCTGTCAGGAACCTGTCACTCGAGCTCTACACAAAGGATGTCCACTTGAGCTCCGGAGCAAAGTTTTGGCTCGGAGCAAGAATCTGTTGAGGGAGCACATCCACCATGCCGTCAGAAAAAAATAGTAACGGTGAGAGACCCATCTGAGTAGGACGTATACTCTGATAATTCTCCTCCAACACTCAATCCCACTACTGATATCATTCTTATAAAGGTGATCTCTCAGAGTATACGTCCTACTCAGATAGATCTCTCAGAGTATCCTCTCTGGTTTGGTTGTCGTATCATCATTGCCGAGGGATGAGGGTCGGAGGACAGTCAACTTTATCTGCGGATACATAGTTTCTGCCTCGTCAGTCGAATGGCTGCAGCGACTATGTCCTGATCACCATGTCGTACCGTAGTTTAATGTAAATGGAGCTGGAGCTGGATCCAAAATACAGAAACTAAAATACAAAATACAGAATCCAAAATACAAAATATAAAATACAAAATACAAAATACAGAAACCAAAATACAAAATACAGAAACCAAAATACAAAATACAGAATCTAATCCCTGGGTTCGCCGAAAATACAAAATACTGTGAGAACGGATGGCTCAGAACTCAACCCAACCGGAGAGGATACTCTGAGAGATCCATCTGAGTAGGACGTATACTCTGAGAGATCACCTTTACAAGAATGATATCAGTAGTGGGATTGAGTGCTAGAGGAGATATTATCAGAGTATACGTCCTACTCAGATGGGTCTCTCACCGTTACTATTTTTTCTGACAGCATGGTGGATGTGCTCCGTCAACAGATTCTTGCTCCGAGCCAAAACTTTGTCCCATAGCTCAAGTGGACATCCTTCGTGTAGAGCTCACTACCAAAATTACCAGCTTTAGCGACGGCCGGATCCGTCGCTCGTCCGTCGGTAACATGAATTACCGACGGATTAGCGACGGATATTTGATGAAAAAAGCCGTCGGGAAAAGGCTCGTCGCTATAATTTTTCCGTCGCTAAGCCGTCGGACATATGATTAACCGACGAACTAGCGACGGATTACCGACGACTGTCTTTCAACCGATTAGCGACGGATTAGCGACTTATTCTCGTCGGTTCACATGCCATATAATATTAAAATATTCGTCGCTTAGCCGTCGTAAATAGGTCGGTAATAGCGTATCAGAAAGGTCCTGATACGCAAAATCCGTCGCTAGTCCGTCGCCATACCGTCGTTAACCGCGACGTTTTAGCGACGGCTTAGCGACGGCAAGGTCGTCGGCCTGGTTCTGGAAAGCTTCCATATTTCCAGAACCATGTCGACGGATAACTTGTCGCTAATCCGTCGCTAGTCCGTCGTCAGTCTCGACAGATTAGCGACGGATTAGCGACGAAGTATCCGTCGCTAAGTCTCTGGAAATCTACCATATTTCCAGAACCATGTCGACGGATTAGCCGTCGCAAGGTAGTCGATATTCCGTCGCTAATATTAATTGTGCCCAGTTAGCGACGGAAATGTCGTCGCTATTGTGTCGCTGTTTCGTCGCTACCTGCAAATTTATTTCAAACCTTTAGCGACGGATAAGCCGTCGCTATGTCGTCGCTATTGTGTCGCTAACTGCAAAACCCAGGTAGCGACGGATTTTTTCGTCGCTAGGTAGCCGCTAGGTTGTCGCTAACTGCAAAATATTTATATCACCCAGTTAGCGACGGAATTCCCGTCGCTAGACCGTCGGTAACTGCAAATATCCGTCGCTAGTTAGTCGCTAGTCCGTCGCTAAATGCAACATTAAGAAAAAAAAATTACAGAAACATTCTATTTCACCAAATATCCAATATCCAATATCCAATATCCAATATCCAATATCCAACAGAAATATCCAATATCCAATATCCAAACATCCATGTACGATCAACAAATATCCAAATTCATAATATCCAATATCAAACAGAAATATCCAAACACAAATACACAAATTCATAATATCCAAACAAATTCACCATATCCAAACAGTACAAATATCCAAAAACAATACAAATATCATTGAGATGGGGGGGGTCGTCGATCGGCCCGGCGGATGTACTCTTCTACCATGTACGCCGGCACCTGGGACAACACATGCTCTGGAAGGTTTGCGGAGCTGATCTGCCGACATCATGTTCATGAGCCCAATGAGCGCAGTATCCGGTACCAGGCGGACCTCGGCATTACGGTCAAATGAATAACGTCCAGGGTCGGAAGGACCGGCAACCGCACTAGAAGGACCGGGAGCAGACGGATCTGGACCGGGAGCAGAAGAAGGACGCGGAAGGCGCTCCAGCACATCCGACATTAGACTCCGCATTTCCGACATATCGGAGGTGAGAGTCGCAAGCTGCTGCCTCATATCGTCCGACGGGGGCGCGGGAGGAGGCGGGGGCGGTGGATATCTCGGAGTCGCGCCCTGCAACGACGCCGCCATGGAACCTACGCCGTAGACGTGCCCTTTTTTTAAAGCCGCCGACAGACTCTACGAACACGTCGTCGTAGCGAGCCGCCATAGAAGAGGGCGTCTGGGTGGGCGTCGTTTCGCCGACAACCTCGGCAGGGGGCTCAATCTGACTAAGGGCCTCACGATATGCAGCCTATCCAATGAATGTGTTTATAGTATAAGTTTTCCTAAGTTATAATCTAAATCCTATGTTTCCCTAAATTATAATTTGAATCCTACGTTCACCTAATTAAGTTAACAATAATTATATTTCTAATATAAATCTCAAAAACGTAATTACTTACATCAGTCGCCTGGGCCCTCGCGTCGACGAAGCTCCCGTCAGCCCGCCTCTTGTGTGTATGCAGGAATACATCGTAGGCGGTGACCGACTCCGGCTCTCTTCCCTCCTTTACCGCCTGTCGTGCCTGCATACGAAATATACGTCGAATTTAATTAACTACGTATATTAATAGTACCGAATTTAATAGTGAAATGAATTTGCGGTATCTCACCAAATCTGCACGCGTCGCTGCGTGGGGCTTTGAACCTCCTGTATGCAGAGCAGCGACCTGTCTGCTCGCCTTCGCTTTCTCTGATTTCTCCTTGTACTGAGCAGTATTCATCTTATCCAATATCTGCTCGTAGTACTCCTCCCGGAGCCACTTCTTCCTCGAATGCGCCGTACGAACGTCGTACACCGCATCCCGTATCTTCTTCCCGGCGGCGGCTTTGTAGGCCTTGCGAATCAACTCCTCGCGATGGGGGGGCCACCAGAACGTCGTCTGACATAGAATTAAATTATCACGTAATTAAAAAATCAGTGGATTAAAGAATATTTAATAATTAACCAAAAGATATATATATACCTTCATCTCCTCGAGCCAGACGTACTGCATGTTATGAGGCACCTCAGAAAATTGAGGTAAGGGCCATGGTAGTTTTCCCGGATAATTTGCCCGAGTATCCGGGCAGCATCAAACGGGAAAAACCTACAAAGAAGCAAAGACCGGATTATTAACTTGAATAAATGAAACAAATTTAATAAATTAACTTAAATTTACTTACGTATCACCCGCGGGCCATAGCTCGCGTCGGTTCTCGCCTATCGGCCTCTCTGGAGGCGTCGGAGGATCCGCGGGTCCGCGGATGTACTCACCGGTAGCAGGATGAAGCTGAATCCGGGGGTACTCCGGAGCCCACCCTGCAGTAACTGATGGTGTACCCGCTGGTGCATCCGGGGGCGGAACGGATCCGCTAGCGGATGGAGTCTCAGGCCTCGATGAAGATGAAGGATGGGTCGCAGAGATAGATCGACGGCGGGAAGAGTCTGTGGCCGGGCTCTCCAGGTCGGGATCGGAGGACTCTATATCCGGGGTATGTGGAAGGCGACCACGACCGCCCCCACCACGACCGCTACCATCACGTCCACGGCCGCTACCATCACGTCCACGGCCACCGCTACCACCACGCCCACCACGGCCAGTACCCGCCACCACCAGCACCACCACGGCTACCACCAGCACGAGTGGTAGTGACCATGACCTGTAAATAGAACACATAAATATAATTAACAATATAGAAGTATAAATGAATATAAAACTGAACTAAAATATATATACCAGCAGGGCGGCGAGTGCCGTCAAGACAATGAGAACTAAGAGTGCCATCTGTAAAAAGAAAATCATACAATAAGTAGATGATCGAACGACAAAACCATAAACTGAAATAAGAATGTTTAATCTAATCTGAATTCACTAAGTTAGTTGTAAGTGCTTCTAATATATACCGATATTTAATCTAATCATCGTTATCGTCCTCGTCCTCATCGTCATCGTCATCGTTCTCATCCTCATTCTCATCGTCGACTTCATCTATATCATCATCCTCATCGTCGACTTCATCTGTATCATCATCCTCATCCTCATCCTCATCCTCTTCTTCTTCTTCTTCTTCTTCTTCTACTTCTTGTTCAGGCTCAATACTTGGGACAAGACGCCTCTTTCTCCCCTGGTTGACAGCTAAGTCTTGTATATCAACCTCTTCCTCCCCTCTATTTTCCTCAGCATGAGGTATATCGACATCTTCCACGTCCATGGTATCCGACTGTTGTCCCATGTATTGGGGCTTCTCGATCTGGTCCTCTTGGTA
Organism: Iris pallida; assembly: GCA_029216955.1. Classification (NCBI taxonomy): domain Eukaryota; kingdom Viridiplantae; phylum Streptophyta; class Magnoliopsida; order Asparagales; family Iridaceae; genus Iris; species Iris pallida. The sequence continues at coordinate 882,864 of JANAVB010027200.1, forward strand.
TGCTGGGTCTCCAACGTTGAATGTATTTCTAGATTTAATCTTGCATACTGCCCACCAGTCAAATCGATCTCTACGACGCCTTGGGTAGCTTGTATAGTAGACTTGAACAGCCTGACTTGCTATCGCAAACGTGTCGGACCCTCTATACCTCCTGCGATGATTTATATCGACGAATCCAATTGTTTATCGATTCTCCAACCGATATTTGGTCTCGTATCGAACCACTCACATTTGAACATCACAATATGCATATCATATGGGCCACTATATTGTAAATCTACAATCTCCCGAAGCACTCCATAATAGTCAAAGTCCGGCTCGTCGTCATAGATGGTGCCTCTTATGCAAACACCAGAATTCTTGGTATCGAAGCCGTCATTGAGAAGTAATGCATATACTTGTAAGGACGTCGTTTTCTAGTCGACTTTCCTTTTCCCTGTACTGGCTTGTAACGATCCGCATTACAGAAGCTGCAACTTTCTGATACGCAATTCTCTTTGTAGTACAACATGCACCCGTTGCGACAACAATCTATCTTCTCGTACCCCAGTCCCAGTTGTCGGACCATCATCTTTGACTTGTAGAAGTTTTTTGGTAGCTCTTTTGATTCCTTCGGTAACACCTCCTTGATTACTTCTGTGATCCGATTATAGCAAGCTTGTGGCAAGTTAAAATCAGACTTTATGTTCAACAACCGCATCGTCACTGACAGTGCGGAATGAGTCTCACAACCAGGATATAGAGAAGTATCTGCGTCCTGAAACATGTCATAGAACTCCTTCGCCTCGGGATTAGGATCCTCCGGATCAAAATTAGGCCCTGCCGCATCATACACCATATCTCGTGCAAGGTTCTGCAGATCTCCATAATCAACAGAGCATCCGTGGTCTTCGATGACATCCGTTGCAGCATTATCATCAAAAGCATAAGTAGCAGCTTCCGCAGCCTGTCTTTCCGAATATAGTTCACCTTGCGATGACCACAGGCCGTAATTACGTACGAAACCCTTACGGGTCAAATGATCTCTCACAGTCACCCACTTCTTCGTAACGTCTATTGTGACATTTAACACATGGGACACTTAATTTTGTTACCGTCCATGTACTGAGCTTTGCTCATTGCATAATTAAGAAATACTTCCACGCCTGCCTGAAAATCGTCACTCACACCAATTCTACTCTCGTGTTGCCGTTTGTACATCCATGTACGATCAACAAAATAACGACTCATCCTCAATTTGGATGTGAAAATCTGTATCGTAAGACAAACTAAACATAAGAATAGGATCAATCTTCAAATCAGTCTAAAAGGGATGAATCAATATCAACTATTAAGGAAATGAAGTTAATTCTCAGTCCACATTTCACATACCATTCCTCATTCGAATCTCAGTCTAAAGAAAGGAAATCAATTCCCGATTTTGTAATGACAGTTTAACATTAACCAAGTTCGAATCAAATGCAAATCCGCCCTTCATTACCCCTTGACTGATACAAAGGAAGATTATACGAGGACTGAAATAAAGCTTACAAGGAACTGGACTATACTGTCAACTGATGTAAGGATATGAAATTCCTTCGGGACTGATATATTTGCAGGTAAGGGACTGAACCAATAGGGAGTATGGACTGATCATGAAGTTATAAATGAACTGAACATTAAGTTACAAATATACTGACCACAATATAATATTTGATACATAAATAGTTAAGGGACTGGACATAAAGATGAAAATTAATGGACTGGACATTAGAGAGACTGAAACAACTTATGCGTGTCATATAACTCGAACAAGGACTGACACAGGTAAGGTTCATTCTACACTAAAACTTAATGATATAGGACTGTACAGTCAATACTTGGGACTGAAATATGTATACTAAATTCCTTTCTCTGCACACACACCATGGTGATCACAACCTACACACACCAAGCACATACACATATACTTCCACACACACATCACTCTATATTCCCTTTTCACGTTCCTCTCTAATGTAGGTGCACACACCATATTAGGTGGATACACCTATACAAGTATCTGCGTGTTCCCCTCTACCTCAAGTGCAACCATTCACAGGGACCACTACCCCTATCAGTTGTTGTTTCTCTTTCATTCCCTCCCTCTATCCATGCTCTTTTTGCTACTGCAGGTCCCCTGTCTGCTCTGCTGTGCAAAGGCAGGAAGGGCCTGCTACTAGTCGCTTACAGGACAATTCCTGCTCCACAGGGGCTAAGACCCCTTGTACCTGTGTGTATTGCACACTACACACAGTGAAGTTCCCCTCTACTTCACTCATCTGTATAATTTCCTTCTCTTAAACACCACACACATACAAAATATATAGAGACACACTCATAATACAATTTCGTTCCCCCCTCTACTATGTTATGCCATGACACTCAAATCAAAGCTATGACACACACACACATACACAATATAGTCCAAAACAGTCCACCAATAATAAATCAAAATATTGATAATATATTCTGTCTTTTCTTGAGCCATTTAAATCAGCAAAGAATAAAAGATATTATCTGACCAAGTTAACTCGCTGAAATTTAAACATTATGCACAAGAATCATATTTGACCTTTTGGTAAGACAGATCAATAAAGATAATAATTTCTAACAATATCAATATATATCAAAAGATGTGATCCGAGCAATCAGTGGACTACCAAGATGAGTAATATTACTCGACTCCAATACAGTTATTAGAAGCTAACTAAATACTATGATAATACTTGGACAGTAATGCTACTTGTATAAAATTATCAGTGTGTAATGCTAGCACAATTTTGTACCACAGAGAAGATGAAACTTTTTAAGGACCCCTGCCATCTCCAATACAATTATCATGTTAATGCTACTCGACTCCAATACAATTTTCATGTTAATGCTACTTGTATAAAATTATCATGTTAATGCTACTCGACTCCAATACAATTTTCATGTTAATGCTACTTGTATAAATTATCATGTTAATGCTACTCGACTCCAATACAATTTCCCCCCCCCCCCCGACCCCCCACCCCCCCCGACCCCTGCCATCTCCACCCCCCCCCCCGACCCCCCTGCCCTCTCCACCCCCCACCCCCCCCGACCCTCCTGCCCCAATTCCCCACCCCCCCGACCCCCCTGACCCCCCTGCCCCCGACCCCCCTGCCCCCATTCCCGACCCCGACCCCCCCGCCCCCGCCCCCCCCTGCCCCATTCCCGACCCCCCCCCCCGACCCCCACCCCCCCGACCCCTGCCATCTCCACCCCCCCGCCCCTGCCCCCATTCCCGACCCCCCCCCCGACCCCCCACCCGCCCCTGCCATCTCCACCCCCCCCCCGACCCCCTGCCCTCTCCACCCCCCACCCCCCCGAGCCTCCTGCCCCCATTCCCTACACCCCCGACCCCTGACCCCATTCACCACCCCCCCACCCCGCCCTCTCCCACCCCCCGCGAAACCCGACCCCCCCCACTCCCCCCCCACGCCCCAAAACCAAAAATGAGAAGAGAGATGAGAGAGAGAGAGAGAGAGAGAGAGAGAGAGAGAGATACCTGTAGAGAGGGAGAGAGAGAGCCGCGAGAGAGAGAGCGCCTTCGGTTAGAGAGAGAGAGAGTTTTGGGGAATGAAAAATTCTCCCCCTCGGTTCAATTTAAGTTAGGCACAGAACTTAGCGACGGAATCGACGGAAAAAATCCGTCGCTCATCCGTCGCCTAATAAAAGAAGTTTTCCGACGGAGTATCCGTCGCCCGTTAGTCGCTAAAGTTCCCGCCAATGTTTTAAAGATTTTGCCGCCAACAGTTGCGACGAACAAGCGACGGAAAAACAATCCGTCGCTAACGTTCGTCGACTGAGCGACGGAAACCCGACGAAGTTTTACATTTAAAATTGTAAAAATTTATGTTATGTTGTCTGCCGCTAATCCGTCGCTAAGACGTCGGAAACGGGTTCGCTATTAGCGACGGAATCCATCCGTCGCTAAACATCCGTCGGTAAAGTGGGGTATTTTAGTAGTGGCTCGAGTGAGGTTCCTGCAGCTGGTGGTCTCCTTTGTAAAAGTATCCGTTCTCGCCACACAACCAATGTGGGATGAGCACGGATACTTTGACAAAGGAGACCACCATGCTGTCAGGAACCTCTCATTCGAGCTCTACACGAAGGATGTCCACTTGAGCTCCGGGGCAAAGTTTTGGCTCGGAGTAAGAATCTGTTGAGGGAGCACATCCACCATGCCATCAGAAAAAAATATTAACGGTGAGAGACCCATCTGAGTAGGACGTATACTCTGATAATATCTCCTCCAACACTCAATCCTACTACTGATATCATTCTTGTAAAGGTGATCTCTCAGAATATACGTCCTACTCAGATGGATCTCGCAGAGTATCATCTCTGGTTGGTTGTCGTATCATCATTGTCGAGGGATGAGGGTCAGAGGACAGTCAACTTTATCTACGGCTACATAGTTTATGCCTCACCAGTCGAATGGCTGCAGGGACTATGTCCTGATCACCATGTCATAGTCCAATACAATCCAGAGATTGACACAGTACTAATTCATATATGTAGTCCAATACAAATAGTCTAATACAAAAACAACCCAATACAAATAGTCCAATACAAATAAGTACTAATAGCTAATGAGGACCACGCTGCTCACGCAAACGCTCAGTGATACGATCACGCAACCACCTCGAAAAGTGAGATCTTTGGCGTGAGGAGAGATGTCGTCCCTTGCAAGTGTTGCATGAATAGAACTCCCGATGTCACTAGCTACCGGTACTGGATGAATAGAACTCCCGGTCTCACTAGCAACCGGTGCTACTTCCTCCTTAATTGTAGGAGGAGCCACCTCAGCATTCACTGTTTCCCTCAAACGACGTGCCGCTCCTCGGGTCATGGGTGCCATCTGCTAAGATCGATAGTCACAAATAATATAATTGTAACATAAGCAAGCTAAAGGAACCATCATATAATTTGAGTACATTTTCGAAAGCAGAGGGATGAGGGTCGGATGACAGTCAACTTTATCTACGACTACATAGTTTCTGCCTCGCCAGTCAAATGGCTGCAGGGACTATGTCCTGATCACCATGTCGTATCGTAGATTAATACAAATGGAGCTGGAGCTGGAGCCAAAATACAGTTGGTACTAACCTCAATAGAACAAACACTCTCATAGCTCAAAATACTAACACATGCTCACGCCTTACTCTTGTGACACTCCCTTTCAAACACAAACACGCACCTATATGTTCCCTTACACATGTTGCCATGTTACCTGTAAAAATAGAAAATCCTTGATGTCTAAAATAAGACACAATTCTACAAAGAGAACCATACTGTAGAACTCACACTTTAAGACAATAGATGAAGGAAGACTTGTATGGAGGATCGATAGGGTTGAGCGATGTCATTTTATTCTACAAAGAGAACCATACTGTAGAACTCATACTATAGAACTCACACTCTAACACAATTCTACAAAGAGTTGTCATAGGGTGTTGAGCGATGTCATTTTATTCTTTTCTTCTTCTTCTTCTTGGGATTTTGAGTATTGGATCTTGAGACATATATAGCTAGAACTTACGAAGAATGGAGTACCATACTTCAACAAATAGATGTTGACTAATTGGTTCATATACTTATTGTCTAAAATAAGTATAGGAATGTTGTAAGGTGAAACAATGTATCAAACACTATATCGAAACCTAAACCCAATATGCAAATCCAAATTAATACGAAAATACACAAGTGTATGTAGGAGATTAAGTGTACAGAGGTGAAATACATATATATGCATGCTTGGGGGTATCCACGTGTCCAACAAATGGACACAACAGTGTCCAAAACCTCACGAACACACTGTATCAGTGAACACATGGTCGTAATGTGTCTCCGTGTCCATTTTGGACACAAAAAATACCTCAATTAGGGTTAGAGTTTACCTTCAGTCTCCTCGCTGTGGTGGAGGAAGAGGAGGAGGACAAGTTCGGTGGTGGAGGAGGAGGGGCTTAAGTGTACAGAGGTGAAATACATATATATGCATGCTTGGGGGTGTCCAACAAATGGACACAAAGTGTCCAAACCTCATGAACACACTGTATCAGTGAACACATGGTCGTAATGTATCTTCGTGTCCATTTTGGACACGAAAAACACCTCAATTAGGGTTAGGGTTTACCTTCAGTCTCCTCGCGGTGGTGGAGGAGGAGGAGGAGGACAAGTTCGGTGGTGGAGGAGGAGGATCTCGCGGTGGAGGAGGAGGAGAAGGGGCTCGCCGGAGGGAGGAGAAGGGGCTCGCGGTGGAGGAGGAGGATGAGCGGCGCCGGAGGGAAGGGGGTCGGGTTGTCGTCGAGGTCGGGGGAAGAGGGGCGGGAACAAAAAATTTGGGGAGAGGAAAAATGAAAAGTCGAACCGAGGAAACCCTATTTAGCAGAAATTAGCGACATCTGTAAATACGTCGCAAAACGTCGACTATGATCCTTTATTATTCGACGACACCTTTAGTCATTGCGACGCTAAACGTCGCTGAACTAATAAAACTGGCGACATTTTTCGACAAATCAACGACGTTGGTTTTTATTACACTAAAGGTAGTCGTAATATGTCGCTGTTTGATGCTATCAGCGACGTATTGTGACGCATACTTTTGGAGTCGCTAAATCCAAAAATATTAGCGACGTTTTAAGTCGGCGTCGCTAATTTCGTCGCTGATATGACTTATTTTGGTAGTGGTGGATTCATCTCTTTTATTATTAAGCCTAATTGTGCAAGTTAAAAATATGCGATTTATTATGTGAAGGCAAAGATGAGGCGAGTTCACCGAAACTACCCCACCTGAGCGAACGGTCGTCTTGAACGAGCGATGCCTTCGAGCAGCCGTTGCAAGGCTAAGTTTGAACGCCGTCGGCGTTTCGATTCCACCGATTGACTGAGAGGGACGGGGCACTACAGTAATCACGTACGAAATCCTTACGGGTAAAATGATCTCTCACAGTCACCACTTCTTCGTAACGTCTATTGCGACAATTATCACATGGACACTTGATTTTGTTACCATCTATGTAATGAGCTTTGCTCATGACATACTTAAGAAACACTTCCACGTCTGTCTTGAAATCGTCACTCACACTAATTCTGCTCTCGTGTTGCCATTTGTACATCCATGTACGATCAACAAAGTAACGATCCATCGCAGATTGGATGTGAAAATCTGTATCGTAAGACAAAGTAAACATATTAAGAATATATAGTCTGATACCGACTCCCCTCTACTTCGTCGCTCTACTTTTCCTACTTCTCAAGAAGACCCCCTCTCTGACCCCCTTCTACTTTCCTGCTTCTCATTCGACTCTCTCAGACTCCTATTTTGCATCATATGATATCAACATCAACCAAAGCTTAGCAAAGTGTGAAAATATTAATATTAACCAAGGTTCACAGTATTGTTATCAGAATCGGTATCACCATGAATCTCATGGCTCCGTCAAAGGATTCTAGCTCATCCTACCACCAATCGAAAACTTTTTACTTATAATGCTTTGAATATGAAGCTCTGCTTCACATTTGTTTTACATTATTCTCTGGTAGAGGAAGCCATGAGATTCATGGTGATAACGATTCCGGTACCGATACTGTGAACCTTGGTTAATATTAATATTTTCACACTTCACTATGCTTTGGTTGAGTTGGATATCATATAATGCGAAATAGGAGGCCACATGACCCGAATGAGAAGAAGGGTAATAAGGAGGCTCACTCTATACACTCTAGGTACTACAATATACTAATAGGATATTCACTCTATACACTATTATTTATGCAAGCCTTTTGAGGCAATCAACGTTATACTAGATTTTTGAAAAAATTTATAACTCTGATAGGCCCAAAAGACTTGGCATAAGTTAATTTAATTTCTAGCACTTACCTAGCTATTACTAAGATATCTTATATCCTTCTAGGATACTCACTCTATAGACTCTAGGTATTACGATACTCCTAATTAGTATCAAAATATAAAAATAAATACATATATACTTAGAACTCGACCCCGACTCTAAACCCGAACTCGACCCCGACTCCAAACCCGAACATAACCCTAACCCCAGACCCTAACCCTAACCCTGACCCTAACCCTAACCCAAATCCCAGACTCCAACCCCTAACCCTAACCCCAGACCCTAGCCCTAACCCTAACCCTAACTCTAAACCCTAAGAGAGAGAGAGAGAGGAGAGAGTAGTACCTGAAGAGAGAGAAAGAGTGTCGGAGAGAGGGGGGCTCGTCGGCGAGCACGTCGGACGGGGGGGAGGGCTCGTCGGCGGGCATGTCGGACGTCGGGGGGGGGGGGGGGGGGAATGACCCCCCCCCCCCCCCCATCGATTCGAATTAAGGGTATAGAATTTAGCGACAACTTTGTGACGAAAAAATTTCGTCGCTATGCCGTCGCCATGGAAGCGCGAAATTCTAGGCAGCACGAAAATCTGGATAACATTGGGACAAACAGCGACGACTTAGCGACGGACTTGACGTAGCGACGGAAGTCATGTCCGTCGCTAAGTTGACGCAAACTTTGGTGCCACATTTTTGCGTGTTTTTTGCCAATTATGACAGATGTGCTACTATTTACCGACGGTTGTACTTCGTCGCTAGATTACCGACGGAAGAGCGACCTGATCGACACTTTGGACAATAAAAAATAATTGATATTTTACTTTGTAATTTGACGGGAATCCGTCACGATTCCGTCGCTCAGCCGTCGCTAATCTTCCGTCACCAAAAGCATTTTTTTTTTTTTGTAGTGTTAGTGCCTATGGTTTTTCCATAGTGAGTGAAAACCAAGATTTGTTTCTTGTAATTTATTTTAACCCTCTAGGAAAATTAACTCACATGGGCCACCTTACCCATGTGATACTTTAACACAAACAAAGCTATTAATTGAGATAACATCGATGTGGGACTAAAAATTCCTAAAGTCAAGTGAAAACACCAACAGTTAGCGACGTAGTGTAAGTCCAATTTTGGGTTGGTCATTGTCGGCGATTAATCCTTTGCTGCAGAGCGACAAATCTGATTCTGTTCATGTTTTCTTTTGCGTAGTGGTTGATGCAACAATCCTACAAACACAATTCAAACCTTTTTTTCTTTTTCTTTTTCCCAGCATGTGCAGACTCAATCCTTTTGTGTAGTGGTTGATGCAACAATCCTACAAACACAATTCAAACCTTATAGAGTTATAGTAACCTTAAAATTAACCATTTTAAGTGTTTGCTGATCATTTGTATAGCAAATTTTGGACATGTCTGCCCTATTGAACGTGTTGGTGAATGTGTCATTAAAATGTACGACGTGCATGGGAAAGAAATTTGATACTGGACAACTACATATGAGAACCAGCATTTCAGAAAAGAAAAAAAATAAAAATAAAAAGAACTTTTGAAATCAAATCTACTTTTATTTTAAAAATCCCCGGAATGAATTATTTTACCAGAAAAAGAGAAACAGAAGTTGGTGTTGGCATACAGAAATTTGATACTGGCCTAGTAGTTTTGTTGGAATAATAAGGAGCTTTGGACAAGATGATTATTTAAGATAATCAACCCTCATATATTTTTAGTCCTATATAGTCCTACATTACAGTGTACATATAGTCATATAGATGTGTTTGTGTGATTTCTTAGCATGTGTCTACTGATATGGAGGGCACACTATGGCCAGTTGCTAGCTAGCTGCAGGACCAGTGCAAGTTAAGCTGCTATATATCCCTGGATATCTGCAATCTGCCATGAAATTATGTTTGTATGTTCCCTTCGTCACTATTATCTTCATTCAATGCTCCATGGTCAGGCCAAACTTATTCATTTCTCTGTCAGCATCCGGCTTATTCGTTCAAGGCCAAGAGTAAAAAATCTTGAATTTTTCTGCTGTATGCTTGGTTCCGTTTGGCCAGTACAACAAACATATGTTTTAATGACACTCAAAAAGTGTCTTAATGACTTTCTACGACATTTTTTGAATGTAGTCTAGAGACGTGTCATAGAAAGTTTTTAACTTTCACGACAAGATAGAAGTGTCATGAAATATCTATAATGACACTTTTAGATGTCGTGTAATGTTGATGTCATTTTAATGTGCTCAATGACAGTCGATAAGTGTCATCGAATGTCATCTAAAAACATGTTATTTTGTATTTCAACTACAGCAAGTAGGCCATCAAATAGATGGTAAGAAATTTGTCTCAACATAAATATTGTTACTTTGTATTATATATATATATATATATATATATATATATATATATATATATACTAAACACGACGACCCGAATATATATGTTTATACTAAGTCCGAAGGTCCGCACCTGCAAACACTTATATCGCATCCACATCGGCAATCCTGCTCTCTGGTTGCCTTCATATTAATTCCTCCACATGGAACTAAATGTACTTCTCACGTTGCTCGAACATGCATCCTGGAGGGTTCTAATTGTTTCAATATAAATATATAAATATCGACAACGTCAACTCTATAGGTTTGGTGTGTAGTGGCATGAACTTTAACACTAATACCATATCATTGTTGCGAACTATGGTATGATTTTGTTGAATGATACTTTACTCAAATGTATGTTGCATGCTCAATATTTTTCTCAAACATCTGTTATTGCCTAAAATTCTAGTTTGTAATGAGAGTTAAGGGTCAAAGGTCTAGCTTGAGCAAAGAGTTGAATTTATATTATGCTATAACTAGTATATGCGCATGCGTTGTAAAGAATTCATTATTCATATATTATAATTAGAAAGATTAAAAGATATTTTGAGTGGATGATGTTGATGAGTTGTTTATACTATGTTGTTTTTAATTTTATAGGTTATGAGTTCAGAATGTTGTTGGATTGTATATTGTTTTCGGTTGAGCGCTCAAAAGAGGGTGACAATAATGTTGGTAATTTGTCACACATCGGGTAGGAGGTACGATCATGATGTATAGATAATTGGAACAGATTCAGGCTTTACTTGAGAATTCTCTTTTAATGCATATATGGACTCAATTCAATATCGCACCTAAGCCAACTCCGGTTCGTGTCGCACCGCATTCCCAACAAGTGGTATCAGAGTCCATGGTACTTATAGGGCTAGTTTTGGCTTCTCTAATTGGTTTGACACAGATGGTGCTGATCGTTAATGTGTATACACGGATATATTGGCTGTCTTCTCAAGATGGAGTTAGGAATATAAGGTGGAGCAAGACATTATGGTTTTCACACAAAGGTGGTGTGGATGAATGTGTCGATTTGGTTTGTGGTAGAACGAATCGAGATGGCAATATATTGAATTTTCTGGGTGCCCAGCTGGCGGGAACGAATAAATGTAGCAGGAGTGAACGAATAAAGGTAGCAGAAGTGCTAAAGTTGTTCGGCTGAACGGGAATGAAAAAAAAGTAGCATGGATGCTAAGGCTGTTCGACTAGCGGGAACAGACAAATGTAGTAAGGGTGCTAAGATTATTCGGTTAGGAAAACGAATTAAGGTGGAGATTGTCAGATTGTACCTCGCTTTCGGTTGAGCGCTGAAAAGGGGTTGACGATGGTGTTGGTAACTTAGTCACACATTGGGTAGGGGGTGGGATCATGAGGTATAGATAATTGGAATTGGTTCAGGCTTTACATGAATTCTCTTTTAAGGCATATGGGCTCAATTCAATATTGCACCTCATAGACTAACTCCGGTTCGAATCACTCTGCATTCCCAACAAATACATCTTTTAAATAGTTGTCAGCAAAATTTATTGCATCTATTTTTTTAATTAGTATATATTGAATGGTAATTTTGAAAACGATACGGTGAAGCCTACTTAATTTTTGCATTATATAGTAGAATAAATATTTATAAAATTCTATCAAAATATGGGCCAAAAGATTCAGATGTGAGTTACTTTAATACCATCTTGAACTCCCTATTATAGAGTTGTTGACAGGGATGGACAAGAAAATTAAAGAGATGGGGTCACCTCAAACGTAAAACTAAAATCACAAACTTAAAAGAAACACAAGAATAGAGCGGATCTGCGCAAAATTAATCTGGGTAGGGGAAGTTCACGCCATTGGTTGGGAGTCTCTATGCCGGCCGAGAGACGAAGGGACAGTAGGATTGCAATCTCTATGTGCTCTTTGGGAAGTTGTCGGTCTGAAAGTGACGTGGAAACTCATCACAACAAACTCATTATGGGCTAAGTGGATGAAGAGTAGATATTTCTCGTCGTCGAATTTTTGGGAGACTCGGTGTGTGACAAAGAATTCTTTCCTACAGACTGAAGTTGAAAGGGATGATTTCCAGAGTATTCAAAGATGGCAGAATGACGGAGCTATGGCACAATCCGTCGATAATACACCAAAGTCTGGCCGACCGGCATGGATGGAGTCCAGCTAGGCGACCATGGCGGCTAGAATGGGTTAGCAGTATCATACACGAGGGGGATTGGAGACCAGAGCTACTGTCACGTTCCAATTCGTAGAGTCATTTATTCACATATTTTATCTCTTGGAATCGATCGTCCTCGCTTGGACGTAATGTCGTACAAGTCTGGTATTGCACTTGTACAAGGCAAAGATGGTACATAATTGATTATCTTCAAATAGGAACACATCGCAGTGGCAAGAAGCAGATAAATTTAAGTTAATGAGGACAATCTTTCTCATTGAATAGAAATACTTCACTTCTTTATAGCAGCGGAGATAAAACGATAACTTGAAGTCACACAGAGATATATAGAACTTTATTCTCTTTATTGATAAATGAAGAAGAGTACAAGACTCGTATTGGAATACAATGCTTACAACACTTCCCACTTTACATTGAAAGCCAACTGAACAATACTATAAAGCTTACATTTGATACTTGGATACATTAGATTACAACTCGATATACCGACTTGGCTTACAACTCACTGGTACAACTGATTACAATGTTCCATACATTATGTCCTTTATAAACAGAAGACATCATTTTGTACAAGGAGAGCTTCTGTATGCCCAACAATCTTCGATACTGCGGGACCAATCAAGCCAATATTCGTGTGCAGAATATTCCAAGCACGAGCATCTGCCCACAAAACGTGGGTCAGTACATCATCTATGTACTGGCGAGTAGAATCCAACCCACTCGCCTAAACCAACACTAATTGATCAATTTAGCAAGCATTTAATAGAATAATCTTTCTACTTGGCCTAGCATCAGTTTACAGTTCTTGAGCAGAAAACATGACGTAAGTAAACATGTTATAGCATGATATAGCATTTCTTTGTGCATGGCATCATCTAAGCAAGATTGAGTTAACATGTTGAGCATATTACGGAAATACTTCCTGGAAGGCATCATTTAGCATACTTGGTGTTATCATTCAACAGGTTATGGCAATATTCTAAAAGGCAATGCATTAGCAAATTGCATTTAACATGTTGAGCATGTTATAGAGTTTCTCATTTAAAGGCAACAACACAGCATCATTTTATTTAGCATGTTAAGCAGAAAGTTGAACCAACATACATAATATCACAATTATGTGATTCCTTACCGATAGCCGACTTCTTGTACCTGTATAAGAATACAGGATAATGTGATATACTTACTCTGTCTGCATAAAATATTCATTAGCATGCATCCTGACTACATGGTCACTGGTGTTGTTAAACCATATGAACTATTTTCATTTCACTTCAAGATACGGTCAGCATAGTAGGTGGCGAGCCTCTATGCCATCCCGTCTTATCCGTGCTCCTACAGCACTCATCATTATTTTCTCATAGGCCAAATCGGTCCCGGCGGTCCGGTACCGTTCGAGGAAATTAAAACTCAAACCTTGTATACAAGTTGTACATGACCATGCGAATGCGTGTCCGACTCGATTGTCAACAAAATCGCATGGTAAATTTATTAAAGAAAGTAAAGGCAACAGTGCATCATTAGTCATATTCAATGACTTATTCATTTCATCATTACCATTATTTTATTTTTTGATCTCAACGATCACATGCTTTATCATTTTCCATTCATTGCTTCATTGCAACGTTTCTCATATCGTTCCTTCGACAAGGAACATAACATTCATTCATTTCATAGGGACATTTATTCATTCTTACATTGCTTATAAGGGACAGGCAACATTTCATATTCTTGCAACAGTTATACAAAGTGTACATGATTCTGGTATTTCATTCAGTTCTTGTGTTAATAGCATAACCAGTTTATTTCTCATGTATCATTCACGTAGCATCTCATACTCAAGTATTTCATTTGTTTCAACAGCATTAAACATAAGGGACAATGTATCAATTCATTCTCAGGCATCAAATCACATTAGCAGTTCAATGTGTTGTACATTCAATAATTCTCAGCATAAGCATCTCTATTATTCAGCAACTAAAAACAGGGACATTTAGGAACAATTCATAGCATTTCAAACTTATTTTATTAAGCGTGAAGAGTAAGGAGAAGGAAGGACAGTTCCACTCACTTGTATAAAAGGGTCTTCTTATTTGATTGCACATGTTCACACTAAGCGTAGCTCCACCAGCGAGCCACGTTCCAATACTCATACTGTTCAGCCAGCAGTTGAGACTGCATCAGTCTCAATTGCCTTGATTTCCAATACAAATTACGGTCCAATATTCTGATAGCATCCAACAAGCCAACCAAATGCCTCGTGCGGAGCGGGGCATTACAGCTACACGGCGAAGCACAATTCCTAGGGGAAGAAATAAAGACAATTTGAATTGACCCGAGCTTGGAAAGGGACGAATGGATATGGGTTGCTATGGCGGCAGCAAGTTTTGCCAACAGAGTGTATGAGCTGTAGGCTACACTCAACTAAATGGGAGTTGACAACCTAGTCTGGACTAAAGGCGTAGCGCGAAAGATGCAGTTGTGCGCGTATAAACTGTGCATGGTCGATTAATGACTCAAGACAGGCTCTTCAGATTTGACATTGGAATCGGGGATAAAGGATGTGTGCTATGCGGATACTCACTCGAATCCATAGACCATTTGTTCTTTACATGTCCTATGGCATGGGCTATATGGAAAGTGCAACGGGATTTACTTTCTCTCTATGGGAAGAACCAGAGACTGGAACGACGACTGAGGGAGTTGTACGGGAATCAGAGGAAAGGAAAAGACTGGTTTAATGAAGCTCGGATCAGGTTTGGCTACGGTTTGGCATTTGGGGGAGCGGAATAAACGAATCTTTGAGAGACAGGAAACTCAAATCAAAGAATTATTCATAATATGAATATGATGTGAGAATTATGATACGGCCGGCCACTGGCCAGGTTTTGTAAGTGTATTTTCTCTATAATAATAAGTTACCCGTTTTCAAAATATATCTAGAATATTATAATTATATATATATATATATATATATATATATATCTATAATATATATCTATATATATAAAGAAGGTAATTGTGACGACGCTCCCACCGGAAATCGATTCCTGACCACTCGAAAGGAGGTGGTGGGATTGCATATCCACAGGAAAAAGAAGAGGACTGGAGTGGTACACCGAGACGAGAATCAGACTAGCGGTTGCCGTATGGCGCATATGGAGTGAGAGAAATGCTCGTATATTTGCGCATACATATTTCTATTAAGGCATTATGTATAATATTGAACATGATGTGACGATCGGCTAATGTAATATGCTCATGGAATATAAACACCTTTTCCTATATATAATATAATAATATATCTATATATATATACACTAACTGTAATATGCTCATTTGGAATATAAACACCTTTTCCTATTATATATATATATATATATCTATAATATATAATATATATATCTATATATATATATCATAAAAAAAGATGGATAATTCTGTTATGGTGTATCTTCGGAATAAGATTACTAATGACAAATTAAGGCTATAGGCTTCCATTTAGGGTCGCGCTGCACTGTTGTGCGGGTGGGGCGGAGGAGGACTATCAGTCACATTTATCTGAAAGGGAGGATGCCATGGAGCTATGGAGCGGGGCAGAAGGAAATGGAAGGTGAGAACATAAGGATTAACATTAAGTAGGCGTTTGGTACACGGTATTTTTTTTTTTATTTCCGAAAAAATTAAAGATGGAAATCTATTACCACGTTTGTTTGGCTTATAAAAAATTTATTCCCGAAAATTATAATAACCGGATAAATAGTTTATCCACAAAACATGGAAATTCTATCCCTTGAGAATAGGTGGGTATTTTTTTTTTTTGCCCGGAAAAAAAAAAGTCTAAATTTTTTTTCTTTTTTTTGATCAATTTTGATTAGTTTTGAACTTTTTTTTTTTGTCGTTTTTATCGTTTTTGTCATTT